>JAGXJF010002357.1:0-213446 GCA_019208055.1 Stipa capillata | reverse complement strand
GACGAGGGGTAGCCCGCCACTGATAAACCAGTTTACCAGTGGCTGGTCACCAGTGACGGGCCGGCCCGCTCGTCACTACTGGGTTTTAGGCCGTCACTGGTGTCCCTATCTGCAGTAGTGTTTTCAAATGAGAAAAGTCCAAGTGGGGCTGAGCGCACCGGTATGATGTAGCCCCGAGTGTCCATATGCACCACCGTGAGCTGCATAGTGGATGCATCGGTTACCCCAAAGTGACTCGATGGAGCAAAGAATAATTTATTCAATCGTCAATTCTCTTTGAAAAAATATTAGTACAAAGTTTAAGCATAGAAGCGACGTAGTTGTTCAATATTCCATGCGTGGTGATGCGTGATGTTACCATCGTTGTCCTTCAGTCGGTAAGCCCCCGGGCGTAGTACTTCGGCGACAACATACGGGCCCTCCCATGGTGGCGATGAGTGTGCTGTGTCTTGTGCCTTGTTGGACTGAACTCGGCGTAAGGACCAAGTCGCCAATGTGACGATCTTGAATCGCGGCCGCGTACGTGCAGGCTGTAGATACCGGCGTAGGCACTCTGTTGGTACTTGCACGACCGAAGGAGGAAAAGCACACTCGAGCGCGCGCATCTTCAAGCTACGGTCGATAGAATCCTGTCGTGCCTCCTCCGGACTCGGCTCGGCGTAAGCGCAGATACGCGGAAGGTACCGTAGTCCAGAGTCAGTCGCAAGCGGTAGTATGGCTAGCGGCTCCGTTATAGACCATGAAGAAAGGTGTGTAGCCGGTTGATCGGTGGGAGTAGTCGCAGGCTCCAAAGCACACGAGGGCAAATCGGCTGCCCACTTGCCCGCAAATTTCTTCAGGTGCTGGAAAATCTGCAGTTTGATGCCTGCATAATTAGACAATGGCTCGCTCACTGCCCATGTGTGTGTGTGTTGTGCCACGGCGGCAAAGTCGAGGCCATGTGTAGTCGTCACAAATTGAGAGAAAGGACACGCAGTGAACTGCGTGCATTGTCCGTGATGATGCTGTCTGATGGGGACGCCGAACGGAGACGATATCCCAAAAGACTGCGACGGCCTGGCCTCGAAAGTGATGGTAGCGACTAGTTGGCTCAATCCACTTGGTGAACTTGTCGACGTTGATGTAAGGATGGTGTAACTACTCCGAGAGCCTTCTTGAGTCGTGGACCAACCATGTCCTTAAACCCCACGACCGCAAAAGGCCATGAGATGGGATAGGTTGGAGTGCCTGAGCCGTGGTCAAGTGTGTCTGCGGGCGAAATACTGGCATCTCCCACACAGGTAACATACGATATGCTCGGCAGTCCGAAACATAGGCAGTCAGCTAGTAGAGAAACCCGTTGGAAAGCTTTCCCGACTCGTGACTTTGGTGTCCGCTGTAGGTGCCCGTAATCCCGAGTGATGTGCACATAGTAGTTATTTCCTTGGTCTTGAGATATGCAACGCTGGGCGACAGGATTTCCAAGAGGTGCCTTCTTGTAGAGTTTCTCTTCAATACGACACAGGCCTTGGTGCGCCGTAGCGAGGCGCGTGCCTCAGTCTGATACCGGCGGAGAATGTCTCGTAGGAGATAGTCGAGGAAGGGCATTGCCTAGTCGGAGTGATGACAAAAACTTCTTGCGATGTTTGTTGAGTGCTATCGGATCTTTCGGGGTGTGGTTCGGTGGTCTCGGGCACCGTCTCCACTTTGATAGAGGGCATGCAACTCTTGGAGGAAAACTCAAGCTGTGACGACATCCCAACTGGACCCTAGCGTGCGAGCTCGTCTGCAGCCTCATTGTCTCGGCGGAGGACATGCGTGATCTCGAGGCCCTCGAACTTGGCTTCTAGCCTGCGCACCTCTTGGCAGCAGGCTTCCATGGCTGGGTCTCTGCATGACCAGTTCTTCATCACCTGCTGACCACCAGTTTCGTATCTCCGTGGGCGAGAGCCGGCGGATCCCGAGAGGTCGCAATGCGTAAGCCGTGTAGTAAGGCTTCATATTCGCGACATTATTGGACGCCGGGAAGTGGATTTGTAGTACGTTACTTGAAATTGTTCTCCTCTCGGAGAAATAAGACAACGTCGGCCCCCCGCGCCCTGAAGCATCAGTGAGCCATCGAAAGTAGAACACATCCAGTGCTCAAGGTCAACGATAGAGGGTGGGGACTAGACTCATGTCACTCAGCATGAAGTCGGCAAGAGCTGAGACTTGATAGCTGTGCGGGGGGCGTAAACTATGCTGAATGACATTAGTTCATGCCCATTTAGCGATCCGTCCGTGGCATCGCAGTTGTTGATGATATCAGCAATGGGAAGGAACCAGACCAACCGTGACGGGTGTCCCTGGAAGTATTGGACAGCTTCTGAGAAGTTACTGAACACCGCATAAGTGATCTTCCGTATTCGTGGGTACCACACCTTGGGACATCGGAAGCACTTCATGAATGAAGTTGACCGGGCGCTGCACCTTTTGGATGTGGCCTGGTTCGGAGCATTTCGACACCAAGACGAGTACTGTTCACCTGGTAGTTGTGCAATATAGAGGTTGCAGCGGCGCATCTTTGGGGCATTGGGAAAACTAGCACCGGAGGGTGTGGTCAGGAACTTCTTCAAAACCCGTTGAGAGCATCTTGAGCTTTTAGGTGTCCAGGTGAAGGTCGTCCGACTTCTTCCATGAGCTTGTAGAGCGGCAGGCATTTTCACTGATCGTCAAGAGAGGAATAGCTAAGGGTTACCATGCATCGAGTTAGCCACTGGATGTCCTGGAGGCCCTTTGGTCGGACCCATCTTGATGACTGGCATCGCGATCTTCTCCGGGTTAACTCGATCCCTTGTTTGGAAACAATGAAACGAGTACGCTTTCCCGAAGGCACTCCGAACACGAACTTTTTCTAGGTTGAGCTTCATGACCGAATCCCCTGAAGGTGGAGAATGTTTCCCCCTAAGTCGGTTGGAGATCTTATTTTATTCTTGACTTGAACCACCACATCATCGACGTCGGCTGTGTACGTTCCTACGATCTGTTCTTGGAAGGCAGCGCTGCATGCACCGTTGGTACGTGGCACCGGTGTTTTTTAGGCCAAAGGCATGGAGACGTAATAGAAAGCACCCGAATGGAGTGATGAATGATGTCTTGATCTCGTCTTCCTCCGTCATCTTGAGCTGGTGGTAGCCAAGTAGGCGTCGAGAAACATAAAATTTCACAGCCGGCCGTGGAGTCGATCCACTGGCTGATAGCGAGCGTAATGTAAAGGAGCTCGGGACATGCTTGTTGAGACTCATGTAATCCATGCACATCTCTCCATTGTCCATTCTATTATGCGACAAGAAACTGGTTCGCCTAACCAGTCGGGATGATACACTCTCTTTGATAACCCGCTCACAGAAGCTTGGCTATCTCTGCTCTTATGGCCTATGCTATCCTTCGGCGAAACAGCGCAGGCGTTGCTTGATCGGTTTGGCATCCGGTTGGACGTTCAGAGAGTGCTCGGTAGCCTCCCTCAGAACTCCAGGTATGTTGGAAGATGTCCATGCGAAGATGTCCCGGTTGTCGCGAAGGAAGCTGATGAGCACGTTTTCTATTTGTCACTGAGCGCAGTCCCGATCTGCATCGTCTTGGAGGAGTCCTTCCGGATCAAGCTGGATTGCTTTGGTATCCCTTGCTGACTGGAACGTATGTCGCTGCTGAAGCTTTTTTAGTCGGGGTGCTTCCTCAACCGGCCGACTTGAGGCTGTCAAGCTCGGACTGCAACGATTTGGGCTGTGGCAAGGTTGCAGTTTTCCAAGTCACACGTGTAAGCGTGCTGGAAGCTGCTTTGCACCATTGTTATCCCGTGGGGACCCAACATCTTGAGCTTCAGGTAGACATAGCTGGGAACAGCCATGAATTTGGCGTAGCCGGGACGCCCTAGGATGGCGTGATACGAGCCTAGGAAGTCGACGACCTCGAAGGTGAAGGTCTCAGTTCGGGAAGTTGTCAGGAGTACCGAAAGTTACGGGCAAGCTGATTTGCCCAAGTGGTCTTGCCATCTTTGCCGGGTACAACCTCATGGAAAGGTGTGCACCGGTGAGCTTGATTTCCGAGCGTGCGAGATCTTCATGTCGTCTAAGGTCCTTGACATAGAGGATGTTCAGACCCATCCCTCCATCCATGAGGACCTTGGTGAGGGCGGACACGCATAGACAATTGGGTCCACCCAAGGGGAACCTTCCGAGGTGAGGTATGTAGTCTGGGTGATTCGAGCGACCAAAAAATTACGGACTCGGACCATCGCAGGTACTGGGGTACAGCCGGCTCAACCGAGTTGACCTCACGATCAGTGAGCCTTCTGGTGATGCTTGGACTCGTAGCCATTTTAGCCACCGAAGATCATAAGACACGCGGTCTCCTTTGGGAATTCGTTGCCCTCATCCGGAGGAGGATCCCTTTTGTTCCGGTGGGGGCGAAAGGCTTGTTCAAGTTCTTTAGGAGATTGCAGTCGCGTGTGATATGGTTAGATTTTGGTCCATGGAAGTGACACGGTTGACTCATCATTTCCTCAAAGGTTGCGTTGTCGCGCTAAGGGTGATGCTGCGGGATGCGCTCAGCCGCGGCAACGAGATCTTTGCCCTTGCGCTTCCGATGTTTCTTCTTGGACGACTCGGGACAATCTTTCCTCCTGGGGGACTCGGAGCCTTGCTCTTCCCTTATTGCCCTTAGTCGCGCTGCGAACAGCTTCTTCACAGTAGCAAAGTTGTTGGCGATGTCGAAGAGCTCGCGCGTAGCCTGGGGATTCTTGCGTGCGATCTTGTGGATGAGGTCAGTGCTCCAAACGCCCTTGGAAAAGGCGGTGATGATGTCACCTTCCTGGACTTCCGGCAGAGAGTTCTTCTTTTGGAGAAGCGTTGGATGAACTCTCTGAGGGTTTCACCTGCCTCTTGAGTACAAATGTGGAGGTCCACGCATTCCCGGGCCTATTGTAGGTGCCCTGCAAGTTGTTCACGAAGAGGGTTTCAAGGTCGGCCCATGATTGGATACAGCCCTGAGGCAAGCTGGTAAGCCAGGCTCGAGCCGAGTCGGCTAGAAACAGGGGCAGGTAATGAATTGCAACATAGTTGTTGCCACCATTGGTTCTGCACACCGTGTGGTAATCGGCTAGCCAAATATCTGGCTGAGTCTCGCCCGTGTACTTGTCGACGCTAGTGACTGGAATCGTGGCGAGAAGACAACGTCACGGATGCGAGAACCGAAAGCCTTGGGGCCCACGTAGGCCATGCCAGAATGAGTTGGAGAGCTACGCGGCTGGTAGTACGGCTGTCACTGCTGTCTCCATGGTGATCACCATGGTTGTTTATCCCTAAGTCCCGATGAGCGTTTTGCCGGACCTCGAGGGTGTTCCGTGCGTCGCGGTTTGGTCTTCGTACCGACCCAGCAGGGTGATCCTTTTGTCCTACGCCGTGGCGGGTGCGGTTTCTTGCAACAATATTACCCCGTACATCACGATCTAGTCCAATTCAGCTGCGAACCGATCCGGCGGGGTGATGACGTTCGAGGTTGGCACGGCGACCCTCTGCAGCTTGTGGGTTCCCTGAGGGGAAAAACACCGGCTCCTGGCACTCGCAGAGGAACCTGCATGGTCCCCGGAGCTCTAAGCCTGTTTGGAGGGCTGCTTCCTCCACTAGGATCCAGAGCCGCCGGAGTTCGTCGTGACCCGGGATGCCCTCAGGGATATTGATGGCACGTGCCACCACTGGGCAGCGATGATGTTGTGACTAGGGAGCGGAAATATCAGGATGCCATCTCTTTCACGTCATGCGGAGTGCATTGTGGACCTGGCATCCATGATCCCACATGTCCTCGTTTGCGTTCTCTTTCTTCACGCTGGAAAGCCAGCATGGTTTGTTGCTGCGGCTAGTGCCTCCTCCTTAGCAAGAAGGCGGAGCCGAGTGGTTGCTAGTTGCTTAGGAGTCTGATTCTCGAGGGGGATGAGTTGGTCATCGTTGTCGACTAGCACATCAGGGTTAGCTATGAAGACCTCTCGAGAAGGATGTTGGCTTCCCGAGCTCTCGAAGCCGTCCGAGTCGTACTCAAGAACGGGTAGGAGGGACTCGATTACGCCAACCAGTCGGGATACCTACTCGACGGGTGAGAACCCGTGCTCGAATAGTAGATCCAACTTCGGCTCGAGCTCATCCCTGGGAGAGGAGCCAAAGGCGTGGACCTAGGGGTGAGTCCGAGTGGAGATGGTGATGAAGCCTCCGTTGATCGGCAGGAAGCCGAGTCGCAGAGGTGAAGCTGCCAATCTTGTCAACGATGAAGTCTAGCTTTCCAAACTGGAAAAGCTGTCCTAGATCAGGGACGACGTCCAGGGAGCGAATCTCATGATGCTGCCTGGAACAAAGTCACCGTAGTTGTTGAAGAAACCCATCTAGACCTGTCCGGATGGATCTATGCGCACAGCCCCTACCTGGCACGCCCAACTGTCAGTGTTTAGATCCAGCAATATTGATATAGGGCAGCGTGAGCGACAGCAGATCCAGATGGATGCACACGGGAGACAAAGTTTAGGCAGGTTCAGGCCCTCAAGAAGAGGTAATACCCTACGTCCTATGTTTGGTTGTTGGTATTGCTTGTATCCCGAGTGCCACAAGACCTCGAGAATAGATCTCTAGGTCACCAGGGTTATGTGGATATGAAATACGAGAGCGTATGTTGCTCCGCGTGGATCTAACTTAGCTTACCGATCGGGGGATCCCTACCTGGCCTTATATAGGCGGCCGGGTAGGGTTACAAAAGTCCAGATTGGTTACAGATTGATTTCCTAGTTAGTTACAACTGAATCCGGGGTTGCCGGGTAGGTACTTATCCCTGTCTTGTACTCCAAATCGATGAGGCGCCCCCGTGTAGAAGTCGGACTCTGAGTAGTTGGCTCGGCCCACCCTATGTCCAGAGGCCGGCTTTGTCCTCCTTGACGATACCCGGGTGCTATGCCATCGTCAGTTGATCTTTCGATGAGAAGGATAACTACAATCTGTTTGGATTCGACCTTGACGATCCGACTACACCGTGTGACGATGATGCACCTTAGCAATCGCTAGACCAACTCCGATGGGTTATTGACGATGCTGAGAGCTCGGTAAACCTGAACACGAGGTTCTAATCCCTGCAAGCGATCGAAGAACAAGCAAGAATTACGATATAGCAATCTAAAATTGCGAATATAATGAGGAACTCAAAAAGGTGGGATCCTTTTATTCTTTATAGCTTGAGTAGCGGACGTAGTTGAAGTAGTGGAAGTAGAGGTGGCAGTGGGTGCATCCATGGGGGTCATGTCCTCCTCAAACGGTCTTTTTGGCTGTAACCCTCATCGTGGTGCCGGTAGATCAAACTCACGAGCAAACTGGGAAGGTAGCACCGGTGGTGCCAATAGCTGCAGCAGCTCTTTGATGTTGGCATGTGGCTCAACATGCATAAAAGAGGGTTCATCACGCCTCGGTGGTGGTGCTGATAGCTACAGCTGATCTTAGATGTTGGCAGGTGGCTCGACATGCATATAGGGTGTTCATCAGGTCTCGCTAGGGGTGCTGATAGCCGCAGCTGATCTGGATGTTGGCAGGTGACTCGACATGCAGCCTCTGTGATGCCAATACTGCGTCCTCCAAGACTATGTCCTTCTTGGTCCACTGGATGAATGACCCAATTGCATCTCCCAAAGTCTGCATATCATCCTCCACGCGTGCATGAAATAGCAGGACTCGCATGAATTTGGGGTCAACACTATTGACGGTGTACCTAGCAAAACCTGCCGCCATAGCCACACCGTATAATGTACCTCCTTGAGCGGGCGGATACACCAACCCGGAAGCAGCCTCCAAGGGAAAACCCAATTGGGCTATAATCACTTGGAGCTTGCACTTCTTCGGCTCGCTGATGCCATTGACTGCATACGTTGCGTTGGTATCATCGAGACATTCAGGTCCGCCTGATGCGCAGCTACTTTGACGGGCACCGGGGCTAGGGTGTCCAAGACCTTCTTGTTGTGATCTGAATCTTTCCTCCATGGCTTCTCTCTCTTTGTCAACCTAGCCTCAAGCATCTGTTCAAACTCGGGCATAAGTTTTTGACGGAGCTCAGATTTCATCCGCTCATTTTGCGATCCGCTTTGGCTCTTTTCCATTCTTGTCTTGATTGTTCATCGAGTGGGAATGCCTTGCTATGTCTGATTAGGAGCCCTTGACCACAAGTACGGCCCGGGTGCTCCTTCATTCCCAAACTGGCTGTGAGAATGTCATCAGCCTAATGGACTGGAAAGAGCCTTGGGAAGCTTGAACACTCAGCTCCTTCTGCAGAGGGCAACAGATGGTACGTAAGTAATCATTATGTTATTAATTTACAGACTAATAACTCGGATGACTAGGTCATCTAACGTTATCGATCGTACCAGGTGTTGGTAAACTTCTTGGTCGGTAGGGTTTTGGAAGGTTGTTTGACCCGAAGAGCTGGTAGTAGACCTCCCTCTACACCAGTATCGAGCACGCTCTGTCTCGACATCAGTAAATGGTGGGTCGGTGCCCAAAGGTGTGCTTCTTCATCCTCCTTCTCCATTGTCTCTTTTTGCCGTAGTATCTTTTATGCCCATTCTGTGCGGGTGTTTGTTCTTTGCCACTAAAGCCTTATGTTCTTCACTTTTGTGATGAAATTCAGATGTCGTCTTCATCTCCACAAATTTATCCCAGTCTTTAGGTGTAATCATCGGGTAAGGGCCAAAGGGCTCCTTTTTTTCCTGGACATATTCCTTGTTCAACACATGTTTCCAATTCTTCCACGAATCGCCAGCCTTCAGCTCCGTGGGTCGTTGCACATCCTTGACCCATCTTTCAGGCACCATGAAAGATTCTATTATCTTGTCCACTAATAATTTGCATTCGTCCTTGGTTACTTGCTTCAAGTCACTTAACAGGATGCTGACCCAACCCCACACGACCACCCCGCATATGGTCCTAAATTTTTTCGTAGTTTTCTCTGGTTCTATAGGAGCCCCAGATTCCTCATGGATGGCCTGCACTTTGAAGCATCCCTTCGGCTTCATTGAGGGTTTTCTAGGACGGTGCACTAATTTTGCCGAGGAGTCAGACGGTCCTCTCGGCGACGTCGTTCAACAGAACCTCTAGCCGATGTATGCTCATCGGACCTCCTCGGAGAGCATTATTGGATGACATCTGTTGAATCAGGTTATGTTAAAAGAGCACTGTACCAAGATATCCATAAGCACATATTCATCCGGAGAGATCATTCAATATGTGTTAGCTATATTTGAAGGATAAATTGAATTCTGATTAAGAGAACACATAGACATCAAACTAACAGCAACATCACCTTTTTTCCAAAATAATCATCTCCATTACGCCCCCTGTCTCAGAATGTAAAGCATATTTTATTTGGTTAAGACAATACTTTGACCAAGTATTACTCTATTAATATGTGGTTTATGTGATACAAAGTTATAATCATAAGCAACTATTTTTGAATACGAATCTAATGATATTAAATTTAAGTCACATAAACCACATACTAATAAAGTAATTGTTGGTTGCTGCTTATCTACAATATGTAGTTCACTCGAAAAAAATCTACAATATGAAGAATTATTCCAACCTTTTGTGTGAAACTTCAGAGATGCTGCAGCATCTACAATTACTGAAAAATGGTAAATTCCAAATCTTGTTGCCTAAATTCCAACTAATCGTTACACAGGCGTACAAGATATTATAATATGAAGAATCATGTAACTTGACATTCGCAGTGCCTGGCAATCAGTATATATTAACTAACAAGCAAATGCATGCTCTACACTTCTAATGCAATATAAAAAGGTATCTGCAAAAATGACAGGATGTCACGGACCCGGAATTTCATATGATTAAGGGAACGCGAAGTCACCAAGGACCGAAGGACTCGTCAGCCCGGTGGCACGGTACCTGCGCCGTACGCACCAAGACGGAACGATCCGACACCCGCCACGTGCGAGCCGGCCGGAAGCGACCAATCTTCCCAGAACCACATACGATTCCATAGTCCGGTGAAGGTTTTAGAGTCGTTCCCAATTACTACCAGACAGGACAAGGTCGGAGGAGCCCGGCAGTTCTACCCACACCCTAACCTAGCTCGAAGGCTAGTGGGTCGCTTGAAAGCCCGGTAGAACGCCCACACCCTGCCTGGCCGGCACAGCATCTCAGCCAGCGGGTCACTCAACCGATTCCTACCCAACCAAGTAACAACCGGTACAACCGTAACCCTTCACGGCATACCCAAAACGCTTCATATCATACACGCATTGCGTAAGGGCAGCCTGGAATTAACAACTCGGACATCACAACAAAGCTCTACATATATGATATCACTAGTGACCGTCCACGATGGGACAATATATTACATCATTCGGCCATAACCGAAAACATATCCGAGTATGGAGAAGTTAAACGACAGCGGAAACAAGGTAAATAAGTCCCACAGCGGCGTAGTTACCACTGAACAAAAGCTACAACCTATCCCATTGATCGACTAACTAACCGAGGAAGCAACAATTTCAGGCATCATCGAAAAAGTCCTCATCCACCGGCTCACCTGCAAGCTCCAGGAATAACCTGGGTGAGTACAAACGTACTCGCAAGACTTATTCGTGCTTGATTAAATGTCCTACTCATACTAGTACAACAACGATTAAACATGGATGCTTCTCAGAGTAACAATATACAAGTTAAGAACAGAACATTAATAAGGTGAAATAAAGATAAGCTAAGTAACAGGACAACTCAACATACAAACATATATTCACCAATTCACCACGAGATCAAATCATCCAATCCAAATCCATTGGGGTAGTCCATGAGTCCAATCCATATCAATCCAGTAAACATTATCCAATTCAATAGGGCAGCCCCTAAATCAAATCCAAATTGATCCAATCCACACCTTTACATTTTTAATCTCTCGAACCACTACCGACAACTCAACCCCTACAGGCATAGTGAGTGCATAACAGTTTGGAGGTAGCGAGCCTCTCAAAGTGCATGGAGGCTTATCCCAACTATCCTCAGTGTTGGTTCTCGCTAGCGTTCACGTGTGATAAGGGATGGTGACACGCTGAAGATAGGGTTGGTATGGCGACAAAATAACAAAATATCTTCATACACCTGGGTCGCCGTCATGCTTCAATTCACACCAACCGTACCCATTGTGCACGCCCTCGGCTCTCCCAACTCACTTAACAATTTAATTGAAGAGCCATCGGATGTTCTCAATCCTAAGACACATCCTACATATACTAGTGTGCTCAACCTCATATGCAACATACCGGCAACAATTCATACGTAAGCACACATAAACAGGGCATACACAATAGTACGGAAAGTAAAGATGCAACAAGCTCTGCTTGCCTTGTTCAGGTTGTTCCTGATCTTGCGGGGAGCATGCAGGAGAACTCCAGAATACTTGAAACACCGGTAAGAAGCAAGCGACTTCTAAAAAGGGAAAAGCAACCCTAAGAACTAATTCGAAAAGGACGAAGATGCATGAATGCCAGCGATATGGATGCAACTACGGTGGATTAAGATAAAGTACACAAGTACATAAATGGGTGGGTGTGATTCTAAATTTTGGGTTTAGTTTTAGTTATGATATAGCTTTAATCATGGATGGATCTAAAACATGGATGCATGCATGGAATATTGTATGCAACTAAGGAGAAAGGTTTTTAATCTATAATTAGGGTTAGGGTTTATTTGATTGATTCGTTGTCGTAGGTGAGAACATGAAGTCGCGATTAATAGGGATGCATTAGGTTGTTGAGATATGCGACTAAGGTGGAGATATATCCTGATAATACAATTATATGCCAGTACTAGATGAGTTATGACGTTAGTCCTTTTAATCTTTAACGTTAGGCTAGATTCTCTAGTATTACTACTTAGTAGTAAGCACAAGTGCAATTTGGTCATTCTGAAATCTCTCAATACAGCATCATACGACAAGGGTATCATGAAGGCTTACAAGTACAAGGATGATCTTCGGTGAAATAATCATTTTACTCGGAAGGTGCATGCATTTCCTACGAAGCTTCAAGTCCAATTAGGTTCTAGCATTTCCTGTCTTCTTCTTAGTAAAGAGAAATGTATTAATTATCTTATCCCTAACATTATCTCATTATCTAAGAACAATAAGTGGGTTCATCAGGTCATCCTTACAGATGTTACATTTTCTAGTTAATCAAGAGTTCATTGCATGATCCCTCATGTCATAGAACTAGGTACTATTTTCTTTTCATTTAAACTCGCAGGTATATAGCATAATGAACTGTCCTTATGAGTATATGCTGTTAGCATACGGATTCGTTTAAGCAAGACCCAGGTGTAAAACCCAATGTTATTTCCTTACTTGTATCCAGCATTAGGTGACTTGGTCAACTGTAAATGAGTCATGAACAAGTATACATATATATTTATATGGGTACTTCTGAACTAACCTTTTTCATCAACCGGTTATAACAACCACTAGATTAGTTGGTGCACTAGGTTATATTGACATCTAGCAATCACTCGCGCATCACACGGATTTATTAATAGCTAGTTTGCCTTAACCATGAACTCGTGGCATGAGCTAAACGGATTGTTCAGCCTCATATGCTGGTCCCTAACACTGTCGGATCCAGTAACCTTATGAGTCGGCCATTTAAATGTCATGAGAGCATTAACGTTATTTTAACACAAATTGACCGTGGTCGTTAACTCAAGTGATTAACAAAGTGTCAGTGCATTAGGTGTGTCATTTAACGATTGATTTACACTAGTAGCCAATGATTTGTACATTTCAACGGCACCCCTTTTTCTAATTAGTATTTAACCTCTACGATAACAACTCTGACTTTTGATTGATGCATACATTCACAGCTTATACTCACTGAAGCATTAGCTAAGTTAAACCGTGATCTCCTTGTGTGAACATGAGTTATCCGGGGAACATAGAGCATGTGGAATTGTCACTAACAGGTGCCATGGTTGCTAAATAAAACTAACCATCAGTACCAAATGGATTAGCACATCAATGTGGTACTTATAAATTAAACATTAATCGGTCGATTTCACTGGGCATCAACAGACAATGAACGCACGAACGAACTGGTAGAAAACTTAGTTGTTGCTTTATTGAACCTAACTGCTGATTAACCAAACCTTGCTTCAAAAATTTCATTCATCCCGGGCATTTGCTAAGGCACGCTCACTGATATTAGGGATGTGCCAAAAGGATTAACATTTGCAGTTAAAATTTCAGACATCGCTGCTCAAGTAATCATAAGAGGGTGTATTAGTTCATTAATTACAGTTGTTAGGGAGGTCTTAACCGAATGCCTCACAAGAGATAATAGCAAAGAAGAGGAAAAATGGGTTGAGCTGGTTCCAAAGTGGCTCACCGGCGACGAAACCACCGACGGCGGCGCACCCATGAGGCGGCGGGCTTGGGCCCGACGGCCTGGCCGCCTGCCACGGCGGCGGTGGGTGGCTGTTGGGGCTGCGCAGGCGGCGGTGGAGCAGCACGGCACGGGAGAGGAGCTGGCCGGCGGGAGCTAGGGCGGAG
Source organism: Stipa capillata (assembly GCA_019208055.1). Lineage (NCBI taxonomy): Eukaryota > Viridiplantae > Streptophyta > Magnoliopsida > Poales > Poaceae > Stipa > Stipa capillata. The sequence continues at coordinate 199,856 of JAGXJF010002357.1, read as the reverse complement.
GATGATGGCGAGCGTCTAGGAGAGCCCGAGGCTCCGGCGGCGGCGGGGGATCGACGGAGGACCGGAGTCAGGCGACGGCGGCACGGAGTAGGGGCTGGCCGGAGGGAGCTGCCGGCAGTGGCTGGGGCAGTAGTGGGGGCGGTCCGGGGAGCTTCAAGCGGGCGGCGGCGGTGTGGAGTGGGCGACCAGTGGTCGGCCACCAGCTGAGGCATGCGGCGTGGGGGAGAAGGAGAAAGGGGGAGGCCGGCGGCTTCCCTTGGGTTGGTCGGCAAGGGAGGAACAGGGGATGGGGATTAATGGGGGTCTGGAGAATTTGGTTTGGGGAAAAAGAATGGTAGGACGCCCAAATGCTCATGCATGTGGATGGTGCTGGGATGGATCGAGTGCTCTGGAGATGGGGAATTTGGGGGCATAACATGCATAGCTCAAATCTTGGTTTTGGATGAGAGATTGGGGGGGGAGAAGAGGGCACTTGGGTTTTGCTCTCAACGTTGAAGGAAAGGGGAGATGGCAGGATGAAGAAGGTAACTGGAGTGAATCAATGCACTGGGGGTGAGCTGCTACTTAAAGAAACGGGGAGTTGCAGCGTGGGACACATGGAAGAGCAGGACTGCCAGCGGGACCCACATGGCATGAGACTTCTATATTATTTTCTTGCTTATTTAAAACAAGGCTAAGGTAACAGGAGTTCCAAAATAAATAAAATTTGAATTTTAAGGTTTTGATTTATTCGTATTAGACTTGTGGCCAATCTGTTATTTAGATTTTTAATGTATTATTTCATTTATATTTTGAGGAGAGGGGGTTTACTCGATCAGCTATTTCCGAACTTCATGTGCGGAGAAGAAACTACTAAAATAAGTTTGGTCTTAATGTACAAATAAACTTCGATTAACTGTAACAGTTTGATAACCTAGACATTTTGGAACATATATCAAATTTTTTTTTGAATCGTGAGTTTGTAGTGGCATTAGTTTTGATGTTCGATTTCATGTTAATCGTAGGACCATACATTAAGGTTTTTGGTCTGAGTCCTGGTTCGAACTACCTACATGCATGCATGCAAAAGAAGAAATCACTTTTATACACGACGATCCGCATTGATCTCGTGTTAGGAAATAGGGTCATTACACAGGATGCATTTGTCCATACTCCATATATATACCTCCGGGGGCAGATGTTGAAGATTTCGACGTTGGGGGCGGGAGGTGGCAGCGGGGTGCGTCGGGCTCGGGAGGCGGCGAGGGCAATGCCATTGATTAGGGCTTGGGCTCGAGAGGAGGCGGCGGGGTGCGTCGGGCTCGGGAGGCGGGGCCGGCGTCGGTCCGGGTCGGGAGGCGGCCGTGGCGCTAGGGCTCGGGACAGGAATAAGATCATTGAGAATATGAGAGAGGGCCACGTGCTGCGGAATTTTAAGGGACGCACATCCTAAATGGTTACGAACTATTAGCCGTTTGGGATATGTGTCATCCCAACGGTTTTGGTGTTTTAACCGTTTGGGATATGTCCCGCATCCGAAACGGTTTTGGTGTCTTAACCGTTTGGGATATGTCCCGCATCCGAAACAGTTTTGGTGTCTTAACCATTTGGGATATGGTACACTACTACAGAATGGGTCATAGAATCCCCCACATCATATAGCCGCGTTCTCTTTGTTAATGTTTTATCTCCCCCGAGCCCCCTCGATCGTCTTCTTCGCCCCCTCGTCTCCTTTACCCCGAGTGCATGCACCACCCCCGAGCCCTATATAGCCCATCGTCGCTGGCCTCCTCTCCTCCTCCACCGTCGTCACTGGCCTCCAATCTACTCCACCTCCGTACCGTCGCCGCTGGCCTCTCCTCTTCCTCCACCGAGTATGGTACGTACGTCGCGCGATGTCTCGCTGCTGCAAGCCTCTACTAGATCGATCTCCTTTCCTGCCTGGTCGATCTCTCCCTCGCCACGGAGGTAATAAGCCGCCCTTGCCCTCGCCCTCTCCCTAGATCGATCTTCTATGTATGCTGAATGTATGTACATATTATAAGTTGCCCTCACCCTCTCCCTAGATCTTCCATATATGCCTCTAGTACTATTATAGTGGTTTGCATGCATATATTATAAGTTGCCATATATGCTTTTAGTGTTGTAGCGGTTTGCTGAATGTGATGGATCAACAGGTGCCTATCTTAGAGGGGCCTAGATTAACATTGTGGAGTTAGGATTTTTATGGTTTCTAGAAGCATGTCCTCTGTAGCTCTTAATTAAGATTTTCTTTTTGTATGTTATCAATATATGATCTTGCCTTAATTAAGATCTTTAGGGTTTATTTATGTTGTATGAGAAGTGTATCATTGCAGTAACTAAAATTCATGCTTTTGATCTATTGAAGCTAGTTTCAAAAGAATTATTTTATTGTACTAGTGTCAAATAATTTATACAATATCATTGCATATATATACATATATATATATATTTTAGATGGACAAATCATTTGATCAATCGAAGAAATGTAAGATGGACTCCAAAGCTACAGGTGGCTCTTCTTCAGCCAAGTAGTTTAACATTTTTTGAACCAAATAGTATTGTGTGATGAGTAATGCTTTGTTTTTCCAAAAGTGAATTAATATGGTGAATGCAAAGTTAATTCAATTCTAAACTGGTTTTTCATTGGAATATTGTAGAATTTTGCTAACGATGCAGAAAAGCAAATAAGGATTATTTTTAAAATCTCTCAAGTTACCCGCAATGCTCTGAAAATACAATTTGGAGCTACTAACAATGTTGTGCGTGCTAACGTTGTGGATAGAAATTTGACGCCATCTTTCATTGTTGCCTCAACGCTTGAGGACTTTCTTGGCCATTCAAAATTCAGGGTTGCTAACCACTACATCCATGGTGTTGTTCTAGCTGCATTTGAAGAAGACAAAGATGTTGATAAGGTCACCGTCCAGACAACCCTTACGCTTGTATCGAGGTGCTTTGCAGACCGGACATGAAAGCAAGTCCGCATACTCTTTGCGGTACAGGATACAGTCATTTCGACAAGTATGTATTCTTTCAACCTCCATTCCCAAGGGACAAATAACCTTCTTGCATTTATACGTTGTTTTGGGCAACTCATTACCCTCTAGTAGCATGTCCGCGAACAGACCTAACATCGTCGTGAAGCTCTTGTCAGACCATCCGTACTTGCCTTCAATTTCAGAAGTTCAAGTACGGATTACAACCTGGTGTATTTTGCCTTGCAGCCCAAATACAAAGGTTTCTGAGAGTCCTCTAACATGCCAATGAATTGCTTATACCCTCCATCATTATGGTTCCCCACTACATCACGTAGCATGTGATCCAGAGCACAATCATCACCATCTGGCTGATATCATTGACTGTGTTTGGCATATCATTCAATTCGGTGTCATCGATGTTATTATTATCTTCACGTATGATCGCCTCTTCACCGTGCTTGCTCCAACATGTATATCCTTCCTTGAAACCCCTTCGAATTAAGTATGCTTCAATCTGCTTAGAGTTCTGCCACTGCCTAGTATTATCACAATTAACGCATGGACAAAAAAATCTACTCTTCCCCCTTATTGTGCATATCCACCATGGCAGCTTTTAAGAAATCCATGATGCCTTGGATGTACGCTTGGCTAACACGTCTCGTTGTACATCCACCCTCGATTCATCTACGTACGTTCACATATATGAAGAATTAATTAGTCTCTCACTCTACATAATTAAATACCATGATGCTAGCTCTATAACTTAATTTTGAATATAGTCATGTATGCATACAAATGTATATACTTCCTCCGTCCAGAAATATATACCACTTGTAGTTTGTCGTAGGATCCAATGTAAAACTTTGACTATAATTTTCAATCGCAAATGTGTTGGGTGCGGGGCCGGCGGAGCCCAGGCGTGGTGCTCGGAACCGCCGGGGCTCAGGCGCGGCGATCGGGGCGGCGGCGGCCGCTGCGGAAGGGAGATCCTGCGCTTGGGGCCGGCGGAGCTCCAGGCGGCGTGCGGGGCGGCTTCGGCGAAGCTCTGGCGGCGGTGGGCGTGCGGCGGAGCTCCGACAGTGGGCGAGCAAGACAGCTGCGGCGGCGGGCGCGCGGTCGACCTCCAGCGGCGAGCACGCAGTCGGGCTCCGGTGGCGGGCGCGCGAGGCAGTTGCGGCGGCAGCGGGCACGTGCGGCTGCTGCATGAGCTGTTGAAGGGAGTGAGCGGCGGCAGGGTGGATAACACCCCCACCCCCAAACCGACCTATTCGGTGATGGGCCGCGGCCCATTATGAGGGAGGAGCCGGCCGGGTCAAGAAAAAGGAAAAGAAGAAAGAAAAGAAAAGAAGAGGAAGTAAAAGAAGAAAAAGAAGAAAAAGAGAAGGAAAAGAAGGAAAAAAAGGGAAAAGAAGAAAGAAAAGAAAAGAAGAGGAAGGAAAAGAAGAAAAAGATAAAAAGAAAGAAGAGAAAAGAAAAAAAAGGAAGAGTGGGAGAAGAGAACCGTCGGTTCGGCCCGCGTGCCAACCCTTTGGAATTGGTACTCCGGCTCGAACGGGCGTCACCTGACCGCCCAAACTGGCAAGGGGCTACTGTTGGGGGAAGGGTCCCCGCGCTGCCCCGAACCGACAGGCTTCTCCTTGTTGACGTCGAGGTCCCCCTTGTCGTGTCGACACGTTGTGCCTGATGTCATCGCGTTCTGTTGGTATCGCCGGCAATGCCGAGGCTGCGCCCCATTCTGGCAATCATCAGGGCTGCGTTTCGTCCCGACGGCAAGAACAACACGTCGTCATGGTAGCAAATATTAGGATATTAGAGTATTTGAATATTCCATAAAGATTCTTGTAAAAAGACCAGGATGCCCTTGAGGGTGAGTGGTCGTCCGAAGGGCATAATTGTAATCTCGCCCTTTCTACTCCTGAACCCTATAAATACCCCCATGGGGGTAGACAGAGGGGATCCATTTTCTCAGATATAAACTGTAATCCCTGAAATCAATACGAGAGTTTCACTTCGCCCCGACACGAGAGTTTCCTTTTATCCTCGACACGAGCGTTTCACCTTCCGCCTCGCCGGCAGCAGCTCCGCGCACTCTCCTCGACGGACACTACACTTGCTCATACTCCTTCGGTACTCCCGGAAGTCAACGTAACCGATCGGGGGTGCCTAAAGTATACTGCCTAGACCCGTAGCTATGACACAATGAAATGATTTTCACATACTCAATCTATATATTTTCTCACATACTTGTGATTAAAGTTTTAAATACATTTCCGAATGGTGGTAGTATATAAGAGAACAATCATCATCTCCTATTTTGGATGTAACAAGTTCATTGAAAATGTACAAATCTGACAAAAAAAGGTCCAATTTTGAGAGAAATTAAAACTTGACTTGTTCCAAACAATACAAGATATATAACAATAGAAATGCAATTACTAACCTTTAAAAACCAACAACAAATAGGTCTTCTAAAAGTATGCAACAACTAAAATGGGAATGTCCGGTTGCCTTAAATTCGCCACCCAAATCGCCAGCAAATCGCCCGCCAACCGGACAGCCAACACTTATGTCGAGCTTCCAAAATTGTCTGGTTGGCCGAGATATTTATTAGGCTAATCATCCCAAATGGTTCAAAAAATAGAGCCGTCGTGGATAAGTAAGTCATCCCAAATGGCTCTATTTCACAAACCGTTTGGGATTACATGTCACGGACCCGGAATTGCATATCATTGGGGGAACGCGAAGTCGCCAAGGACCGAAGGACTCGTCAGCCCGGTGGCATGGTACCTGCGCCGTACGCACCAAGGCGGAACGATCCGACACCCGCCACGTGCGAGCCGGCCGGAAGCGACCAATCTTCCCAGAACCACATACGATTCCATGACCCGGTGAAGGTTCAGAGTCGTTCCCGAATCCTACCACGACAAACAAGGTCGGAGGAGCCCGGCAGTTCTACCCACACCCTAACCTAGCTCGGAGGCTAGTGGGTCGCTCGAAAGCCCGGTAGAACACGCCCACACCCTGCCTAGCCGGCACAGCATCTCAGCCAGCGGGTCACTCAACCAACACCTGCTCGACTTAGTAGAAAAAGGTACGGCTTCGACCCTTCACGGCATACCCATACGCTTCATATCATACACGCATTGCATATGGGCAGCCCGAATAACAACTCGGATATCACCACAAAGCTCTACAGATACGATATTAAAAGTAACTGTCCACGATGGGACAACACATTACATCATTCGGCCATAACCGAAAACATATCCGAGTACGGAGAATTTAAACAACAGCGGAAGCAAGGTAAATGAGTCCCACAGCGGCACAGTGACCGCTGCCCAAAAACTACAACCTATCCCATAAACCGAACACTACCGAGGAAACAACAATTTCAGGCATCATCAAAATAGTCTTCAACCACCGGCTCACCTGCAAGCTCTAGGAATAACCTAGGTGAGTACAAACGTACTCGCAAGACTTATTCGTGCTTGATTAAATGTCCTACGCATACTAATATAGCAACAATTAAACATGAATGCTTCTCAGAGTAACAATATACAAGTTAAGAACATAATATTAACAAGATGTAATAAGACAGGCTAAGTAACAACCTAACTCAGAATACAAACATATCACAACCAATTCACCACGAGATCAAATCAGCAAATTCAAATCCATTGGGGCAGCCCATGAGTCCAATCCAAATCAATCCATTAAACATCATCCAATTCAATTATGGCAGCCCCTAAATCCAATCCAAATTGATCCGATCCATACATGTTCATTTTAATCTCTCGAACCACTACCGACAACTCAACCCCTGCAGGCATAGTGAGTGCATAACAGTTTGGAGGTAGCGAGCCTCCAAAGTGCATGGAGGCTTACCCCAGCTATCCTCAGTGTTGGTTCTCGCTAGCGTTCCCGTGTGATAAGGAATGGTGACATGCTGAAGATAGGGTTGGTGTGGCGACAAAACTCTACTTACTCCTGGGTCACCATCACTCGTCAATAAACACCAACCGTACCCATTGTGCACGCCCTCGGCTCTCCCAACTCACTTAACAATTTAGTTGAAGAGCCATTAGATGTTCTCGACGTAAGACACATCCTACACATGCTAGTGTACGCAACTTGCGACGATTCACCGATAAACATTCATACACATAGCACATATAAAAAGGGCATACACAAGAGTACGGGAAGTAAAGATGCAACAAGCTCTGCTTGCCTTGTTCGGGTTGTTCCTGATCTTGCGGGGAGCATGCGGGAGAACTCCAGAATACTTGAAACACCGGTAAGAAGCAAGCAACCTCTAAAAAGGGAAAAAGCAATCCTAAGAACTAATTCGAAAAGGACGAAGATGCATGAATGCCAGCGATATGGATGCAACTACGGTGGATTTAAAATAAAGTATACAAGTACATAAGTAGGTTTGGGTTCATTTCAGATGTTGGGTTAGTTTTAGTGGTGACATCTCTTGAGTGGTGGATGAACCTCTACATGGATGCATGCATGGGATACGATATACAACTAAGAAGAGAGGCCTTAAATCTATAATTAGGGTTAGGGCTCAGTTAATCGATTCGTTGTCGTAGGTGAGAACATGGGGTCGCGGTTACTTTCTGGCCGTTAGGCGAATTGTGACACTAACTATTTTAAATTGACTGCTAAGCTAGATTCTCTAGGTTCATTTTTTTGGAGGTCGCTTACGTTCTACAAGTTTAATCATATTTAACATTTCCTGTCCTCTTCTTAGTAAAGAACAAGGTAGGGTATATCTTATTCTCACTATTAACTCGTCATCTGAGAACAACAAGTTTCGTCTGGTCATCTTTACAGGTATTAGGTTTCCTAGTTAATCCAGAGTTTGTTACCTAATTCCATATGTCATGGAACTAGGTACTCCTTTCCTTTCATCTAAACTCAATAGCATCTAGTGTATGGGATTATTCTTGTGAGTATATCTTGCTAGCCTACGGATCCATTTAAACTAAATATAGATGTGAAGACTAATATTATTTCCTTACCTGTGTCTAGCACTAAGGGACGTTGTCAGTTGTAAACGAGTCATAAACAGGTATACGTAAGGGTACCATTGAGTTGACCTTTTTAAAATCAACCGGTTGTGACAACCACTAAGTTAGTTAGTGCACTGGATTATAATAACATCTAGCATTCACCCGAGCATCATACGGATTAACTAATAACTAGTTGGTCTTAACCGTGAACTCGCGGCTTGAGTCGAACGGATGGTTTAGCCTTATTCGCTGATTTCTAAAAGATGTCGGATCCATTAACTTTATGAATCGGTTATTAACTATTATGAGAGCCTTAACGTTATTTTTGACGAAAAATTGACTGGGGTCATTAACTCGAGCGATCAACAAGATGTCAGCGCATCAGATGTGTCGTCTAATGGTTACTTACACTAGCAGCCAATGATCTGCACGTTTCAATTGAATCCTTTCTCTAATTAGTATTCGGCCCGTACGATAATAATTCTGACTGGTGATGGATGCATATATTCACAGGTTTATACTTCCTGAAGCATTAGCTAAGCTAAACAGGGATCCCCTTATGTGAGCATGAATTATCCGGAGAACCTAGGGCATGTGGAATCGTCACTAACAGGCGCCATTGTTGCTAAATAAAACTAGCCATCGGTACCATTTGGTCAGCACATCAATGTGTTACTTATAAGTTAAACATTAATTGGTCAGTTTCCCTGGACATCTACCGACAATGAATGCACGAGCGAACTGTCAGAACACTTAGTCGTTGCTTTATTGAGCCTAACTGCCGATTAACCAAACCTTGCTTCGAACATTTCGTTCATCCCGGGCATTTGCTAAGGCACGATCACTGCTATTAGGGATGTGCCAAAAAGGACTACATTTGCAATCAAAATTTGCTGCTCAAGTAATCATAATGTGATGCATTAGTTCATTAATTACAGTGGTTAGGCATGTCTTAACCGAATGCCTCACAAGAAATAACAATGGATAAAAAGAAAAGGAAGGAAGAATGGTGGAGCGGGTGCTCACCCCTGGCGGCGAGAGGTCCATGGCAGGGGCGGCTCGGTGGGTGGGTGAAGTAGCACGGCACGGGGAGAAGCGGGCCCGGTGGGGGAGCGACGGACGCGGCCCGGGGCTGGCGGCGCATGGAGGGGCGAGGGAGGCACGGCGGGGAAAGCGGCCGGCGGCGCAGCTGGGGAGGGGCCGGCTCGGAGCAGAGCTCGGACGGGGCGGCGACTAGGCCGGGGGCCTCGGCAGCGGCGAGCCCGGGCCCTAGGGTTAAGGGGGCGGTGGCGCTTGGGGCCTGGGCGGCCGGGGCAAGCGGCAGCCGTGGCGGCGCTTGAGAAGGGTTGGCCGGCGGCGTGGAGGCCTGCTCGGGGGCAGCGTGGAGGCAGCGCGCGGGGAGGAAGAAGGGATGGCTTGCTGCTGCGTGCTGGAGGTGAAGAAAATGGGGTTGGACTCACCAATGGCAAAATGCCCAAATGTTCTTGCATGTTTACGATTCTTGGATGGATTGGATGCTCAGGTGGGGAATTTAGGGGTATGACATGCAGGAGTTGGATCTTCACCTTGAGGCAAGATTTGGAGGAGAGAAGGTGACGGTGGCTTTGTTGGTGCTGAAGGAAAAGAGACAGGGGAAGGGATGCGCAGGAGGAAGAAATAATGGGGAAGAAAGGGACTACGGTGGGGAGGAAGGAATTGGGGAAAGAAAAAGATGGCCGGTGGAGCATGCTTGCCGCGTGGGGAGCAGGACCTGCAGGGGGGTCCCACGGGCAGGTGTTTGTTTCTTTTTCTCTTATTTTGCTCTTAGCTGCTGTAGAACTAATTACTAAAGCCCTTAAACCTAGTCTGGAAACTTTTATGGGTTAAAAGTGATACCCTAGTTTAGTCCCAAGATAAAATCGAGCTGCAAATGTCCATGTTTTATTTCTACCATCTTTGCGAAGGTCCATTCTTTCTTGGAGTTGGTCAAAACAATTAACCTACAAATATGGAGTTTCATAATCCTTGGAGAAGCGAGACTCTCTTAGTCAATGATTTTTTCGAAATTGTTTAAGGAGAAAGAGGGTTCATACAATTTGTTCGTTTTTGACTTTGCTCAAAAAGGGGAGGAGGGTTAAGGTTAATTGTGCATCTTGACTTCGTTGGCTCGAGGGTCTTGGGTGAAGTTTCTCAAACGTATATATATATATATATATATAGAGAGAGCTTAAGAAAATTGTTAAGTCACATTCTGGTGGAGTACGCCGATTCCAGGTCATGTCTTCTAGGGTTTTCGAGTTGAGCCAATTTGACCAGTCTAAATGCATGCAAGTCAATGGAAGAAATCGTTTTTGTTCGCCATAATTCACACTGACCTCGTGTCTTGAGAATAGGGTCACTACAAAACCTAACCCCCTTAAAAGAATCTCGTCCCGAGATTCCTACGGTAAGGAAGAAATGAAGAGGAAAAGGTAAGGGGGAAAAACAAGAGTGGCCCCATGGGGAAGTTTCAAGACTTCAAGGAGAGGATTTCGAGAAGACAGGGGTGGATGACGTGACTAAGTGCTCCTAACAAGGAGGCACTCGGTTGGGAAGGAATTGCTGCTAACAAGCATACCCAATCGGGAGCTTTGGGTATCGTTCAACCGGGGAGGTGAGGAGTATTATGCACCTTAACATAGGGTGGAAGCAACCCCGGGTTAAGCGAGAAGTTCGGAAGGAGAGGGTTGGTGGACTTGAAGAAGTTAAGATGTGCCACCTTAGGAAAGGAGATATACGATCACTCTGGGATCACTAATTGACTTCTACACCGGTTCTAGAAAGAGGAAATCAGATCAGATTACCATTTCTTGGAAATGGTTTCTTCTACGGCGTTTCAGCTTTAATAGGCTCTACACTCAATTAAGAGGAGAGACGAAGGTGGAAAGAGCAGTAGTCACTGAGGAGTGGTCACCGGTCTTGCAAATTCAGAATTGAAGATTGTTGGTTTGAGTGAGAGGAACTGGTATGAGCAAATGATCTTAGCTCAAGTGTGGAATTGAGGAGAGGGTGGAAATATGATTCCGAAGTAAAAGAAATGATTACTCCAGATTGGAAGAAGGGTAACGAATGGGGGAGGAGTTTGTCACAGATGATGGTAATTACCTTCATTATCTTAGGGTGGGTTTAAGATGTCCTTTGCTTGAAAACGGATTGGGTGTTATTCTTGGATAACTATGCTTCAATTGGGTGAAGAAGAAGCAAGGTGATATGGGTCAAAGAGTTTGAGGGTACGGTCCAGGGAGGGACAATTTCAGGAATTGTCGGGACCGAAGAATAGTCTCGTACTACACATAGTGCCATCAACGAGGAGTTGGCCAGACTCCCTATTGGTGTTCTACGTGAGCACGAAAGCATTCCGGGGTACCGAGTACACCCCCATATATATACCGAAGTATTCTCAGAACAGGTATGTATGACATGTATGGGGGGGGCAATTCCGATTCATCCAACATTTTAGAAATTAAAATGGTTAAGGTAGAATGGATCATCTTTAAGATTGGTCTGAGGTCTCGTTCAATTCTGCTAGTAAGGTTTATTAGATGAAAATGGTCGCACTGTACAGGTGATAGTTCAAAATTGTCGGGACCAAGGAATAATCCCGTACCACATGTAGCACCACCAACGAGGAGGTGATCAAGCTCCCTATTGATGTCCTGACATGGGCACGACAGCATTCTATGATACCGAGTACTGGTGCATCAATCCTAAATAATCTACCATGTACAGTCTCACATCCTTGAGGTAAAACAAGATATTATGAGGTTGGTCCAGAACTCTCTTCAACCTGACTAAGGAGAAGGGAGGAAAGGGCTGACCCAAAGCTTAGATCCATCCTCATTCAGTCAAGGAAGTAAAAGAAGACCAAGATTAGATATGTGAGACAAGCAGTTTTGGACCATATACCATTTTCCCACAAAGAGATAAAGAAAAGCATTGGCCCACTTGAAGGAAGGCAGAAGAATCTCTTGGGATCGGAGATGCAACTTCTTATGGAGCGCAAATTTTGGTTGAGGAGTATGGCAATAGGTGTTCTTCTGATTTAAGTCAGGGGGATAAGACCAACAGTTGAGTCGTCAGAGATTCAGGAGATTAGCTTAAGCTTGGAAAATTTGATCCTCCAACATAACCACGAGAGGTGAGGATTTACAAACTTCTTTAGATGAATTTATGGGCAACTAAAGAGAGTCCGTAAGAAAGTTTCTTGGGAGGGGGAAGGTGGATAACCACGTCCAAGAGCGGAAAGGAGTTAGAACCTGAACAATTGGTGGGCTGATCTTACCGTCCACTTATACTAAAATGGACGAAAGAACGGTTGTTTATTTGAGATGCTACCTAAGTATGGAAGAAAGGAACTGTTGATTATCACTCACTTGACTCGGGTATGATAGTCAAGCCATCAAAATGCCTCACCACGCAAGATTGGATTAAGAGGGATATGCTCGTAGTTGCAGGGAGAAATGCCATGGTGCTCAAATCAATCCTTTAAATAGGTGGAATGCTCTGAGTTAAGGAGGAATACTTAGAGGAATTGAATTGACGGAAAATATACCGACAGGACTTTTGGGCTTTCCGAGATCTCTAAACCAAGACGTAGCTAGATGGATCAGGATTACACATTGGGAATTATTGGTTAAGTTTGGGGTTTCTTGATTGCACTTATGCGAAATTTTGAGATGGGAATCATTTCTTGACATATAGTCCTGGAGGGCATGAATTGCGATGAGGTGAGATTGAAGTGACTTGCGCAACCAAATCCAAACGTGCCTACGGAACTAGAATACACGTTCACAATTTGCGCAAGAACTAGGAATTAACATCTCTCATATGAATAGCACACAATGTCCTTGCATATGGCTGAAATTGCCAACACCTTCGAGTGAGATATTTCAACATAATATGCAGGAAAATTGAGCAGCCATAATGTTCATATGAAAATGTTTACTCCACTAGCCAACTTTTAGAAGGAGAAACTTAATTCATGGTAGCAAGAAGCACGGATTAAAGCATTTGAGAGACATCTTGCATAGGAAGGCAAGATGAGAAGAGATTTTATAAACATTTTGCACCCAAATGAGTTAGAGGAGAAGGAATTTCAGATCTAAGATTGAAGGGGATAAGAAGTAAAATGAACCGTACTTATTCTTGTTGAAACTCATTTTTAGTTTTATAAATAATTTTGACAACATCAGATCCTTAGCTAACGACCACCTGCAATTGGCTTCCTACGGTCAGCTCGGCTCTGATACCAAGCTGTCACGGACTCGGAATTGCATATGATTGGAGGAACGCAAAGTCGCCAAGGACCGAAGGACTCGTCAGCCCGGTGGCACGGTACCTGCGCCATACGCACCAAGGCGGAACGATCCGACACCCGCCACGTGCGAGCCGGCCGGAAGCGACCAATCTTCCCAGAACCACATACGATTCCATGACCCGGTGAAGGTTCAGAGTCGTTCCCGAATCCTACCACGACAAACAAGGTCGGAGGAGCCCGGTAGTTCTACCCACACCCTAACCTAGCTCGGAGGCTAGTGGGTCGCTCGAAAGCCCGGTAGAACACGCCCACACCCTGCCTGGCCGGCATAGCATCTCAGCCAGCGGGTCACTCAACCAACACCTGCTCGACTTAGTAGAAAAAGGTACGGCTTCGACCCTTCACGGCATACCCATACGCTTCATATCATACACGTGTCGACGATCGGTGAACCGGCGAACTTACGGTACTCGTGAGATGATGATTACTGGGGGGTAGGGACCTCTAGGGCCCAAACGCCAAGAGATCTGACAGTAGGGAACAGCCGTTTTTATACAGGTTCGGGCCTCCCTCAGGATAATAACCCTACGTCCTGTTGCTATATATTGCTCGGGAACACGCTTTACAGTGGGGGGATATATGTTAGTGGCTACCCTAGGCCTAATCGTAGACTAAACTCTCCTAAACCACCGGGCTCGACTCCTTCGAGGCAGTGGATCTTCTAGGGCTTCGACTTCGGGAACTCCGACTAGATGTCTTGACTTGATTGGCTCTGTTGGATCTATTTCGCTCCCTCCTCCCTCCCCTATGGGATTGCTGATCCTTATATAGGGGGCGTCCGAGATCGTACTGGACGTGGACTTACGCCCAAGTAGGACTCTGGTCTCCTTAAACGTCGGGATCAACTTCCTAGTTTAAGGGGAGTCTTCTCTTCCCGAGAAGGGTTACCTTATCGCTCAGGGATCCTTCCCGGGTAAGCTTGTCACGGACCCGGCATTGCATATGATTAAGGGAACGCGAAGTCGCCAAGGACCGAAGGACTCGTCAGCCCGGTGGCACGGTACCTGCGCCGTACGCACCAAGACGGAACGATCCGACACCCGCCACGTGCGAGCCGGCCGGAAGCGACCAATCTTCCCAGAACCACATACGATCCCATAGTCCGGTGAAGGTTTAGAGTCGTTCCCAATTACTACCAGACAGGACAAGGTCAGAGGAGCCCGGCAGTTCTACCCACACCCTAACCTAGCTCGAAGGCTAGTGGGTCGCTCGAAAGCCCGGTAGAACGCCCACACCCTGCCTGGCCGGCACAGCATCTCAGCCAGCGGGTCACTCAACCGATTCCTGTCCAACCAAGTAACAACCGGTACAACCGTAACCCTTCACGGCATACCCAAAATGCTTCATATCATACACGCATTGCGTAAGGGCAGCCTGGAATTAACAACTCGGACATCACAACAAAGCTCTACATATATGATATTACTAGTGACCGTCCACGATGGGACAATATATTACATCATTCGGCCATAACCGAAAACATATCCGAGTACGGAGAAGTTAAACGACAGCGGAAACAAGGTAAATGAGTCCCACAGCGGCATAGTTACCGCTGAACAAAAGCTACAACCTATCCCATTGATCGACTAACTAACCGAGAAAGCAACAATTTCAGGCGTCATCGAAATAGTCCTCAACCACCGGCTCACCTGCAAGCTCCAGGAATAACCTGGGTGAGTACAATCGTACTCGCAAGACTTATTCGTGCTTGATTAAATGTCCTACTCATACTAATACATCAACAATTAAACATGAATGCTTCTCAGAGTAACAATGTACCAGTTAAGAACATAACCTTCACAGGGTAAAATAACTGCAGGCTAAGTAACAGGCTAACTCAGTATACAACATATCACAACCAAGTCACCATGAGATCAAACCATCAATTCCAAATTCATGGGGACAGCCCATGAGTCCAATCCAAATTAATCCATTAAACAACATCCAATCCAATTAGGGCAGCCCCTAAATCAAATCCACTAACGACAACTCAACCCCTGCAGGCATAGTGAGTGCATAATAGTTTGGAGGTAACGAGCCTCTCAAAGTGCATGGAGGCTTACCCCAACTATCCTCAGTGTTGATTCTCGCTAGCGTTCCAATCCACACATGTTCAATTTAATCTATCGAACCACTACCGACAACTCAACCCCTGCAGGCATAGTGAGTGCATAACAGTTTGGAGGTAGCGAGCCTCTCAAAGTGCATGGAGGCTTACCCCAACTATCCTCAGTGTTGGTTCTCGCTAGCGTTCACGTGTGATAAGGGATGGTGACACGCTGAAAGTAGGGTTGGAGTGACGACAAAATTCTTCATACACCTGGGTCGCCATCATGCATCAATTTAACCCCAACCGTACCCATTGTGCACGCCCTCGGCTCTCCCAACTCACTTAAAGATTTAGTTGAAGAGCCATCAGATGTTCTTGACCTAATACACATCCTACACATACTAGTGTGCTCAACCTCATATACGACATACAAGTAACAATTCACACATAAGCACACATAACAGGGCATACACAATAGTACGGAAAGTAAAGATGCAACAAGCTCTGCTTGCCTGATTCGGGTTGTTCTTGGTCTTGCGGAGAGCTGTAAGCCTGGTGGTCTTCCTCGTCAGGTTCTTTTATAAGCCATACGAAGAACCGGAAAAGAAACGATGAGAACATATTAAGATTCAGCATGTATGCATGTATGCATGATGTATAAGGCCAGTTATGCATGTCTAACTGACTCAGAGGTACTAGGGTTCTTACCCGACAAAGTAGTCAAGTTAAGGTTATTGATATTAAATGGTAGCCCTAACCCTACATGCATGCTTAGTGAATTAACCTTGCTTCGAGTTAGGGTTTAACGACACACGATAATAAAAAGGGGCTAACAACTTGCATCCTTCAAGGTCATACCATGCATATGTTATTACTGGAACTCTAGTTGCTCCCATTTGTGGGAAATCTTATAAGGTCTCCAGAACTACAAAGTTCATCGAAATCGGAGTTAGGGTCGAGAATTTAGGGTTTATAGACTCCCGACGGTGGCTAATCTTCTACCCTAGATAATGTACTGTGCATGTGTTCAAAAGTAGTTTTTGATTCAGCCATCTTGTAGAGTTTTTCATGAGGTTTCCAAATATATAAAAATTTTCAAATTTGGACTTGTGGTTCAAAAGTTATGAGTGTTTGAAATTCAGCATAAAATCTATCCTAAACAAACCCTAACCCTAATTGCTACGTGCACCCGAGGGCTACCCAGGTCAAACCCAAAATCTCACGCGTACCCGAGAGACTACCCGGGGATTCCACCCCTTAACCCACGTCAGCGGGGCGTGGGTCCCTTCGGTCAGCGACTCGGGTGGTCGGGGGACCAACCCGAGCACTCCACGCGTCCACCCCGCACCCACCCTCTCTCTCTCTCTTCTCGGGACCGGCCGGAGACAAAGCTCCGACGGCGGTGCTCACCGGAGACTCGCCGGAGCTAAGCTTCAGAGCGCCTGGGGACTCGGAGCTACTCGGGGAAGGTGGCGGAAGGTCCGGAGGCTCACCCTGAGCTTGCCTCGGTGGTCGGGGAGGGCTGAGGAGGTCGGAGGCGTGCTGGCGACGGTGACCGGCGGCGAGATGCTTCGGTAACCGGTGGGGAGAAGCGTCGGGGCTCGGATCTGTGCTGAAAAGTAGCGGAGAGGGTTAAGGGGGTTGGAAGGGAGCTAGGGAGGGAGAAAATGGGGACTGGGGAGGACCGAAGCCTGCTCGGAAGCTCGTCGGAAGCTTCGGCCGGAGTTGAAGACGAAGGCAACGAAGAAGACGATTCCAGCACGGATCCGGGGCGGAGAGGAGGTAGGTAGGTGGGGGAGAAGCTGAGGAAGCTCGGTAGCTCGTCGGGGAGGTCGGAGACTCGCTGGGCTACGGTGAATTGCTCACCGGAGCTTGGTGGCCGGAGGGGAAAAAGAGACTAGGGCTCGGGGAGATTAGGGGAGAGGGCGCTAGGGTTTCTGGGAAGAAGGAGGAGGAGGCGAGGAGCTGTCGGAGCGGTGGCTTAAGTAGGGCGGCGAGCTTCGGACCGCCGGTCGGACACCGCCCAGCTCGGCCAGCGGGCGGCGGCGACGTGGAGGGGACGACCCTGACACGCGGGCCCGGGGGCGCGGCAGAGAGAGGGGGAGAGACTGACAGCGGGGTCGGGCTGTCAGCCAGAGGAAGGGGAGAGGCGCGCGTGCGGGGGAAGGTGGGCCGGCCGAGGCGGCCCATTAGGCCTCGGCCCGGGTCTGTTAGGGTTTTCTAATTCTTTTTTCTTTTTCTTTTATCCCTGATCATTCCCCACGTCATTTTATGTACAATTTTTGCTCCAAATGGTTTGAAATTTTTACAGGGGCTCTGATATATTATTTGGGAGCTGCTGGGAAGGTTTGAATCAAATTGGAGTTGGTTTGGAGGGGTGTCTGGTTCAAATTTGAATTAGGGTCCGAATTAGGGTTTACACTGCGACTAGGCCTTAGATATATTTAAAAATTCTAGAATTTTACCTGGGACTAAGGTTTGCACTTTTGGAACTATTTGTGAGGTTTGGGGAGTTTGCATCCACTAGAAAAGGCTCTATCGACGAAACCCTAATTCCAGCTTCTTTAGGATTTTAGGTTTAGGGATTCACCGGAGTGTTCGATGACTTCCTCTACCCTTATTAATGACTTTGTTATTTTGAGTTCCTCGAATAAGTTGATTGGTGTTTTGACATTGTTATTTGAAATACTTCAAATAAGTTGATTGGTGTTTGCAACAATTACCCACCGAGGATGAGATATTAACATATTCTATAAAGTACAATTATATTACATCTAAGTTTAGGTAAGGGAGGGGGTGGTGATGATGCCATGTATGCATGAATGCAGGTCGAAACCCTAATCATTAAGTTTGGGTATTACAAAGCTGTACCTTCCTAAAGTCATGGGAGTCTACATACGGATACCCCTAATACGCGGGGAGCCGTACTATTCATCATCAAGCCCCCCATCAGTACGCGAAGTGAGGCCATGATGGTTCTGTTAGAAATCTGCCCCTGTTGGGAATGAACTTCCGAGTAGGCGATCCGAGTAGCTTTCGTTGGTGACTGCTTCGAGTAGGTTCTACCCCGACCAAGTAGTTGGGAGAGCCTTATCGGAATTATCCTCGGGACAGACCCAGAATGTTTTCTGACTTGATCTGGTCCGTTGATCTCGGACACGCGTCCGCCTGGCACATTTTTAGGAAACTGATCCATCGTGGCGGAAAATTCGCGTGGTGATGAAGAATCTTTTCTCTCTCTGCGCTATCGTGCGCGCGCTCGTTCGGGTCGTGGGTTGTCAGACCCTCTTTTCCCGCGACATGCCTTGTACGCGGAAAAAGCAACTGCCCGCATTAAATGCGATAGAACTGATCGTGCCGAAAACCGCGCTCGTCTCCGGTGAAAGTTTAAATTTCTAGGAGTCCAAGGATTGGGGTTTTTGCACGCATTGTCTCTCCGCCTCCCAGTCTTCTTGCTCTCTTCATCTTCTTCCTCGCGCCCTTGCCAAAACCTTCGCCTCCATCTTCTCGTGGTCGAAAGACAAAGATGGGCAAGAAGAAGATCATGAAGAGTTCTCCCGATCGCACCGAGGAGTCGGGGAAAGCCTCGGAGGAAGTAGCCATCGCCATTCCTCCATTCGAGGTCTCTGTGATGGACGCCGCTGCCTTGGAGAAACTGGCGGCGGAAGAGGTGATACTCCCAGAGGTATTCGTGCCTTACCGGGAGGCCGCGAAGGAGTCGGTCCCCTCCCCCAACACGGGCTGGATCGTCGTTTTCATGGACTTTTTTAGGTGTGGATTCCAGTTCCCGCCTTCGTCCTTCTTCCTCCTTGCACTCCAGTTCTACGAGATCGAGTTGATCCACCTCAACCCGGACTCGGTCCTAATGCTGGCAGTCTTCGCACACCTGTGCGAGGCCTACCTCGGCATTAGGCCGAACCTGGAGCTCTGGAGGTACTTCTACAACCTCCGCCGCCAAAAGGGCAGCGGCGCGGGAGTCGTCGGCGGTGCAGGATTCCGACTTCGCGAAGGGATGAAGAATGCTTACATTGCTTCCTCCTGGAAATCATCCTGGTTGGGCTGGCACAATCGGTGGTTCTACTACCAACCCCCAGCGAACTCGAGGCTATCCTACCGCGGGCTCGCCCCTATCCTGAACAAGAGCTGGGGGGAGGCCCCGAAGGAAACTAAGAAGCTTAAAGTGCTCGTCCAAGACATCGCCAACCTTGTCGCCAAAGGCTTGTCGGCGTGGGATGTCGCGGAGGATTTCCTTCGACGCCGGTTAAGCCCTCTTTCGTCGAGGATCAAGGGAGCCTGGGAGGTCCCGGAGGGTCCAGACCAGACCAGGGACTTTGACACGGGTAAGTATCACGACTACCTCCGTGCCGATTCAATCGTCGATACTCCTTACACACTTCTCTCTTGTCGTGCCAAGCAGAGTTGTCCCCGGAGGAACTTCAGAATAGGTTGAACTACCTATTCGAACACTCCCCCCAAGGTGGGCGTACGGACGCGCCCTTGCCTTTACTGTAGCAGAGCCCGGACAGCCGGCAAGATGTACTCTCGGTAAGGTGTTCATCGTTGACTGGCTTGAGTTCATCCGAGTAGCCTTACAGAAAGTCTTCGGGCTCGTTTCTTCGCAGAGACTAGGCCGCGGGGGACCTGACCCGGAGGCCGAGCGAGCAGGCGTCCCCGTCGAGGATGATGAGGTCGAGATGTACGACACGGCCCCGCCGTCCTTCGAGACGAGGGAGGAAGATCCTTCTGTGGCCGAGGAGGGGACGGACGCCCCCTTGACGAGTTCTCCCGCCCGGGACCCTCGACCACAGGTTTGACTTCTCGCCCGACTACTTCTTTTTCCTGTGTTCTTTTCCGAATGACAGTCACAAGGATGGATGTGTCGAATAGCCCGGAGCGAGCAACCCTCTCCCTAAGGGGCCAACTTCCCCTCCTACGACCGTTCTCGAGGAGGAGACCGTGGCGGACAAGGGAAAGGCGCTGCTCTCCTCCGGCAAGCGAGACTCGAGTGTCTTGGCCAGAATAACTCCTCCCGTGGGGAAGCGCACGAAGTGAGTTTTTCTTTGCCGTCTTTCTCTTTTAACTTCGTTATGTTGAAGACTTGACTCGGTTGCTTCTATCGACTAGGGTGTCGATCCGTTCCGCCAAGACTCCAACTGCTGCGGCCGCCAAGCAGCAGCCCCCGACGCCGAAATCGGCACCGACCTCTGCGCCAGACTTGCCACAGGCCCCTGTGCCGGATTTGCCGCAGGCTCCTGCGCCGAGGTCGCCGCCGGCCCCTACCGAGGAGTCGAAGCCCCCGGCACCGGAGTTGGAGTTGCCCCTCATCGAGCAGGTCGCGCCTTCGGGTCCTTCGGTGCCTGAAGGTCTTCGCCCTTCCTCCTTGCTGCAGGTAATCGTAAAGGAAATCAGCGACAAGGTAATTTTACTCTGTTTGTACTAACCTGTTCTTTTTCCAGCTTGCTATCTCCCAGATCGCTCCGCTCGAGAAGGCCCGAGAGGAGCTGGACTCGGTGCGCGACGAGCTGAAGAAACGTCTCGACGAGTCCGAGAGGCAGCGGGCGGAGAACGAGACGTTGCTGAAGCGTCTCGAGGGCTCCGAGAAGCAGCGGGCGGCGGAGAAGGAGGCGCTGCAGAAGAGCCTTGACGACTCCGAGAAGCGGCGCGCAGCGGTCGAGGCTGATCTGTCGTCCGCCAATGCACGCCTCTCCGACGTCGTGCCTTCCCTGCAGCAGAGCCGATCCTACGCGGGAAAGCTGGAGAAAGACCTCGAGCGGGCCTTGGGCGCGCTCGAGACGGCGTTGGGGGAAGTTGGTGTCGTCGTCGCCCCGAGTTCTTCTTCGGCTAACCGACTGGTCGAGCTGACGGCGTCTGTCTCCCAGTTGAAGCCTACTGTCGAGAAGCTTCTCGAGAGCGAGCTTCAGCAGGGGGTCCGCGACGCCCTGGCCTTCGCCTTGGCCCTTCTGAAGCACGAGCACCCGGACTTGTCCCTGGAGGCGCTTGCTGCTGATTTGCCGGAGGGTGAAGAAGAGAGCCTTGTCGACGCCGTGCAGAAGGCGGCAGACGCCTTTGGTGATCGAGTCCAGACATCTGGCTCGAAGTAGGCCTGTAATAGCAAACACTTACATAGATACTGTGGTTAGTAACTGTGCGATAACTCGTGTGTTTTGGTCTTTTTCTTCAAAACCTTGTTTAATCTGCTCATGTGAAAATTTGTCGGATGCAAGCGTGGACTTTAGTCGGAGCCAATGTCCTTTGTCTTCCTCTAGCATAGGCGTGCGAATGGTGCCGCAGGTCGTTCCTTGCTGTGATCGACCGGTCCTTAGGTTTAGTCGGATGGAGGGCTCAGTGGCTCCTCGTCATCAGTAAACGTGATAAGGGGTCTTTCATACAGCTTGTCGTGGCTATGGCAGCACCTCCGCATTCCTTAGCTGAGGGGAGACTCCGGTTACTTGGCTAGCTAACTCTGCGTTTGCTCAATCAACGAGGTTTCACTCTACCCGAGGTATCTCCTGCTCCGAGTGGTCGGAGACTTGGATAAGCGTACAGGTTCCGTTGATCTAGTCGTACTCGCACCTCCTTTCCTTCCTTTACTTGGGATTAAGGGACATTGCCACGGAACTGGGGAGCTTAGTCAACCAGGCCTTAGGTCTGGTCAGGTGGGGGGCTCAGTGGCTCCCCTGTCACCTGCAAACGCGTTAAGTATTTTGACTTTCCCGTATTCTTATCCAGCCCCCGACTGACCGTTCGAGGGATATCTCGGATAGGCAGTCTGAATAGATAATGAGAAACTTTGAACTAAGAATTTTGTATTATTCAAAAACTGTGTCTTTTACAGGCTACTGTAAGGAAAACAATTCTAGGGAAAAGTTAAGAAACAAAAATTAAGCCATCCCCTCCTCCCTTGGCTTGTCGTCGGTTGCACCAAAGACTCCCGTCCTCTTGTCGCGACCCGCTGACCGAACTTTGTTGAGTGCGCGTGCTGGGCGGCGGCGCCCGGAGCGTCTTATCGACTTGTTCGTAGCTTGGCGACTCTTGAGGTTGGTGTTGGTGCAACTTCGGAATCCGCCGACGAGGAGGCGATGGTTGTACGATCTTACCGGAGGCGGTTGTACTGGACTCTCTAACGGACGCGACCTTTTTACCACTAATACGAGCGACATGG
The DNA here is from genome assembly GCA_019208055.1 of Stipa capillata. Lineage (NCBI taxonomy): Eukaryota > Viridiplantae > Streptophyta > Magnoliopsida > Poales > Poaceae > Stipa > Stipa capillata. Next base: position 177,310 of record JAGXJF010002357.1, on the reverse strand, counting down.
ACCGGGTGGCTTCTCCCGAGGAACCGTTGTCCTGTTCAGGGAAGGCCCTGTTTTTCTCCCAGCTCCAATTTAATCGTGGAGCTTTTTCTCCAATTTGGAGGGGTTACTTTCCGGAGTCGTTGCTCGTAGCCGTGGAGGCAGTCTTGATGACGTGGAGGCGGGAGCCTCGACGTTGGCGTCCTGGGTAGAGGGTAGTTGCTGCTCTGCGAGGTCAAGGCTGCGCTTGTCGCAGAGGAGTGCTTCTCTGGGGGAGCTCCTTATCGTGAGGACACCCTTTGGGCCTGGCATCTTTATGCACTGGTAGACGTAGTGCGTAGCTGCCATGAACTTGGCCAGGGTAGGCCGTCCCAAGATAGCATTGTAGGCTGTCTCGAAATCGACTACGTCGAACAGGATTTTCTCTATTCAAAAATTCTCCGGTGTACCGAAGGTAACCGGGAGTGTGACTTGCCCTATCGGCGTGGCCGATGAGCCCGGGACGATGCCGTGGAAAGCGTGCGTCACCGTCTGCACGGATGACCATGGCACTTGCATGGCATCGAGGGCATTGGCGAATAGGATATTGAGGGAGCTCCCTCCATCTATTAGCACGCGACCTACTCAGCAATTGTTGATCGTTGGCTCGACCACGATCGGGTACCGTCCCGGTCGAGCACAGTTTTCGGGGCAATCGGTCTGGTCGAATGAGATTGATACCTCAGACCACTTGATCGCTCGAGGGACCCGCGGTACACTCGCGAGGACTTCTCGGGCGATCGCCTTATACTGCCTCTTGGACTCGTAAGAGGTCGAGCCCCCGAATATGTGCTCGATTGCTCTGACATGCCCCTGGAAAGGCTCAGGAGTGGATTCATTGTCGTCGGAAGACGTCTCCCGGCTGTTGTTGGCGACCTAGGGATTCTCCTCGCGGAACCTCTCCCGCTCTTCCCTGAGGTATTTCTTGAAGATGCGACATTGTCGCAGATCATGCGAGTCAGTCTGGTGAAAGTCGCACCAGGGCTTGGACGTCTTGTCGGAGGATGTCGTAGGCTTGTCCTTGGGGCGTGGCTTCCAGGTGCGTTTCTCGCAGACGTCGGCCATCACCTCGTCGGTTCTGGTCCTCTTCTCTTTGCTCCCTCCGGAGGGCTTCTTCTTGCGCTTAGTCTTGCGCGAATCGCCTCTTGACTGGAGGGGAGAGCTGGTCGATTCACCCCGTTGCTGCTTGATATAGCGAAGGGTTTCCTCCGCACAAGCGGCGTTCTCGGCCAGGTCCATGAGCTGCCTGGTGGTTTTTGGTGGACGCATGATCAGGTCGTGCGTGCACATCTCGTTTCGGCTGCCCCGAGTGAAGGCGCGGATGACATCCGAGTCCGTTATTTCAGGTATAGTGTTGCGGACAGCACTAAACCTCTTCGTGAACTCACGGAATGTCTCATCTGGTCGCTGGATGATGAGGAAAAGATCGTCGACCCGACCAGGCCTCGGGAAGGTGCCCTGGAAGTTCCCGAGTAGCATGTCACATAGCTGTCCCCAGGAACGTATGGTTCCTGGGGGAAGGTTCGTCAACCACGTCCTAGCGGCTCCTCTGAGAGCGGTAGGGAGGTAGTTGGCCATTACCTTCTCGTCACCACCGGCCGCCTCAATCGCGGTGGTGTAGATCTGGAGGAATTCCACGGGGTTCGTGGTTCCATCATACGATTCAAGCGAGCCGGGCTTGAAACGAGAAGGCCAGCGTACCTGTCGGAGTTCCTGGGACAATGCCTGACATCCGCTGAAGGATCGGCCCCGGGTATTGGCGTTGTGCACGTGATCTCTCCGAGAAGGTTGCTGCTCCTGCTGGCGCCTTTGGCGACGGCACCGCTCGAGCTATTCTCGGAGGTCCACCGGCTGCTCCTCCTGAGGAGACAGGTTCCTGGGGTGACGTCCCTCCCGATCTCGTTCTTCCAACGGAGGGGGGGTATCCACCCGAGTAGAGCTGCGGGCCACCGATCGGGATCGAGAAGACTCGGCCTGGTTCTGAGCCTCCTGGAGGTCAGCCCCCAGCCGTCGTAGCCACTGCTCGCCCGCGGGTGTAGATAAATCCGCTACGGGAGGCTGTGACAGTAGATTGCGCACTTCCGCAAGTCTTCGAGCAGTCCAGGACACGTACTCCCTCGTTCCCGGGGGGGATCTTTCTCCCATGGCAGGCAGGTCTCCGCTCCGGCGAGGAGTTCTTTCCCCGGCAGCGGGCAAGCCTCCGTCCACGTGGGAGGCAGCCAGCGCATTGCGCGGCTGCGAGCCCCCGGGCAGATCCTGATCTTCGGGGTCTTCTCGACCGTCGTTGATCGCGAGTACCATCCGAGGTCCTTGGCTGGATGACGTGTACTCGTATTCCATCGCGTTGTCCTCATCGGACGCTACGCGGGTAAAGTCTTGATCGTTCTCACGATCAGAATTAGCGGGAGAAATCCCAGCCATGGGGCTGGTCATTCCTGCTGGGGAGTCGTCATTCAAGATCAACTTGCCGCTGAAGGCCCTGGCGCACTCGGTTCTGAAGTGATCTGCTTCGCAATCCGAGTCCTCTCCAGGGGCGTATTCTCCGAGGTCGACTCGATCCGTCACTGGGTACGGGTTCATAGGGCCGAAGTTGTCGTAGAAGCCCTGGTCCGAGTACCCAGTGCGGGGCGAGGTTGCGACCGGTTTTTCTGCCGTGCTTGCTACTTCCTCCTCGGTCGTAACCGGGGAGGGGTGCGCAAACGGCGCTGGGATCTGATCGCGCCTAGTTGCGCGTCCTGCCGACTTTGATCTTTCCTCGATGGTTTGGTCCGGAGAGGTCCCCACGGCCGGCGCCATCTGTCGACGATCGGTGAACCGGCGAACTTACGGTACTCGTGAGATGATGATTACTGGGGGGTAGGGACCTCTAGGGCCCAAACGCCAAGAGATCTGATAGCAGGGAACAGCCGTTTTTATACAGGTTCGGGCCTCCCTCAGGATAATAACCCTACGTCCTGTTGCTATATATTGCTCGGGAACACGCTTTACAGTGGGGGGATATATGTTAGTGGCTACCCTAGGCCTAATCGTAGACTAAACTCTCCTAAACCACCGGGCTCGACTCCTTCGAGGCAGTGGATCTTCTAGGGCTTCGACTTCGGGAGCTCCGACTAGATGTCTTGACTTGATTGGCTCTGTTGGATCTATTTCGCTCCCTCCTCCCTCCCCTATGGGATTGCTGATCCTTATATAGGGGGCGTCCGAGATCGTACTGGACGTGGACTTACGCCCAAGTAGGACTCTGGTCTCCTTAAACGTCGGGATCAACTTCCTAGTTTAAGGGGAGTCTTCTCTTCCCGAGAAGGGTTACCTTATCGCCCAGGGATCCTTCCCGGGTAAGCTGTACCTTCCTAAAGTCACGGGAGTCTACATACGGATACCCCTAATACGCGGGAAGCCGTACTATTCATCATCACATTGCATATGGGCAGCCCGAATAACAACTCGATATCACCACAAAGCTCTACAGATACGATATTAAAAGTAACTGTCCACGATGGGACAACACATCATTCGGCCATAACCGAAAACATATGCGAGTACGGAGAATTTAAACAACAGCGGAAGCAAGGTAAATGAGTCCCACAGCGGCACAGTGACCGCTGCCCAAAAACTACAACCTATCCCATAAACCGAACACTACCGAGGAAACAACAATTTCAGGCATCATCAAAATAGTCTTCAACCACCGGCTCACCTGCAAGCTCTAGGAATAACCTAGGTGAGTACAAACGTACTCGCAAGACTTATTCGTGCTTGATTAAATGTCCTACGCATACTAGTATAGCAACAATTAAACATGAATGCTTCTCAGAGTAACAATATACAAGTTAAGAACATAACATTAACAAGATGTAATAAGACAGGCTAAGTAACAACCTAACTCAGAATACAAACATATCACAACCAATTCACCACGAGATCAAATCAGCAAATTCAAATCCATTGGGGCAGCCCATGAGTCCAATCCAAATCAATCCATTAAACATCATCCAATTCAATTATGGCAGCCCCTAAATCCAATCCAAATTGATCCAATCCACACATGTTCATTTTAATCTCTCGAACCACTACCGACAACTCAACCCTTGCAGGCATAGTGAGTGCATAACAGTTTTGAGGTAGCGAGCCTCCAAAGTGCATGGAGGCTTACCCCAGCTATCCTCAGTGTTGGTTCTCGCTAGCGTTCCCGTGTGATAAGGGATGGTGACACGCTGAAGATAGGGTTGGTGTGGCGACAAAACTCTACTTACTCCTGGGTCACCATCACTCGTCAATAAACACCAACCGTACCCATTGTGCACGCCCTCGGCTCTCCCAACTCACTTAACAATTTAGTTGAAGAGCCATTAGATGTTCTCGATGTAAGACACATCCTACACATGCTAGTGTACGCAACTTGCGACGATTCACCGATAAACATTCATACACATAGCACATATAAAAAGGGCATACACAAGAGTACGGGAAGTAAAGATGCAACAAGCTCTGCTTGCCTTGTTCGGGTTGTTCCTGATCTTGCGGGGAGCATGCGGGAGAACTCCAGAATACTTGAAACACCGGTAAGAAGCAAGCCACCTCTAAAAAGGGAAAAAGCAATCCTAAGAACTAATTCGAAAAGGATGAAGATGCATGAATGCCAGCGATATGGATGCAACCACGGTGGATTTAAAATAAAGTATACAAGTACATAAGTAGGTTTGGGTTCATTTCAGATGTTGGGTTAGTTTTAGTGGTGACATCTCTTGAGTGGTGGATGAACCTCTACATGGATGCATGCATGGGATACGATATACAACTAAGAAGAGAGGCCTTAAATCTATAATTAGGGTTAGGGCTCAGTTAATCGATTCGTTGTCGTAGGTGAGAACATGGGGTCGCGGTTACTTTCTGGCCGTTAGGCGAATTGTGACACTAACTATTTTAAATTGACTGCTAAGCTAGATTCTCTAGGTTCATTTTTTTGGAGGTCGCTTACGTTCTACAAGTTTAATCATATTTAACATTTCCTGTCTTCTTCTTAGTAAAGAACAAGGTAGGGTATATCTTATTCTCACTATTAACTCGTCATCTGAGAACAACAAGTTTCGTCTGGTCATCTTTACAGGTATTAGGTTTCCTAGTTAATCCAGAGTTTGTTACCTAATTCCATATGTCATGGAACTAGGTACTCCTTTCCTTTCATCTAAACTCAATAGCATCTAGTGTATGGGATTATTCTTGTGAGTATATCTTGCTAGCCTACGGATCCATTTAAACTAAATATAGATGTGAAGACTAATATTATTTCCTTACCTGTGTCTAGCACTAAGGGATGTTGTCAGTTGTAAACGAGTCATAAACAGGTATACGTAAGGGTACCGTTGAGTTGACCTTTTTAAAATCAACCGGTTGTGACAACCACTAAGTTAGTTAGTGCACTGGATTATAATAACATCTAGCATTCACCCGAGCATCATACGGATTAACTAATAACTAGTTGGTCTTAACCGTGAACTCGTAGCTTGAGTCGAATGGATGGTTTAGCCTTATTCGCTGATTTCTAAAAGATGTCGGATCCATTAACTTTATGAATCGGTTATTAACTATTATGAGATCCTTAACGTTATTTTTGACGCAAAATTGACTGGGGTCATTAACTCGAGCGATCAACAAGATGTCAACGCATCAGATGTGTCGTCTAATGGTTACTTACACTAGCAGCCAATGACCTGCACGTTTCAATTGAATCCTTTCTCTAATTAGTATTCGGCCCCTACGATAATAATTCTGACTGGTGATGGATGCATATATTCACAGGTTTATACTTCCTGAAGCATTAGCTAAGCTAAACAGGGATCCCCTTATGTGAGCATGAATTATCCGGAGAACCTAGGGCATGTGGAATCGTCACTAACAGGCGCCATTGTTGCTAAATAAAACTAGCCATCGGTACCATTTGGTCAGCACATCAATGTGTTACTTATAAGTTAAACATTAATTGGTCGGTTTCCCTGGACATCTACCGACAATGAACGCACGAGCGAACTGTCAGAACACTTAGTCGTTGCTTTATTGAGCCTAACTGCCGATTAACCAAACCTTGCTTCGAACATTTCGTTCATCCCGGCATTTGCTAAGGCACGATCACTGCTATTAGGGATGTGCCAAAAAGGACTACATTTGCAATCAAAATTTGCTGCTCAAGTAATCATAATGTGATGCATTAGTTCATTAATTACAGTGGTTAGGCATGTCTTAACCGAATGCCTCACAAGAAATAACAATGGATAAAAAGAAAAGGAAGGAAGAATGGTGGAGCGGGTGCTCACCCCTGGCGGCGAGAGGTCCATGGCAGGGGCGGCTCGGCGGGTGGGTGAAGTAGCACGGCACGGGGAGAAGCGGGCCCGGTGGGGGAGCGACGGACGCGGCCCGGGGCTAGCGGCGCATGGAGGGGCGAGGGAGGCACGGCGGGGAAAGCGGCCGACGGCGCAGCTGGGGAGGGGCCGGCTCGGAGCAGAGCTCGGACGGGGCGGCGACTGGGCCGGGGGCCTCGGCAGCGGCGAGCCCGGGCCCTAGGGTTAAGGGGGGTGGCGGCGCTTGGGGCCTGGGCGGCCGGGGCAAGCGGCAGCCGCGGCGGCGCTTGAGAAGGGTTGGCCGGTGGCGTGGAGGCCTGCTCGGGGGCGACGTGGAGGCAGCGCGCGGGGAGGAAGAAGGGATGGCTTGCTGCTGCGTGCTGGAGGTGAAAAAAATGGGGTTGGACTCACCAATGGCAAAATGCCCAAATGTTCTTGCATGTTTACGATTCTTGGATGGATTGGATGCTCAGGAGGTGGGGAATTTAGGGGTATGACATGCAGGAGTTGGATCTTCACCTTGAGGCAAGATTTGGAGGAGAGAAGGTGACGGTGGCTTTGTTGGTGCTGAAGGAAAAGAGACAGGGGAAGGGATGCGCAGGAGGAAGAAATAATGGGGAAGAAAGGGACTACGGTGGGGAGGAAGGAATTGGGGAAAGAAAAAGATGGCCGGTGGAGCATGCTTGCCGCGTGGGGAGCAGGACCTGCAGGGGGGGTCCCACGGGCAGGTTTTTGTTTCTTTTTCTCTTATTTTGCTCTTAGCTGCTGTAGAACTAATTACTAAAGCCCTTAAACCTAGTCTGGAAACTTTTATGGGTTAAAAGTGATACCCTAGTTTAGTCCCAAGATAAAATCGAGCTGCAAATGTCCATGTTTTATTTCTACCATCTTTGCAAAGGTCCATTCTTTCTTGGAGTTGGTCAAAACAATTAACCTACAAATATGGAGTTTCATAATCCTTGGAGAAGCGAGACTCTCTTAGTCAATGATTTTTTCGAAATTGTTTAAGGAGAAAGAGGGTTCATACAATTTGTTCGTTTTTGACTTTGCTCAAAAAGGGGAGGAGGGTTAAGGTTAATTGTGCATCTTGACTTCGTTGGCTCGAGGGTCTTGGGTGAAGTTTCTCAAACGTATATATATATATATATATATATAGAGAGAGAGCTTAAGAAAATTGTTAAGTCACATTCTGGTGGAGTACGCCGATTCCAGGTCATGTCTTCTAGGGTTTTCGAGTTGAGCCAATTTGACCAGTCTAAATGCATGCAAGTCAATGGAAGAAATCGTTTTTGTTCGCCATAATTCACACTGACCTCGTGTCTTGAGAATAGGGTCACTACATTACATCACAGACGGTTACACTTTTTAACCGTCGCGGATAAGGCAGTCATCGCAAACGGCTCAGTTCATGAACCGTTTGGGATTACATCACAGACGGTTCAAATTTTTAACCGTCGTGGATGTAATATCATCCCAAACGGTCCATTTTCGGCCGACTTATCCCAAATGGCTAGAAAATTAGAGCCGTTTGGGATGTGTGGCAAACGTGACGGCTATGGTTAACCGTTTGGGATGAGCCGTCGTTTATGTGCCGTTCTGTACTAGTGACCAAAACCTAAAGATAACGATCTCCTAGCAAGATTATGTGCATCCGTGTTTGTCTCCCTACCTTCATTGTCTCCCTACATGTATAAACACCATCTCGTGAGTCTGCTTCACCGTCTCCCTGACTTCATCAATGATCATGCTGTAGCTACACCGGTGCTTCTCGAATGCATTTGATCACTTTCAGGCAGTCTAAGGCAACAATTACCTTTCAAGCATGCAGGTCCAGTGCCAGATGAGTAGCTTCCGCACATGCTATAGCTTCATGGCTTATAAGGTAATAGGGTCCGAAACACCACACTACCATAGAAAAGGCTTTTATAGCCGGCTCAAAATGGCTATTTCAGCCGGTTTCGGATCCGACTGTAGGCAAGGGGAGCTAATAACGTTATCTCAGTAGGTTTTCAGAGCTGGCTGGGATAACAAACCCTCAGTCGGTTCACCTAAAAGAGCTGACTAAGATAGAGCATTATCTCCATAGGTTCAACCAACAGAACCGATTGAGGTAAAATACTATCTCTGTCAGTTCATCCAACCAAACCGACTGAGGGAAAATAGTATCTCATCGTTTCACCGGACAGAAATGACTGAGAGAAAATACTATCTCCATCGGTTCATCTAACAAAACCGACTGAGATAATATATGTTAGTCGGTTCTGCTAGATGAAACGATTACCTTATTTCATTATCCCAGCCAGTTATTTTGGAGAACCAGCTGGGATTTTATTTGGGATAGGCAGGAGGAATTCAGGTTTTTACGGGGACAGGCAGGAAGAATTCAAGTTTCTACTTGCCATGAAACAGAAAATACAATTTATATATTCCAAATTTCCCAGATCTTTCCCAGATCATCCCAAAACATAAATAATATATCTACACAAGCACATTGACATTCACATCATATTTTAATTCACAGATGAACTCAGTAGATAGAAATTCATAAAGTAATGAAGTTGATCCATCATATTTGAATTGAGTTAATTACACAGTTGAATACCCAAGTTTGAATCACATTTGAGCGGACTCATTCATCGGTTCCATCATGGTGGAACTCGCTGTTTTGATTGATGACTTTGGAAGCAATGAAGTTCATCGACTGTGCTCGAATCATGGCAAGCTCAGTCTTTGGCAAAATCCTTTTTGGCAATAGTTGCAACCTATCGATATGAAGATCATACTGCTGCCATGTAGAATAATATGAATACAACACTATTATAGAAATATTTTGCTTACCTCGGTGACTATAGTTTTGTTCTAGGCAGTTCGACCCATAAGAAGGTTTATTTGGTGGCAAACATAGAAGCCACATAAATTGCTAAAGCTGGGCTGCTGGTGGCACTAAAAAGATATAGAAGGACTCGATCGGTTTAATTAAGTTCTATGTAACTCATATTATGAAGTATAAATGTGTGGAACTGGATACATACCGGAAAGTCAAAGAAGTGTTGTAGCTTATTACGGCCCCTCACCTTGGCTTTTTTCCCTCCGCTTGTAAGGAAAAATTGGTAGGCTCTGAATTATGGTAAAAAAGTTTTAGTGGGACTAGTGAGCTAATAGAATAGAGTTATATAAGGTAATTTGTTTACCTGTCGATCACCCTGCCGACCCTTTTGAAGTTGGTCATCTTATTCAGGTAAGTGTCCAAGTAATAGACCTTAGACTCATTAAGTATAATAACAATAAGAATCCAGTGGTAACTACATTGTCATTAATCCCAAGTTAAGTAAAATTGCATCGAAGGTACAAAATGAACAAGTATATAGCACGTACTTTTTATTGAAAGGATAAATGATGAATTTCTTATCTTGGGAGGCCTCCATAATATCGATGATGTAATCCTCAACAACTCCTTCACAATCATCCATGGACTGCTCAAAGCCAAGGTGTGGGTCAACGAAGCATATCTCTTCTTTTGCTTCTCTCGCTTAGACAAGAGCGTACCTATATATACATGACCAAAGAGTTCTATTTAGCGACATTTATAGGTACTGTACTAATATACATGGAGCACGAGAGTAGGCCCTTCCAGCGTGAAACATCTAATGAGGCTCATGTCCAAGGCTTTTAGATTGTACATGAGGTGCAAGTCCCCCTACGTCATTGCGAACTATCCCCCTATGGAGGAAGTTTTCATATTTGAACTTGACTACGATACTTTCGCTCTACTCCTTTTTTTTATTTCTTAAAGTTAGCCATGCAATACTTGTGCAACATTGGGCAAGCCACCCAAGCTCTGAGGCGATATTCTTTGGACTCTTGACCAGTGGTTTCCCGGGTTTGTATGTATGTTGAATCGGAGCATCCGGGAGACTCCCTCCAGCGTCATATATGACTTGAATTTGTTCGATAGACATCCGTTCGCAAGGAGGCAAGTGCATCAATTCCTTTCCCATGACATGCTACAGCAGTTCCACGTTGGGCTCCGATTGTGCCACATTGGGCTCCAGTGCACTACTCTTTGGCTATTTTTGCTTCGGTGGTTCTAACACTCGTGGTGATAAGGCTAGCATTATAATAAGGGAGTGTGTTGAAGGTACTGCCAAAACCTTGCTAGTCTGCCACGAATGGTCGAGGAAGATGTCCCTCTTGGGCCACTGGATAAATGTGCCCTTGGCATCCTCCAGGGTTAAGATCTAATTGTTTGATGGAATCAGGAGCTTGACTTGCTTGAAAGTGTTGTTGATGCTGTCGATGTCCACCTTTGTGTACCCTCTGCTCTCCTGATGTTGGATATACTAGCCCCCCAAGTTGCATTGACTGGTTCATCCAAGCCCTAAATCCTCACTTTAATAATGCATTTCGTTGCAACCTATGTAATGATGCACACTATTAGCCAAGGGGTCTGAAACAATCTTGTGTGGCACATTGCAAAGATATAATGCTTTTTATCTCAATCTCATCACAGGGGAACGTGGCTTCCAAATCATTATGACAAGTTGGGAGGTCGATCGACATGTAACTACTCCTACATCCAACAGGGCTGCATGCAATGGTTGGTTCACTTCTCCCAGCTTGAAACTCTATTCTTTAAGCTCTTGACGTTTGTGTTGTTCGTCAAGCACTTTCCTCGCTTTTTTGCATTGGCGTTTTGCCTCCAATTCTTGGTTGCATCCATATTTCCATGGACAGAGGGACCCTACACCCCGCGTGCGATTGGGGTGCTCCGGGTTTCCCAAGCCCTCTTCTAGTATATCATCCGAGAAGGTTCCGGCTTGAGATGCCACATCGAGTTCGAGCTGCAAAATCCTGAATTTATATTTTCATTGATACGAGGTTAGTCATAAGGTGTAATACCACATATATCATCAGCTAGGTTGTTAAATTTGGGCTGGGCTAAACCCGAAGTGGTATTAGATGTTGCCCTTGCTCTAGCCCAAGCTCTCATCCTTGTATCATGGATGTTCACAAATTGAGTTGGGGCATTAGACTACGATGCCTACTGATCGTCCCTTTCACACTTCTTCAACATGCCTGCGTAGCCAGATGTGCCCAAACAGTGGAGCTGCTTGTTTCCCTTCAAGAGGGCCCTGTTATGTTCACTTCTTCGCTGGAAATCGTCCGACGTCTTTATCCTCACAAATTCAGCCCAAGTTTCAGGACTAATCACGTGAAACTTCTAGGACAGTTCCTCATCGGCGTCCACGTACTCCATCACCAGCGTGGTCTTCTTCCACACCTTGCACGCTATCATCCTAGTAGCTCATTCCATGTGCGCCTTCCATTCATCTCCTATGATGAAGTAGTCCGTGATTTTCTTTGTTATCTATCCGAGCTGCGTTTTGCCGACCTTCTTCTAGCTTTCAAGGGTGACGGGCACCCGATCTCGTGCTATGATCCCGCATACAGTTGAAAACTTCTTCCTCGTGTCGTGGGGCTTGAGACGAGCCCTAAGTCACGTAGAGCAGTCACAGTGTACTTGACCTCCAGCCTTTTTGACTGCTTTCTTCCCTCTTCCCGCTCTTCTTCATCACAGCAGTGGTAGTCGTCTTAGTAGATGGTCCCGGAGGCGATGGTGACATATAGGAGCTATTAATTAAAATTAGTTATCTAGCTTATTAAGAACATGTATATCTAACATATATCTATTAGCACATATCACAGAACATGTATATAACATGTATATCTAACATATATCTATTAGCACATATCACAGAACATGTATATCTAACATAAAAAAATTAATGCACTAGCAGGCATATCTAACATATAAGAAATTTATCTACTAGCATGTATATCTAACATATAAGAAATTTATCGACTAGCATGTATATCTAACATATAAGAAATTTATCTACTAGCATATGAGATATTAATCTACTAGCATATATCACAGAAAATGTATATCTAACATTTCACAGAAAAAAGAAAAAAGAAAAAATGTAACCTGATGCAATAGGGGAGGTCGGTGGTGTGGCTAGTCGGGGAGGGGAGGCCGGTGGTGGGGATGGTCAGGCAGGGAATGCCGGTGGCGGGATTGGTTAGGGGGTCACTCTGGTGACCTCCTGGAGGCCCATCGAGCCGGCCCTAGCTTGGCCACGGCCGCTGTGGGTCATCCTGGCCGGTAGGGACGGCAGCGGGGGAACCTAAGGAGAGGACATCGGAGGCGGTGGGGACGTCGGCAGGTGTAGGGGATGATGGCGGGCGTAGAGGATGAAAGACGAAGAGGACGGCGCTGGGTGGCAAGTCAAAAAGCGGCGTCGGAGTTGGAAACTTTGGCTGGTGTTGTGCCTAGGAATATTTATATGGATGAGATACCTTAGCCAGTTATGAGCCCAAAACCGACTAAGATAACTCAGTTCGCTCCAAAAACTGACTGGGATAATCGCAGCAGCCAAAGTTTCCAACTCTCGTGCGCGGCTATTTTGTAATAACCAATTCTATCTTGCGAATTAGATCATGCATCTCATCCAGCATACATGTCATCACCCCTGCATCCACTCTTGCACAAACTTAAATCTGGAAAAATTATGTTTTATAGAATACGTACATATCTCATCCTTCGTAACCAGATTTAGCAAACACCAATCAACTTAATTGGAATAACTACAACCCACATCAAAAGCAGTAGGTGAAGGAGATCAGTGATACTTTAGTTGGATCACTATAAAAATGTCCTTCCCTCACATTTCATCCAAAAATAGTTTTGTTAGCTCAAATGAATTATTTGGATTCAAATAGCTAAAGTGGCAAGAATGTAGATAAATGCTTAGGCAATATTTTTTGGGTGAAAAGCCCTAAAAATTTATATTTGGCCATAAATATGGGTATTCTAGCTATATATAAATTTTTGGGATTTTTGGAAGATTTTATGACCTAGCTACAGCTCAAACCCTCTCTAGGGACAAATTTGAATTTGAATTCAAAATTAGGTCAAAATTTTTCAAATGATGCCAAAATTTTACTGTAGGCTCTACATGTCACTTTATAGTTCTTGTAAAATTTTCATATTTTTTTTGAGCTCGTTTGGGCATTCAAATGATAATAACAACTTGGTTCTGTTTAGAAAAAGAAAAAGAAAAAGGATTTGGTTTTGGGCCGAGGCTTTTGGGCCGCATTCGGCCCAGCCCGGTGGCCCCGGAACTCGCCTCCCTTTTTTGCCCATTCCCGTCTTCGCCTCTGGAAGGCGCCCCGACCGTGGCGCCTCCTCTCTCCCCTGGCAGGCGGGGTGCACCCATCAGGTCCTGGCCTCCACGTCGCCGTCGCCGGTAGGCAACGGTGGGCGGCGGCTGCCACCGCGGCAAGCCCCCGGCCGCCCTATTTAACCCACCTGGCCGCCTCTCCTCCCCCTTTTCTTCCCCTGCGCCACCCTAGCTCTCCTCTCCTCTTCCCGTTGCCGGAGCCAGCAGCGCCGCCACCTTCTTCTCTGCTTCCGGCCGAAGCTCCGGCGAGCTATCCCCCCGCATCCGGTGAGCCCCGGTCTCCCCTGCCTCGCCCCCGAGCTCGCGCGCCTCCCTCTTGACCCACTCATCTCCTCCCCTTCGCAGATCCAAGCCCGGACGTCCCCGCCGACGCAGCTCCAACCGCGCCGCCGCCATCCTCCGCTGCGAGCTCTGTCCCGGCCTCCTCCGCTTCCCCGCATCCGCGCATCGCCACCGGGGTAAGCTGCCGGAGCTCCTGCCATCTTCCCCCGAGCTCGCTGTGCCCTGTCGCTCCCTTTCAACCATCTCCGGTGAGGCGCCGGCGAGGGCATCGCCGTCACGAGGCCGGCGGCCGTGTGTGCTGAGAGGAAGAGTGAGGGAGGCACGTGGCGGCCTCCTATTGGTTTCCCGTGCCCAGTCAGCAGCTGACTGGGTCAGCATTGTCCAATCAGCACTGATAGTGGGTCGCCCACGTCAGTGAGACCAAATTTAGGGTTTGGGTAGGTTTTCGGGTGTGTTCAGCATTTTAGGTTTTGCAATAAAGAGGAAAAACTAGGGTTTTCACCGAATGAGAGTTTATAAATGCCGTAACTTTGTGCTCGGAGCTCCAAAAATTATAAATTTTATAGTTCTAGAATCCTTGTGAAATTCTCTACAATTTGGTTCAGACACAATTTCAAAACTTGTAATTAAACTTTGACCAACTTTGAGTGTGCGATATTTCATCCCCGCATGCGCCGATTTTCGATAAATCATAACTAAGTGGATATAGCTCCAAACTGAGGAATTCCAATTGTGTTAGACTTGTATCTCAAAATACTTCCATAATATGAAGATTTTAGGACATGACCATTCATTACTAATAGCCGTTTTCAAACCTAACTTGAATTTGAACGTAAATGGACATGCATGCATTGTTAGGACCATAATTTATTTTCTACAAGTGCAAATTGAGAAATTCTTGTTGCAGTGGATTCCTAACATCCATAAGCCACTTTAGAAATTAATACCTAGCATTGTTCATCATGCATTCATGCTGGGACATCAAGATTTTGATCTTGCTCAAGACCAAGAGCTTTGTGACCAAGGCAAGCAGAGCTTGTTGCATACTTTTATTGTCATTTCATATGCTTGCCTATATGTGCTTGTGTGTGGAACGTTTGCTTGAATGTGATGATCGGAATTAGGTAAAACTAGCATGTTGAGGATGTGTCGTGTGTTATGTCCAGCTAAGGCTGAGAATTAAATTTGTTGCCCTATCAACTTGAACATGCTAAGGTTGAGATGTGAGAGCCAAGGGTGTGCACGATGAATATGGTTGGTATATATTGATGCCATGAATGCGACACCCGGTGTTTAGAAGTGTTTTTGTCGCTATACCAACCTGAGGTAACTTCATCGTGATACTCCCTTATCACCGCGTGGGCGTTACTGGAATCAATGCTGGGGTATGGTTGAGGTACGTCTCAATATCACTTGGAGACTTGCAACCTCCAAGGGAAATGCACTCGCTATACCCATGGTAGTCGTATTGCCGGTAACGATCCGAGAGATTGAATGAAAATGTTGTTGTGATGGATCAACGCTTAAATTGGGGTGTGGGCTGTCCCAAATGAATTGGAAATGACAAGGTGAATGTTATTATGTTCATGTTTTGATTCATATGAAATCTGGGCTGCAAGTTACTTCCACTGCTTTCTTTCATACCGTCAATGCCATGTCATGTATTTTTGTACCTTGTTTACTTGAGATGCATCATGTTTATTTGCCGCTGTAGTAAATGCATGTGTAGGACATTTAATCAAGCATGGATAAGACTTGCGAGTACCTTTGTACTCACCTAGGATATTCCTAGACCTTGCAGGTGAGCCAGTGGTCGCGGATTACTTCGAAGATGCTTAGCCTCTTGGTTTCTTTGGTTGGCGTTCAACTCATGGGATAGCTTTTGGCTTTTGGACAGCGGTTGATGCTCCGCTGTGAGATTTGTTTACTTTTATCTACTGTTGTATCGCTATTTCAGGTTTGACTAAGTTTCCGGTTATCGCCGAACGATGTATTCTACATAGTCCGATGTGGACAGCTAGCTTTATTATCATATCGTAGTTGCTTGTGTGATGATATTCTTGCTGTCCAACATATGCACCCACCTCCCATCTGTCATGCGTGTATGTTGAAATGGGGAGTGTGGTTGGATGCATATAGAGGTACTTGATATTTTCTTCGATTCAATTGAAATGCAAAATGAATGTACGGTCCTTTGCCAAAGTGAGTCATACGCGAGAAGCGTATGTTTTTGGAAAGGTGAGCCCTCAATCAGGCCATGGTGAGACATACGCACTATGTCGTATGCATGTCGCACGGGGCGGGGGTGGGCCATATGCCGTCACAGGTAGCGGCTATGGTCACCGTCTTCACTTGTTGTGAATTCATTGAGTCGAATTAAAGTACCGGGTCCCTCACAGCTTGGTATCAGAGCCGAGCTGACCGTAGGAAGCCATTGTAGGTGGTCGTTAGTTAGGACGTGGCATCGTTGAGAAAATTATTTGCACAAGTTAAAAACGTATGTTTAAAAATTCAGCAAGTAGATTGCTTCTTTATTCCTTATGCTCATCGCTCTTAGTTTTGAATTTTTCCCTCCCTATTGCATTTGTTTTTGTTTGTGGCTGACCTTAACCCCCATCCTTGTTTTGTTAGATGGCTTCTGCTCAGTTGGTGCATGCCACCCATGCTGTGGACGTTGATGGGTTTCTGGAGGTGCTATTGTTCATGCTCCGGGAACTCGGATTTCTATACCTTCCGGAGTATCTCGTACATAGGGCCAACTTGGGGTTTGGCATGTATGAGTACCGGGCACGCGTGTTCATCTGTCCACATGAGAGTGACTCTCCCTATCAGCTGTACTTCTTCAATGGCTATGGAGCTGAATTGGAGTCCGCTGTTCAAGACGCGGCCTATGCTGCCATGTGCCATTTGCGCCATGAGCTTCAGGGCCTCGCCGAGGGCCCTTTCTCCTACTTCCCGTCGCATACTCCCGAGGAGGATGTGGCGCCGTATGAAGACCTTACCCAGGAGCATAACGTGGCACTAGCCCATTTGGGGCGCCTTGTCTAGTCCTTAGACGTGGCGTATCGTGCCCGTGGCTTTGAAATGAGGCGGTATCGTCACGCCTCCTTATCTCCCTTGAGCTTGCCCAATATCAAGGGAGGAATTTTGCACCACCTCCTCACTTCTGGACCAGTGAGGGCATCTACTCGGTCTATGAAGGAGGTCCATGGGTGCACCATTATCCGTCGGTGGGCGGAATAGAGCTTGGTATCCACCCCGACGTCTTGCGTTCACAGATTTTGGTGGGCAGCGTTCGTCGCATCCCCACCGTTGCTCCCCAATTTGGACATGGGATTCTCTTGTTCCACACCATGATCCCTCTCCCCGCTGATTTGGAGGCCTTTGAGATCCGCCATCATAATGGAGGATCTCCGCACAACTTAGTGTAGTGCTGTCCAGATTTTAGCGTCAAGTTGTGGATCGAATTTTGTGATGTAAGCTGAACCAAACCTTAAGATTTAAGGTAGCTTTTGGAGGCATGTAAGTGGGTATTCGTGGCTGCAACCTTCCGGCACATTGTGAATGTTTATTTCCCCTCTATGGTGATCTAAACCGCAGCCCCATGTATGAACTATGTTGAACGTATTAATGCACTCGTATGTTATTGTCCAACGTTCTTGCAATTGTTTTGTACTTCTTTTCCTCCGAAAGTGTGTATGGGATGATGCGATATGTTCATGAATATCCGCTGTACCGTTGTGGAAGTATTTTTTTTCCAAGTCTCTAGCGTTGCCGTCTCATTCTGTTGTCAATTGGTTGCAACAGCATGGCTGCGGGAACACGTGGAGCTGGCCGTTGTCGCCATGGACTTGACGAGGAGGAAGTGCCACCTCCTCCCTGGCACCCTAGCATGGCGGACCTGCTAGCGACACAGAATCGAATCATCGAGCAGCTCTTACGCAATCAGGGCGCAGGAGGTGGACAGGCACGAGGTGGTCTAGCTGATTTTTAGTGAACTCAACCGGCCACTTTTGATACATCGGAGGATCCACTGGAGGCGAACAATTGGAACCACACCATTGAGAGGAAGCTTCAATTGGCCCAATGTGCGGAGGCCGACAAGGTCAACTTTTCCTCTCACTATCTCGAGGGGGCTGCAGCAGATTGGTGGGAGAACTTTCTAGCTATGCAAGCTCCCGGGCATGTGGTCACTTGGGCAGAGTTCCGTACCGACTTTCGTGATTTCCACATCCCTGCTGGCATTATGGCATTGAAGAAGGAGGAGTTCCATGACCTTCGCCAAGGCAAGAAATCAGTCCTGGAGTTCCTCCGTGAGTTTAATCACTTGGCGCGGTATGCACCGCGTGAAGTATCCACCAATGAGGACAAGGTGGAGAAGTTCATGGGCAAGTTAAATGAAGAGATACAAGCTAAGCTCGCTGCACTTGATGTGTGCAACTTCCAACACCTCGTGGACAAGGCCATCAAAGTGGAGGCAAAAGAGTTAGCCCTCGACAAGTCTCGCAAGCGCGAGAGAGAGGTGCTGAAATCTGCTGGAAGCAGTTCGCAGAGACCACGTGTGTGGCAACAACCACCACCCCATCTCGCTGGACCATCCCCACAAAGGCTGCAAGGTTCTATTCCTCGTCCTCCACAACAAGGTTTCCAGCCCCGTCCCTAGGGTGGACAGCCACAGGCCTTCGGTGACCTGAGCAAGGTTAAGTGCTATAACTACGGGAATATGGGACACTTCGCTAGCCGTTGTTCCTTTCCGTGCTCGGGGGCACGCCTTTACCCCCAAGATGCAGCAAGGACCAGCTAGTGGAGGCCCACAAGTGAGGGGACCAGCCCCCAACAAGGCTCAAGCCGCCGGTCGTGGCAGTGTGAACCACGTCACCGCCGACGAGGCGCAGGATGCACCAGAGGTGGTTTTGGGTACGCTTCCCGTTAACTCAACTCTCGCCACTATTCTTTTTGATTCCGAGACATCCCACTCATTTATATCCAGCAAGTTTGCACAAGATAATCATGTTCCCTCATCGCCCTTGCACCGTCCCCTCATTATTGCAACACCCGGCTCGGAATTGAGGACCGAGCTCGTTTGCGAGGGTGTTAAGATAGAGATTGGTGGGGAGTTGGTTGTAGCCAAGGTTGTGATACTTGGATCAGGGGATTTAGATGTTATCTTAGGCATGGATTGATTGTCCAAACACAAGGCAAAAATAGATTGCGCCGGAAGGTCAGTTTCCCTTATTGCCGATTCCGGCAAGGAAGTGAAATTCGTGTTGCCATCTTTGTCAGGGCATCTTTTTGCCATGAGCGGCACCCAAAACCAGGGAATTGAGCTTGTCCCCGTGGTATGTGAGTACCCGGATGTCTTCCCCGAGGAATTGCCGGGTATGCCTCCTGACCGTGCGGTGGAGTTCGTTATCGATCTTCCACCCGGGACCGCTCCTGTGTCGAAATGACCATACCGGATGCCCCCAAATGAGTTAGTGGAGATGAAGAAGCAACTCAAGGAGTTTGAGGACAAGGGTTTCATTAGGCCTAGCTCCTCGCCATGGGGTTGTCCCGTGATGTTTGTGAAGAAGAAGGATTCGAGCTTGCGGATGGTGGTTGACTATCGTCCGTTAAATGAGCTCACGGTGAAGAATAAGTACCCGCTTCCCCGGATCGATGATTTATTTGATCAATTAGCTGGAGCATGTGTCTTCTCCAAGATTGATCTCAGGTTGGGCTATCACCAAATAAAAATCAGATCTGAGGACATTCCAAAAACTGTCTTCACCACTCGATATAGGTCATACGAATACACCGTTTTGTCGTTCGGTTTGACCAATGCCCCTTCCACATTCATGCAACTTATGAATTCAGTGTTCATGGAGTATCTTGATCAGTTTGTGGTCATTTTTATTGATGACATCCTCATCTACTCCAAATCTGATCAAGAGCATGAAAACCACTTAAGAATGGTGCTCGACAAGCTCCGTGAGCATCGTCTTTATGCAAAGTTCTCAAAGTGTGAATTTTGGAAGTATCAAGTGGAGTTCTTGGGTCATGTGCTTTCAGCAGAAGGTGTCACTATAGACCCAAGTAAAGTACAAGCCGTTCAAGAATGGAAACAACCCAAGTCGGTCGCTCAAATCCGCAGCTTCCTAGGATTGGCGGGTTATTACCGTCGGTTCATCGAGGGTTTATCTTCCATAGCAAAGCCAATGACGGAGTTGTTGAAGAAGGATAATGGGTTCGTGTGGTCAGACAAGTGTGAAGAGAGTTTCCAAGAACTCAAGAGGAAGTTGACCACCGCCCCTGTGCTTATCCTCCCGGATATACACAAAAGCTTCGAAGTCTATTGTGATGCCTCCCGGAATGGGTTGGGCTGTGTTCTCATGCAAGAGGGTCGCGTGGTGGCTTATGCTTCCCATCAATTGCGCCCTCATGAGGCAAATTACCGCACCCATGACCTGGAGCTAGCGGCCGTGGTGCATGCTCTAAAGATTTGGCGCCATTACCTTATCGGTAATCGTTGTGAAATTTTTTCAGATCATAAGAGTTTGAAGTACCTCTTCACTCAACCAGATCTAAACCTTTGGCAACAGAGATGGCTCGAGCTCATGAAGGATTATGATGTGGGCCTAAATTACACCCCCGGTAAGGCCAACATCGTCGCTGACGCGCTCAGCCGGAAGGCCTATTGCAGCAATGCAGCAATTCTTGAACAACAACCACCGCTTCACGTGGAATTCCAGCAGCTTAATCTTGAGGTGGTTGAGCAAGGTTCTCTTGCCGTCCTAGAAGTGAAGCCATTCTTGGAAGATCAAATCAAGGCTGCACAAGCACGAAATGTTGGTATGCAAAAGATAAGGAAGAAAGTGAAAAATGGCACCACCACTTGCTTCACCGAAGATGAGAATGGAGTCCTTTGGTTCGGAAAACGGCTTGTAGTACCCAAGGACCAACAAATAAAGGACTTAATACTCCATGAAGCTCACAACTCCCTGCTGTCCATCCATCCTGGTAGCACCAAAATGTACCAAGACATTCGCCGGCGATTTTGGTGGACCCGAATGAAACAAGAGATTGCCCATTTTGTTGCCGAATGCGACGTGTGTCATCATGTGAAGGCCGAGCATCAGAGACCAGTGGGCATGCTACAACCACTCCCTGTCCCCAAGTGGAAATGGGATGAGATTGGTATGGATTTCGTGGTGGGTCTACTGAAATCTCAAAAGGGCAACGACGCGATATGGGTGATCATGGACCGCCTTTCCAAAGTGGCTCACTTCATCCCCGTGAAGACCACACATAAGGTGAGCCAACTAGTGGAATTGTATATTGCCTGGATTGTTTGCCTCCATGGTGTCCCAATGAAAATTGTTTCGGATCGGGGCACCCAATTTACTAACCGGTTTTGGAAATGCTTGCACGAGGCTATGGGCACTTCTCTATCCTTTAGCATAGCATTTCATCCTCAAACCGGAGGTCAAGTTGAGAGGACAAATCAAATTCTTGAGGACATGTTGAGATCTTGTGCTCTCACTTTCGGCCCCAATTGGGAGAAGTGTTTGCCTTATGCGGAGTTTTCCTACAACAATAGTTACCAAGCTAGCCTTGGTATGGCGCCTTTTGAAGTGCTCTATGGTAGGAAATGTAGGACTCCTCTAAACTGGTCCGAGACCGGAGAGAGGCAATTCTTTGGCCAGGATGCAATTAAGGAAGCCGAAGCTCAAGTTCGCCTTATTCGGGAACGATTTCATGAAGCTCAATCCAGGCAAAAGAGCTATGCTGATCCTCACCATCGGGAAGCCTCATTTTAGATTGGAGATAGTGTGTACCTCAAGGTCACTCCATTCAAAGGCATTCATTGTTTTGGAGAAAAAGGAAAGCTAGCTCCTCGCTATATCGGTCCATACCGAATTTTTAGCTAAATGAGGGGCTGTAGCATACCAATTGGAGTTACCTCCCTCACTGTCCAAATGCATGATGTCTTCCATGTGTCACAACTGAAGGCATGTCATCACATCCCCGAAACCAAGACAAACCCCGAGATAGAAGAGCTCCACGAAGATCTCTCTTATCAGGAATATCTGTCGCGCATCCTAGATGAAACCGAGTGCAAGACCCAGAATCGTGCTGTCAAGTTCTTCAAGCTGCAATGGAGCAACCATACTAAAGATGAGGCTACTTGGGAGTGCGAGGATTCGCTCAAGACCGAGTATCCATCCTTGTTTGCCGACCGTTAGAGATCTCGGGTCGAGATCATTTTAAGGGGTGTAGGTTTTGTAATACCCAATTCTATCTTGCGAATTAGATCATGCATCTCATCCAGCATACATGTCATCACCCCTGCATCCACTCTTGCACAAACTTAAATGTGGAAAATTTATGTTTTATAGAATACGTACATATCTCATCCTTCGTAACCAGATTTAGCAAACACCAATCAACTTAATTGGAATAACTACAACCCACATCAAAAGCAGTAGGTGAAGGAGATCAGTGATACTTTAGCTGGATCACTATACAAATGTCCTTCCCTAACATTTCATCCAAAAATAGTTTTGTTAGCTCAAATGAATTATTTGGATTCAAATAGCTAAAGTGGCAGGAATGTAGATAAATGCTTAGGCAATATTTTTTGGGTGGAAAGCACTAAAAATTTATATTTGCCCATGAATATGGGTATTCTAGCTACATATAAATTTTTGGGTTTTTTGGAAGATTTTATGACCTAGCTACAGCTCAAACCCTCTCTAGGGACAAATTTGAATTTGAATTCAAAATTTGGTCAAAAAATTTTAAAATGATCCCAAAATTTTACTATAGGCTCTACATGTCACTTTATAGTTCTTGTAAAATTTTCATATTTTTTGAGCTCGTTTGATCATTCAAATGATAATAACAACTTGGTTCTGTTTAGAAAAAGAAAAAGAAAAAGGATTTGGTTTTGGGCCGCATTCGGCCCAGCCCGGTGGCCCCGGAACCTGCCTCCCCTTTTTGCCCGTTCCCGTCTTCGCCTCTGGAAGGCGCCCCGGCCGTGGCGCCTCCTCTCTCCCCTGGCAGGCGGGGCCGACCCGTCGGGTCCCGGCCTCCACGTCGCCGTCGCCGGTAGGCAATGGTGGGCGGCGGCTGCCACCGAGGCAAGCCCCCGGCCGCCCTATTTAATCCGCCTGGCTGCCGCTCCTCCCCCTTTTCTTCCCCTGTGCTGCCCTAGCTCTCCTCTCCTCTTCCCGTTGCCGGAGCCAGCAGCGCCACCGCCTTCTTCTCCGCTTCCGGCCGAAGCTCCGGCGAGCGATCCCTCCACATCCGGTGAGCCCCGGTCTCCTCTACCTCGCCCCCGAGCTCGCATGCCTCCCTCTTGACCTGCTCATCTCCTCCCCTTCGCAGATCCGAGCCCGGACGTCCCCGCCGATGTAGCTCCAACCACGCCGCCGCCATCCTCCGCCGCGAGCTCCGTCCCGGCCTCCTCTGCTTCCCCGCATCCGCGCATCGCCACCGGGGTAAGCTGCCGGAGCTCCTGCCATCTTCCCCCGAGCTCGCCGTGCCCCGTAGCTCCCTTTCGGCCATCTCCGGTGAGGCGTCGGTGAGGGCACTGCTGTCACGAGGCCGCCGGCCACGTGTGCTGAGAGGAAGAGTGAGGGAGGCACGTGGTGGCCTCCTATTGGTTTCCCGTGCCCAGTCAGCAGCTAACTAGGTCAGCATTGTCTAGTCAGCACTGACAGTGGGTCCCCCACGTCAGTGAGACCAAATTTAGGGTTTGGGTAGGTTTTTGGGTGTGTTCAGCATTTTAGGTTTCGCAGTAAAGAGGAAAAACTAGGGTTTTCACCGAATGAGAGTTTATAAATGCCGTAACTTTGTGCTCGGAGCTCCAAAAATTATAAATTTTATAGTTCTGGAATCCTTATGAAATTCTCTACAATTTGGTTCAGACACAATTTCAAAACTTTCAATTAAACTTTGACCAACTTTGAGTGTGCGATATTTCATCCCCGCATGCGCCGATTTTCGATAAATCATAACTAAGTGGATACAGCTCCAAACTGGGGAATTCCAATTGCGTTAGACTTGTATCTCAGAATACTTCCATAATATGAAGATTTTAGGGCATGACCATTCATTACTAATAGCCGTTTTCAAACCTAACTTGAATTTGAACGTAAATGGACATGCATGAATTGTTAGGACCATAATTTAATTTCTACAAGTGCAAATTGAGAAATTCTTGTTCAGTGGATTCCTAACATCCATAAGCCACTTTAGAAATTAATACCTAGCATTGTTCATCATGCATTCATGCTGGGACTTATTGCCTTTCTTTCATTGCTTTGTTTCTGGTATCTCGTGTTGTCTATAATAGAGCCCGAAGAAGAAGGACATCAAGATTTTGATCTTGCTCAAGACCAGGAGCTTTGCGACCAAGGCAAGCAGAGCTTGTTGCATACTTTTATTGTCATTTCATATGCTTGCCTGTATGTGCTTGCGTGTGGAACATTTGCCGATCTTACGGTATTCGTGGAATGGTGATACTTGGGGGGTAGGGACCTCTAGGGCACAAGGCCATGAGATCTGACGGCAAGGAAAATGCCCTTTTTATACAAGTTCAGGCCTCCCTCAGGATAATAAACCTACATCATGTTCGTATATATTGATCAGAGAATGTCTTTACAAGGGATGTATATGTCAGTGGCAATCCTAGGCCTAATCGGAGACTACGATGACTAGTTCCGCTGGTCTTGACTCCTTTGAGGCAGCGGGTCTTCTCGTGGGAATCGCTGGGATCTCTCTTACTTCTAAGGCCTGTTGGATCTAACTTTTTCCTCCTCTCCCCTATAGGAGTGCTGATCCTTTTATAGGGGGCTCCTCGAGTCGTACCGGACCTGGACTTATGCCCGAGTAGAACTCTGGCTTCCTTAACCATCGGGATTGACTTCCTAGTTTAAGGGACGTCCTCCTCCTTATGGGGGGTTACCTTATCTCCTGGGAATCCTTACCAGATACGTATTCCGACTCCGATAATCCAGGGAATCATATATGGATATCTCCTCGTATACAGGATACTATACTATACATCGCCAATTTCTAAATGCCACAAGGAGCATCTGTGTCATGAGCACATGACAATCATGAGATTTCATGCCAATTAGTTTCAAATCTTCCATTGAAACAAATCTCTTGATGTTTACGGAGTAGCCGGATGGTACTCTAATACCATGCAAGCTTTCACATAATACTTTTTTCTCTGGTTTGGAGAGGGTGTAACAAGTAGGAGTAAGGAACGTCGTTTCATTCACGGTTTTCTATGGTGCTAACTCCGGTCTAATTTTCATATAGAGCCGTGTGTTGAAATTTTTTTTGGTTTTGTCAAGGATGTTCAATAAGAGAACCATTATGCTGACGTACACATTCTTCTCTACGTGCATCACGTCGATGCAGCGACGTACATCTAGGTGCTTCCAGTAGGTAAGTCCCAAAATATTGATCTCTTTTTTCAGATGTTCTTCTCAACCGGCTTTTTCTTTTTGAAACACTCCCTCTCCTCCTTGCTCATGTTGATTCCCAATTGTAAGCCTTCTTTTGGAGTTGGCTAATGCACTCCAAGCATTGTGGGTCAATAGGCCTATTGCGGGGGTCTCGATCGGAGTATGTGATCCATGATCTAAGAAAAAATTAATTTTTCCAAACAGAAATAGCAATATATAATCGATCCTCAAATTAAATAGTATGAATTCATCAAATAGATAATGAAAATTAATTATCTAAATAAAAAATGAGTGGTACACAAGTGGAACCTTAATCCAAAGATTTAGCACAATCTAGACCATAATAAACATAAGTAATTGGATTATCAGAGGAGATTCATACCTTGAATGAGTTGAGCATGAGGAATCAAAGCAAAAGCAAGTATAGCTGGAGATCTCACCTAGGATTTATGAGATTTGAAGAAGAGAGAGATAGATGAGAAAATATGAATTGTGGGCCTCTCCTGAGCATTTTCAGCTGTCTCCCGCCTCAGTACGACCATTTGGTATGGGTGCTAGTGCCCATACTAAAGGTTGGCTAACCTTCTATACATTGCCTTTGGTTCCTTAGCCTGTTCACCCGTTCGGTAGAACCAAGCGGTACGGGTAGTAGCACCCATACCGTTCGTCGACTCAGCTTCTGGTTTTTCTTTTTCTCTGAGGGCTTTTTTCTCAATATTGGTACGACTAAGCAGTATGACCATGATGATCGTATTACTGCTCGGCGAAGCCTCTTGACTCTTTTTCCTTAGCAAAATTTTTTGTGTCTCTTCCCCAAGTCCTTTAGACTATTTTTTGGCAATGATATTAGGGTGTTGTAACTTCCCCAATTTTTGTATCTCATTAATGTGCACCACAACATTCATGCATGAACCCAATATGGGGAGTAATTTTGACTTTTTGGAATGCCAAAAAACCCCTTAAGAATAAAAGGGAAAACCCTAAATTGAAATTGACTCATTTTGAATTTCACTTTTTGGTTCAAAATGTCTTTCAATAAAATGCCATGGAAGTATTTTTAAATAATGCACTACTACAAGACAGGGTTTCCTGGACCCCAGATCTCAGCCGGTTTTCTCAAAACCGACAGTAAGAACTCAAGTCTCAGTCGGTTGGTGTGAAAAACCCGACTGAGATCAATGAACCGGCTGAGATAATATGTAATCTAAGCCGATTCATCTCTGAAAACCCGCTCTAAGAAACTAACCGGCTCAGATAATGCGATGTCTCAGTCGGTTTTCAGAACGAACCGACTGTATGAATTGTACAGCCGATTCATTTTTTAAACCGACTATAATGTAAGTTCTAATGTAGTCAGTTTTGGGAACGAACCAACTGTGTGAATTATATAGCCCATTCATTTTTGCAAACCGACTGTAATGTAAGTTCCAATGTAGTCGGTTTACGGAGAACCGGTAGTTTGTGCGATATTTTGACATTAAGGCAAAGATCAGACGAACGGAACACATTGGAACATATATTTGCGATTTTAGTAGTAATAATTACATAGTAGTAATTAGTAGACTTATTAATTATCTAATAAAGCCGATGCCACTTCCCAGGCGGGCCCGAACGTGCCGTCGTCGCCGTCGAGGCCGCGTCGTCACTGGCGTCACTGCCGTCACCGCTGTCAGAGCCATCGAGGTCGTCGTCATCGTCGTCGGTGTGCTCCCACCAATCATCGTCATCCTCGTCGGTCCACTCCCAGCATTCATCCGTATAATAGCCCTTTCGGGCAGGGGTGGCGCCGTGGTTCTCGGTGTCGTCGGTGCCGTCGGCCTCGTCGTCGTCGTCGTCGCCATTGTCGTTGTCATCCTCCTCCTCCTCCTCGTCCTCGTTCGAGGCGTCGTCCTCCTCCTCCTCATGGTCGGCCTCGTCCACCTCATCCGCCAAGCCTACCATCCAATCCGCGTCCATCCAATCGTTGTCATCGGAGGAGGAGGCGGGTACCATCCAATCCTCGTCAAAGGAGACCACCATTGGTGATTCCTCGTCAGACGAGTAGTCGGTGGCGGATGGCCAACGAATCGGTGACGGAGGAGCTCCAAAGGGGGCCGGGACGGATGGTGGCGCTGACGACGGCAGCATACTGGCCATCGCGGCGGAGAAAAGGTTTAGGAGGGAATGGATTGGGTGCGCGGAGGCGGAGGTAGAGTAGTACTAGATGCGGAGAGAGGGAGCAAAGAAGATGAGGCGACGAAGAAGATGAAGAGACACAGTTAGTTTACCGCCCAATATATCATCTCAGTCCGTTCCCACGGCCGAACCGACTATGATATTGTTTCGAATTTTCCTGGACCCCAGATCTCAGTCGGTTCGTCCAAAAAAACCGACTGAAAAGAACGAATTGGCTGAGATAATATCTAACCTCAGCCGGTTCCGGTTGGAAAACCGACTGTGATAGTATTACAGTCAGTTGGTCACCTAAAACTGGCCGTGGAAGTGAACTTTTACAGCCAGGACCATTTTCCCAACTGGCTGAGAAAGATATTTAGACGGTTGTTTTGTTGGAACCGACTGCGATGACTCTGTTCAACATCCATAAATTATGTCCGAAGCTGGCAGCTGAACCTTCAATGCAAGTGTCCATTGTTTGGTACACTTGATATAGGTTGGTTGGGGTGTTGCCAAATTTTATGGTAATTTTCATAGAATTTTGTGGCACATAATATTTTTATAGTTCTTGCTCAATTTAATAAAATGTGCATGTTGTTACAGATGGATCAATGGTGCTGTTCGCACAAAATTGGATCCGTGGAACACCTAGGTAAAGTGGAGTCGCCAACCGCACTTACGTGTGCGATAAACGGATGCTTTTCGAGCAAAGCAACAAAGGATAACTATCGTACTTACGCGTACGACGAGCGATTGCTTTCCGAGCAAAGCAACAAAGATCTTCTTACTTACGTGAAGAAGAAACGACTGTTTTACGGCGCAAAACAGCAAAGATCTACTACTAAGATAAAAGATAAAAGGTAAAAGATTGATTTGATCGATTGTTGGATGTCTTCAATCGGCCGTCACCCTTTACATATTTATAGGGCGGCTGGTCTTCCCGTAGGAGATTCAGACTCCTAATCCTAACTGATTACGGATATACAATCTTTCCTTATTTAAAGAGATCCTGATCTATTTATACATATATCTTTCCATCGTTCAGGACTCCTTCCCGAGTACGAGACATCTTTCCATACGAACCGAGAGTCCTTCCGAGTTCGTAAGCAACTCTTTCCTCTCCGGGACTCCCTTCCTAAGTCTCCGTATCGGATAAGTCTTGGTGATTCGTCGGGTTGATTTGATTGCATCGTGGCTTGATTCTGCTGGGATCCGGCTCTGTCCGACTTGTGCCTTCTCGGGGACTTGAGTACTCGGGAATGCCAGTACTCGGGGATATAGGCCCGGGTGCTCGGCACTCGGACGCACTGGTACTCGGAATTACCAATGCCCGGGACTACCAGTACTCGGGTCTGCTAGTACTCGGGAACGCCAGTACTCGGGCGCGCGAGTGCGAGTACTCGGGGTCGATGGTGCTCGGGGCTGATGATGCTCGGGGTCGATGGTGCTCGGGGCTGATGATGCTCGGGGTCGCGATTTGTTGAATGCCCGGAGGTGCCGCTCGTGACTTGATGACGTAGTACTCGGGACATCAACGCTTGGGAACGCCTCCGACTGCTCGGGACGCGAGTATCCGGACCTGCACTTCAAGGGTTAAGGCTAAATCCATAGCGAGTAAGTTCATTATCCCAATTTGGCTAATCGAATAAATCATAAAGCCAAATTACGCTGCAAACCCTAATACTTAATCTGGTCAACCGAATAAATCCTCGAGCCAAATTATGCTGTAAACACATGCCCCCCTGCTTTTTGGCATAATTGTATTTGCCAAAAACACTTTGAACTACAACGTGGCTTAGGGCGATATTCTAAAAATCATATCGGCCATAGACTTTGCTAAGCTACTTGCCATACACTCGGGTAGTACTTTTTCAGATACTTCCCATTGAGAGCCTTAGATAGCCATTCCCCCTGCAAAGATTCTACCAAATAAGAGTTCCCGGGGACTATCTCGACAACTCTAAACGGACCCTCCCAACTCGGCGACCATTTGCCGAATTTGTTGTCCCGAGCTCCAATAGGTAAAATCGTCTTCCATACTAGGTCTCCTATCTGAAACGATTTTTCCTTTACTCTTTTGTTGTAAGCCCTCGCAACTCTCAACTTCTCCTTTTCGATCTCTCGTAAGGCCTTCAACCTTTCTTCCAAAACATCATCTATCTTATCTATCATCAGGTGGCTATAATCCTCAACCGACAAGTTGTCTTGCCTGGCTATTCTAAGAGCTTGTAATTTAACTTCCACGGGTAACACTGCTTCCTGCCCGTACACCAACTCGAATGGTGTCACTCGAGTAGCCCCATGCTTAGATATTCGATGGGCCCATAACGCTTCCGAAAGGACTTCATGCCACCTTCTCGGATGTTCCTCAATTTTCTTCTTTATTAACTTGATCAAAGTCTTGTTGCTAGACTCGGCCTGTCCATTAGCTTGGGCATAATAGGGCGACGAGTTCAACAACTTGACTCCAAAGGACTCGGCAAACTCACTGAATTGGTGAGACATGAAGGATGCACCCTGATCAGCCGTCAGGGTTTGGGGGATGCCGAACCTATGAATGATATGCTCTAGAACAAAGCTAATCACCTCCTTATGAGTCATACTCCTTAAAGGAACTGCTTCGGTCCACTTAGTGAAATAATCTGTAGCTACAAGGACAAAACGATGACCTTTCGACGAAGCAGGATGTATCTCCCCAATGAAATCTAAACCCCATCCTCTAAATGGCCACGGCTTTATAATAGGGTTCATCTTAGCCGCGGGTACTAACTGTATGTTCCCAAACTTCTGGCATGCTTCACACCCTCTATAGTACCGAAAACAATCTTCTAACATAGTCGGCCAATAGAATCCTGCCCTCTTCAACAACCATTGCATCTTGGGAGCCGACTGATGTGTTCCACATATCCCTTCATGCACTTCTCCCATAGCTACCCTTGACTGGTCGGAGTCTAAGCATTTCAATAATACTCCATCTATTGTTCGGCGATGCAACTCGTCGTTAAACAAGGTGTACTTTATAGCTTGCCGCCGAACTTTCCTATCTCTCGTTTGACTCGGATTTTTCAAGTAATTAACTAAGGGTGCCCTCCAATCATTGACTTCCAAACCGCTTAACGACTCGGCAACCTGTGTTAAACTGTTGCCCCCCGAGTCGGTACCGGACCTATATGAGTCGGCTTCGACTTCCAGCAAGTCGGCCTGGCCTTTAGCGGCAACGAGCATCGGCTCTCTAGATATAAAAAACTTTCCTCTTCTGACTTGGTACCCGGATGCTTGCTGTGCCAAATAGTTGGCCTTAGAGTTCTCCTCCCTGGGGACGTGATTGATATTAAACGTATCTAATGTATTGATTATATCTAAACATCGGTCTAAATAGCTATTCAGCAACCCATCAAAGCATTGAAACTCTCCGTTGACTTGCTGAACTATTAGCAATGAATCTCCAAAAGCATCTACATCTCTTACACCCATATCTATTAAGCTTTGCAAACCAAACAACAGCGCCTCATATTCAGCCTGGTTATTGGTGCAAGGGTACTCTAGTCGGACCGATGACTCATAAATGACATTATTTGGTGAAACCAAAACACTGCCAATGCCTTGCCCACTTCTACAAACCGATCCATCAAAGTAAAGCTTCCATGGGCATATGCTAACATAATTAACATCTTCTCCATCGCTAACCATATGATCAACAATGAAGTCGGCGACAACTTGACCTTTCATGGCACGCAGCGACTCATATGTTAAATCAAACTCTATCAGTGCATAAGCCCATTTTCCAATTCGTCCGCTAAGAATCGGTTGTTGCAACATATATTTAATCACATCGACTTGGCAAGACACTATACATGTACTCGAAAGTAAATAATACCGAAACTTGGTGCATGCATAAAACAAGGATAAGCATAGCTTCTCGATGAATACGTACCGACTTTCGGCGTCGAGTAATCGGCGACTTACATATGCGATGATGTGCTCCTTCTTGTCGACTTCTTGAGTTAGCACTGCGCCGAGTACCTTATCTTGTGCAGCGATGTATAGTCGGAACGGAACTCCCGACTTAGGTGCTCGAAGCACTGGAGGGCTCGATAAGTATCTTTTGATACTATTGAAGGTGTCTTGCTGTTCTGCCCCCCAAGCGAACTCGGCTTCGTTCTTTAGCCGGAGCAAAGGGACAAACGATTCAATCTTACCCGCCAGGTTAGATATAAATCGTCTTAAGTAGTTTATCTTCCCCAATAGACTCTGCACATCCTTTTTGCATGTCGGCTCTCCTAACTTCTTAATGGCCTCTATCTTCTTAGGGTCAATCTCTATACCTTGCTCATGAATTATGAACCCTAAGAACTTTCCAGCCGACACACCAAACGCGCATTTAAGCGGGTTCATCTTCAACCCATACCGACGCATTCTTTCAAAGGCTAGTCGCAAGTCGGCCAAGTGGTGTTCATAGCCGTCCGACTTGACAATGATGTCATCAATATAGACTTCTAACACAATGCCTAAGAGATCATGGAAGATCAAGTTCATAGCACGCTGATATGTAGCGCCTGCATTCTTCAAACCGAATGTCATGACGACCCACTCGAACAACCCGACAAAACCGGGGCAACGAAAGGCAGTTTTAAACATGTCCTCTTCGGCCATAAAGATCTGGTTATACCCGGCATTGCCATCTAAAAAGCTAAGTACTTGGTGTCCGGAGGCGTCGTCTATCAACATGTCGGCTATAGGCATAGGATACTCGTCTTTAGGTGTGGCTTTATTCAAATCCCTGAAGTCTATGCATACCCTAATCTTGCCAGTATTCTTCTTCTCGACTGGCACAATGTTTGAAATCCACTCGGCGTATCTGCATGGCCGAATGAACCCTGCCTTTACCAGTCGGTCGACTTCTTCCTTGATACGATCATACAGATTAGGGTTGAAACGCCTAGGCGGT
The DNA here is from genome assembly GCA_019208055.1 of Stipa capillata. Lineage (NCBI taxonomy): Eukaryota > Viridiplantae > Streptophyta > Magnoliopsida > Poales > Poaceae > Stipa > Stipa capillata. The sequence goes on along the minus strand of JAGXJF010002357.1, from coordinate 144,870 downwards.
TGCTTGTATGGTCTGAAGCCGGTCTTGATAGGTAACTTATGTTCGACCAGACTTCTACTTAACCCGGGCATCTTTGTATAATTCCAAGCAAAGCAATCTACGAACTCTTTGAGTAGCGCACATACCTTATTCTTCTGGCCGACTTCCATATTGGCGTTAATGAATGTTGGTCGAGGCACGCCTCCATCGCCAATATCGACTTCTTCCAGTGGGTCGGCCGACGAGAACCCTTGTCCGAGCTTCTCCATGTCGTCGAAATCTTCGATAGTCTCATGCATATCGTTCTTGCCCAAACGATATTCCTCGGTGCGCTTTTGTAGCCATTTAACGCTATCTTCTTTATTCATTTATAAAGATAAATTATTTAGCCGAGCTATAAAAGCCGGCTGTGCTTGTATCGGTACAAATCCGTCCTTACCGATACTGACGTAGTCGTAGTCGGATAAGTTCCTACCCGACAGGCACTTCATGTCACCGTGCTGCCAATCGACTGTAGTCTCGGCTAAAGCGATGCAAGCCGAGTTGTCTGCTTCAATCACTTCGACGTCCTCATCTACCCACTGGATTAAGCACTGATGCATGGTAGAAGGGATGCAACAATTGGCATGGATCCAGTCTCGCCCCAAGAGCATGTTGTATCGGCCTTTGACGTCGACTACGAAGAATGCAGTCGGCAGGGTTTTGCTTCCGACTGTAAGTTCTACCGACAATATGCCCTTAGCTTCGGATAGCTCCCCCGAGAACCCGCTGAGTCCCATGTTTGTCTTCATCAACTCGGACTCCTTTCGGCCTAGTTTGGAAAATACCGAAAGTGGCATGATGTTGACCCCAGCGCCGCCATCAACGAGCATTCGGCCAATTGGTCTCCCATCGATGTGGCCCTTGATGAATAGAGGCTTCAGGTGCTGCCCGTGCTCCTCCGGCTTCTTGAATATGGCGGCACTCGGCCCGAGCAGAAGTTCTGCGACTTCCGACTCGGGAGCGCGGAACTCGATAGGTAACTCGAACACCATATTGATGTCCATGTCGGCGGGTATCTCTCCGACATCCTTGATGGTGGTTTCTTCTTCTTTTGCGATGCGCTTTTCCTTCCAGGTCATCTTCGCGGGCTTCATTGGTCTGGCTTGGTTGAACCATTCGTCACGTTTCTTCTCGACGAGCTCCTCCCTGAGCTCGAGTGCTCGTAGCCGTTGGACCCTCCGCTTCTGAGAGTGCGTGAGTCCTGTGGGGCACCACTGCGGCTTCGGCTTGGTCCCTGGTTCAACCGACTTGATCTTCTTCACCTGCTGACTCGGCATAGACTCAACGTTTGTCTTCCGCGCGTCGGGTCCCGCTGTGTTGCTGGATTCTGGTTTGTCCGAGTCATCTACGGTGCCAAACCGTACATACCGGGTTCCCGCTGGTGGCGCCGAGTTGACTTGTGAGCTCATCAACACGGCGGATCATTGTGTTTGACTCTTTTCGGGAACTCGGATGGCACCGGCCTTCTTTGACTCGGGCTGGGTCGTCGTGTGATCTTCAGACTCGGCGCGCTTGGCTGGTACCCAGACCTGCTTCGTCGGCGAGTTGCTCCGCTGGACTTTCCCTGGAGTCGCTAGCCGACTTGGTACGTCGGGTGTCTTGCGCCGAGTGGCGAGTCGTTTCCACGCTCGGGTTTCCGACTCGAGTCGAGTTCTTTTCCCATGGGGTTGTTCCCTGTACCCGAACCAACTCGGCTGAAACATGCCGATCGGTCCGGTCGGGTGCAGTGCCCAAGGGTTGAAACCCCATGGAGGGCATTGTGGGTAGAAAGCGCGCGCTCCTCCCCAGTATGCCGGACCTGTAGCGAGGTATGGTGGTTGCATGTAAGGGCCTTCCTGCCAGTGCTCGGGACCACCGAAACCTTGTCGGGGAGGAGATCTGGGGCGTTTGGCTCCTCCAAGCCGAGTGAACACATTGTTGGTCGTGTATTTATCCAACAGTTGTTTTACTGTGGGCTTTGTCTTCGTAGCTTGAATCTTCCCTCGATTAACCTTCCAGGCGCCGACCTCTGGGTTCTTTGGCTTGATCATCTTTGGGGTCGGCGAGGAGTTCGAGTCGGTTGTTCCTGGAGTAGGAGAGGGACTCGGCTTGATCATCCTTAGAGTAGCATTGTTGTCCATGATGACGTTCTTCCCCCTGGTGGACTCGGCCTGATGTGACCGAATCAGCACTTTCTTCTTCTCCAAGTCGATTACGTTGATTGGGAAAGGATCACTGTCAAGCTTCATCTTGGAGCTTTGAGCAAACGTCAATCGTCCGTCATTAATGGCCGATTGCACCTGTCGACGAAACACATTGCAGTCATTAGTAGCATGAGAAAAAGAGTTATGCCACTTACAATACGCTCTTTTGCCCAATTCGTCCACCGATGGGAACACGTGCCCTTCCCTCACTCGGATCATGTTTCCCTGCAGGAGCATATCAAAAATCTTGTCGCATTTGCTAATGTCAAAAGTGTACCGCATCTCCTCTTTCCGAGTGGGTGTAGGTCTGAGGGCTGGACAAGCAAAGGGTTTTGACTTAGGAGCATTAACCCACTCGGCAATGCATATGTCAGCGTCGTCCTCACTGTCCGAGCTGTTTTCATACGTTATAACATTGATTGCCGACTTCTCTTTGGCCTTGCCCTTAGCATCCCCGAACCGGCTATACGTTTTGACCTCTTTAGCACGGTTCTCCTGTGCTACAGCCCTTTGAGCGACTTGGCTAATGGTTAGGAATTCTTGGCCCTCTAGTCGGTCCTTAATATGGGCGAGCAAACCTGAAAAAGCAAGGTCGGCAAGATCCTTTTCGTTTATAGTTAAACTAAAGCACTTGTTCTTAACCTCTCTGAATCTTCTAATGTAATCACAGACTGGCTCGTTGTACTTTTGTTTAACCATCGTCAGATCCGAGAGCCTGAGCTCGGTCTCACCACCGTAAAAGTAATCGTGGAACTGCCGTTCTAGATCTGCCCAGGACGTAATAGACCTAGGGGCAAGCGAGGTGAACCAAGTGAAGGCAGTACCCGACAATGACAAGGGAAAAAGTTTTATTCTGTAGATATCCGACGTGCCGACTTCACTACTCTGTGCTAAGAATTGCCCTATATGCTCGAAAGTCGACCTATTGTCTTCCCCTGTGAATTTGACAAAATCAGGAATTCTAAACCCGCGGGGGTACGGCATGGTGTCGTAGCACTCGGGGTATGGCTTTAGGTAACCCCGAGAGCCATCTTTAGGTATTACGCCGAGTTCTCTGAGTACTGAGGTGAGTTGGTCTTTATAGCTCATATCGGCCAGCGGGGTACGCGAACTCGGCTGTGGTAACTCGGGTTGGATTTGTTGCGAGTTAAAATATGCCTCTGGAACCGGCCCATGAGGGACTCCGGTACCGAGAGGTGGAATCGGTGGTGTGCTATACGCGACTGTTTGATAGCAGGGTTGTGGGATGTTCGTGCTAAGGCTTAGACTTCGGTCATTATTGGGAGAACTCTGGGACACCGAAGTCGGATTGACAGAAGTCGTGACCACGGGGGCGACTTTTACCCGATGATCGACTCTGTCAGGGTCAGGGTACATCGGCTGTTTGTTCCGATGTTCATCGTTAACTTGTAAGACTGTAGATCTAACCTGACCCGGCAGACTATCCTGTAAGTCTTTAGCGATTTGCTCTTTCAATTCGTCAAATCGGCTATTCAATACTCGAGCGAATAATTGCGCCGATTTGTCCATCTCAGTGCCATATCTGCTAGCTACCGACATGTCAATTAGATTAGCGATTTCATCAGAACATGTCGGTTTACTCACCTCGGGTTTAGGCGCAGGAGGTGGACTCGGCACGACTACCTTTTTGATGACGCCGTTCCTCGTCTTCTGGTAGCTGGCCAATTATTGCCGGAGTCGCTCCGCCTGCTCCTCTTCGAGTTGTCGTTCAATCTCTCGCCGTTCATCTTCGGATAGATCGTCGAGTGTGACGGCGATGATGTTCTCCGGGTTGACGATGCTTCCGTCTTTGGAGTCGGAATTCATCATGTAGTCTTCTAATCTCCGTTCCCCAGCGGAGTCGCCAATTGTGTTCGCACGAAATTGGATCCGTGGAACACCTAGGTAAAGTGGAGTCGCCAACCGCACTTACGTGTGCGATAAACGGATGCTTTTCGAGCAAAGCAACAAAGGATAACCATCGTACTTACGCGTACGACGAGCGATTGCTTTCCGAGCAAAGCAACAAAGATCTTCTTACTTACGTGAAGAAGAAACGACTGTTTTACGGCGCAAAACAGCAAAGATCTACTACTAAGATAAAAGATAAAAGGTAAAAGATTGATTTGATCGATTGTTGGATGTCTTCAATCGGCCGTCACCCTTTACATATTTATAGGGCGGCTGGTCTTCCCGTAGGAGATTCGGACTCCTAATCCTAACTGATTACGGATATACAATCTTTCCTTATTTAAAGAGATCCTGATCTATTTATACATATATCTTTCCATCGTTCAGGACTCCTTCCCGAGTATGAGACATCTTTCCATACGAACCGAGAGTCCTTCCGAGTTCGTAAGCAACTCTTTCCTCTCCGGGACTCCCTTCCTAAGTCTCCGTATCGGATAAGTCTTGGTGATTCGTCGGGTTGATTTGATTGCATCGTGGCTTGATTCTGCTGGGATCCGGCTCTGTCCGACTTGTGCCTTCTCGGGGACTTGAGTACTCGGGAATGCCAGTACTCGGGGATATAGGCCCGGGTGCTCGGCACTCGGACGCGCTGGTACTCGGAATTACCAATGCCCGGGACTACCAGTACTCGGGTCTGCTAGTACTCGGGAACGCCAGTACTCGGGCGCGCGAGTGCGAGTACTCGGGGTCGATGGTGCTCGGGGGCTGATGACGCTCGGGGTCGATGGTGCTCGGGGCTGATGATGCTCGGGGTCGCGATTTGTTGAATGCCCGGAGGTGCCGCTCGTGACTTGATGACGTAGTACTCGGGACATCAACGCTTGGGAACGCCTCCGACTGCTCGGGACGCGAGTATCCGGACCTGCACTTCAAGGGTTAAGGCTAAATCCATAGCGAGTAAGTTCATTATCCCAATTTGGCTAATCGAATAAATCTTAAAGCCAAATTACGCTGCAAACCCTAATACTTAATCTGGTCAACCGAATAAATCCTCGAGCCAAATTATGCTGTAAACAGGTGCATGTACACTGAGAATCATGCTAGTAATGAGTACATCGAAGGCGTCTCGACGTTCTTACGAGTAGCTGAACAGTATAGTTTGAACACAGGGGAGACGTGGATCAGCTGTCCATACTGTCATTGTGAAAATTTGAAGAGCTTCACAAACCTTGCATAGATCCAAGCACATTTGATCAGGACGGGATTCATGGAGGGGTATGCATGCTAGACCAGACATGGTGAAGATCAGATTGTAGAGGAAGGTCCGGCAAATATGGATGAAGGCAACGACATGGCTGGTACTGTCAATAGCACACCTCTTGTGCATACGCATGAGGACATGTGTGCACCACAAGAGGACGCATCGCGAGACGACACGTCGTCGCATGAAGACAACGAGTTAGATCAGATGATCCGAGACTTCGAAGAAAACTGTGAGAACGATCGGGAGTACAGGAAATTTTTCTGCTTATTGGAAGACTTGGAGAAACCAATATACCCTAGCTACAAGTTCACAAAGTTGTCGGGCATTCTGGAACTGCTGAAACTGAAGGCTAGCAGCGAATGGACTGATAAGAGCTTCTCGTCACTGCTAACATTGTTAGGGGACATGCTTCCAAAGGGAAACCAGATGCCGAAGACTACATACAAAGCTAAAAAGGTTTTTTGCCCTTTGGGAATGGAGGTAGAGAAAATACATGCTTGTAGGAATGACTGTATCCTGTATGGTAAAGAGTACGTGAATCTACGGGCATGTCCTGTGTGCAAAGCTTCTCGATATAAGCGTAAGATCGACAGTGATGACGTCGAGGAAAGCATAGAGGTTACAAAGGGGACTCCTGTTAAGGTTGCCTGGTACTTGCCCATAATTTCCCGTTTGAAGCGCATATTTGCGAACCTGAAGGAGGCCAAACTAATGCGTTGGCACGCAGACGAGCGTACAGATGATAGGATGTTGAGACACCCAGCAGATTCTTTACAGTGGTGAAATATTGACAGGAGGTATGCTATGTTTGGCGATGAGGCCAGGAACGTAAGGTTTGGCCTGAGCATCGATGGAATGAACCCATTTGGCAACATGAGTTGCCGACACAACACATGGCCCGTGAATCTATGCATGTATAACCTTCCACCTTGGCTGTGCATGAAGAGGAAGTACATCATGCTGGCAATACTTATCCAAGGTTCGAAACAACCCGGTAACGACATTGATGTGTACTTTGCCCCATTAGTGGATGATCTCAAACTTCTTTGGGTTGAAGGTGTAAGGGTATGGGACGCACACCTAAAGGAAAACTTCACGTTATGCTGCATGTTGTTCATTACTGTCAACGATTATCCAGCCAACGGTAACTGTTCAGGGTAAACTATTAAAGGGAGCAATGCATGTGTTCAGTGCCTTACTGATACAGGAAGCAGGTGGCTAAAACACTCTAAGAAAATGGTCTATATGTGTCATCATAGGTTCCTTACAAGGAATCACCGTTACCTCAGGATGAGGCATGAATTCGATGGAACCACCGAGAAAGGCTCAGCTCCATATATTTTTAGCGGCACCGAGATTCACGATCAGGTTAAAGACCTAAAAGTCGTGCTTGGAAAGGGGATGTTTAAAAGGCGAGGTAGAGCGAAGAAAAAGAAGCCCGTTGAGAAGATCATCTGGAAGAAGAGGTCAATATTCTGGGACCTCCCTTACTGGAAGCATCTAGAAGTCCATCACATGCACGTAGAGAAGAATGTGTGTGATAGCATAATGGGTCTCTTATTGAACATGCCTGACAAAACAAAAGATGGTCTGAATGCATGGCTAGACATGGAAGATATTGGAATCTGACCGGAGTTATGCCCGCAGAAAATAGCAAACGGAAAGACATTCCTTCCGCCTGCTTGTTATACTCTTTCCAAGCCAGAGAAGACCGAGTTATGTGATTGCTTGCATGGTATCAAGGTTCCATCCGGCTACTCCGCCAACATCAAGAGACTTGTTTCCATGGAAGATCTAAAATTAATTGGCATGAAGCCACATGATTGCCATGTGCTTATGACACAGATGCTCCTGGTTGCAATTAGGAATATTCTTCCACCAAACGTGCGGTGGACTCTCACGAAGCTGTGTGGTTTCTTTAACACACTTTGGAAGAAGGTCATTAGCCTCGATGAACTACATGGTCTGCAAGATGGGGTTGTGAAGACTCTATGCGAGATATTTTTTTCTCCGTCGTTCTTTGATGTCATGGTTCATCTCATAGTCCACCTAGTGCACGAAGTAAGGATGTGCGGCCCTGTGTTTCTTCGCAACATGTACCCATTTGAACGCTACATGGGAATTTTGAAGCACTATGTTCGGAATCGATCTCACCCTGAGGGCAGTATCATCGAAGGCTACGCAACAGAAGAGGTCATTGAGTTCTGTGTTAATTACATCTCCCATCTTCAACCAGTAGGCGTGCCTCGATCTCGCCATGAGGGACGGCTGCTCGGTGTAGGGACCATTGGAAGGAAAGTGATCGATCCTGTTCAGATTGAGTATGCTCAAGCCCATTTCACTGTTTTGCAGCACATGGTCATTGTTTCGCCATATATGAATGAACACAAGGACATTCTACACCAACAAAATCTGACTCGTGCAGATGACTGGATCATAAAATGTCACAATGCAGAGTCCAATGAATGGTTCAAAGAGCGATTCCGTGTACTCCCATCAAGTGGTGCATTGTCATATTTAGCTAGAGGGCCAGCATGGTCGGTCATCACATGGAAAGGGTACCAAATCAATGGGTACACGTTTTACACAAAAGAACAAGATATGAAAAGCACGGTGCAGAATAGCGATGTCTGTATTGAAGCTCTCGAAACATATGGCAATAAGCAACTGTACTACGGGTACATAGATGAGATTTGGGAGCTTGACTACGGCGAAAATTTGAAAATCACGTTGTTCCGTTGCCGATGGTGGGTCAATAAGAAACAAGTCATACCTGACGACAAAGGCCATACCACCGTGAACCTTGAACATGTCGCGTACAAAAATGAGTCTTTCATCCTCAGTCAACTAGTTCATCAAGTCTTCTACATTACCGATCCGTCCAACAAGAAGCAGCACGTAGTAATGCCCTCAAAAAGGAGTATTGTCGGAGTTGAACATGCGGTGGATGAGGAAGATTACAACAACATCGATGAGTTCCTAGAGGTCGATGATGGAACAAGGGTCGAAGATGAATTGCAGCATGATCCTCCTCCGTATAAACAAAGTGATCATCAAGAAGGAATTATTTTGTAACATAACTTCTGATATTAATGATATATATGGTACTATTTCCTATGATTTAGAATCATCATATATGTTCTACGAGCTAAATGATTGTATAAGCAAGGAAAGGGTAGAAGAATTATAGACATTTTTTGAGATATTTTTTTTGCAAAAAATGCAAAAAAAAAGAAAGGGGAGCCTAATCTCACCTCCGGGTATCTCAGTCGGTTTCTCGTGGTTAACCGGCTGCGATGACTCCAGGTATCTCAGTCGGTTTCTCATGGTTAACCGGCTGCGATGACTTTGGTTAAGGGTTCGTTCCCACCACTGGAACTTCACAAAGTTTTCGACTCCCGCCTTTCTCGCAGGACCCGCCGCCTCTAACCGCCGTCGCTCGAGCCGCCTGCCAAGCTTCTTCCGAGATGAATTCCCCAACACGCCGGCCCAAGTCTTCAAGCCGTCGAGCCGCCACTGCCTCCGACACCCGAGCCGCCACCGCCTCCGACGCCAATGCCATCGCCACCTCCGACACCCGAGTTGCTGCCTCCGACCGCCGAGCCGTTGCCGCCTCTGATGCTAATGCCACCGCAGCCTCCGAAGCCTGAGCCGCCGCCGCCTCCGACGCCCGAGCCGCCGCCGCATCATCCCCGGTCCAGCAATTGAGGTAGGTTGCCCTAGCACCCGGCTGAACTAAAGCCGTTGTTGATCAGTAGCACCATTGCTTGGACTTGCCCTACCACCCGGCTAAATATATCTTGGGCTTGATTTGGTTCTGTAAAAGAAGAATAGGACTGTATGAAAGAGACTTGTTTCTGTGAATGGTTATAGTTTAGGCTTTGTTCTTAGTTTCAGTCAAATTACTACCATGCATTAGTGTCCTAATTGTCTAAAGAATTTTATTATGTACATCCTCCAAAACCATGTTCTTAATGCTTGCTCTTTGATGCTCTATAATCCCAAGATCGCCGGACAGTGGTGACTCTCGGTCGCCGTCGCCACCTAGGCCGTCCGGGGACTCAACCGGCACCTCCGGGCCTAACAGAAAGGCCCGTCGAGGAGAAGGAAGGAAACGGTCGAAGAGACCCGAATTGAAGTACACCATCATGCACTTGCACAACTCAGGGGCACCAGACGAGCCTGAGAACGCAAGGAGGAAGTTCAACACGGTCTGCGGCATTGTAGCAAGAGAGCAGGTCCCAATCACTCTCGAAAGTTAGAAGAGAGTAGGGACAGAACAACTCGCTGTGATTTTTGCCAAAATCTTGGGATATTTCATATTCCCCCAAGAATGGAAAGCTTGTATCGAATGAGCTGCTAAGATGACAGCCTGCAAGGCTTGGAAGAACTGGAAGACTGTGCTCGTCAACGAGTACGTCTATGCCGAGGTGGAGCCTTTCGGGAAGTGGCCGATGATTACTCCCGAGGCTTGGACTGAATTCGTCAGGATGAAGACGACGGATGAATTAAAGAGTAAGATCTTGCATTACTGGGAGCTCTCTAAGAGGAACAACCACCCGCATTGTCTAGGGACCGTAGGCTACGCGGGAATGAAGAAGAGATGGGAAAGGGAGGATGAGCAGGCATCGCAATCAGATGCCCTCCCAGATTTACGAACATCGCGGATGCGAGGACCAAAGCCTGGGTTAGAGCCAGGGCATCTGCATCGACATCAGCTTCGGGCGACCCAGTATTTGAGAACCCAGCTGATGCACAAGTGTACAGACGTTTGGTGAGATATAATTCCCACCTTAATCGTACTAACAGCTTGTCAATCATACCAATTGTAGTAACTATTAATTCTGGCTTTTGCAGCTGGAGATAGATACGTCATCCTAGGCTGGCACCTTCATAGGAGATGTGCTCGAAGAGGGCTTGGGAAATCGTGAACACCTAGGTCATATGAGGGGTGTAGGTTCCCTCGTTCCCCACAAGTACGGACTCTCCCAGGCTCTGGAGGCGAAGCGTGAATGCAAAAGGGCTCGAAAAGCCGCTAAAGAACAACGCAAGCACGAAGAGTTGAAGTAAGAGATACTTCACGACTTAAGAGCGGAGTTGATTCTAACTCCACGACAAGAACAGCAAGCTGCTGCCAGCCCTTGGGCTCGACGCAGTAGCTACGCATCCATCGACCTCCCTACTCGCTAGGAAGATACAACTTCTACCTGGCCCTGTGATCAAATCTAGGTATACTTCATATACCTTGTCTCTTATTGAACATGCGATTGTTTGTGGCCTGTTGACTAAAACACTCTCTCATGTAGGCTCCCACGAGATGCACGATTCAAGTGTGGTTGGTGGGCATGGATGATCTCGTGGATGCCGCTTGGGGGGCTAATGTTCCCAACAATGGGAGAGCAAAGGATACATAACGTCCCCATAGACCCTTTGTACACAAAGGTGAGCATCGATGGGGTTAACGACACTTTCAGCAAGCTGAAGCTCCCGATTCCACCCAATGATGAGATATTAACTCTAAATCAAGCCAAAGGGACATTCATCCAGTGGCCCAAGAAGGACATCTCCCTCGATGCGTCGTGGCCAACTACGAATGTTACAGTACGACCGTCACTTGAACCAGTGGAGCCTATGGCGATCTCACCGCTTGTGCTACCGGCGCTGTCACCGAGACAGCTTGAGCTGGCAACACAAGAATCATCGAAGAGGTCTCTCAAGGTGGCATTGCCACAGCATGGCCAGGGAAAGGAATTAATGTAGGTAGCCAAAGACCGAGAAATGACCATCCAACAAATACAAGCCATATATGATGCTGGAGGGAGTCTCCCTGAGGCTCCGACAGTCCCAACATACAAGCCTGGGAAGCCGATGCTCAAGAATCATAAAAAGATGTTGTCTGAACTTGGCTGGGCTTGTGTTGCGTTGCACAACCATTACTTGGCCAATTTTAAGAAACCCAAGGATCAGCGGGTCGGTAGCATCGTTGGCAGGTTCAGACGTGAGCACTTCCTCCATGATAAGAGTCGACTTATAAATGTGACTTGGGAGGACTTGTTCCTTATGTACAACCTAAGCGCCTTGGACGCGGGCCTCGTGAGGTGCTTCACACTGTAAGTGCTTACAATCATGCTCCATTTAATTTACTATGATACGTACACATGTCACAAATACGGAACTCTTCCCTCTATGTATATGTAGGTTCGCTTATATTAAGGCGAGAGAAGCAAATAATCCGATAGGATTCGTCGACCCGCACCTTGCCTCCAAGCAATCCATAGATGCTGCTGAATGGGTTGTCGAGGATTATCTCGTCGATATCATGGAGGCCAGTCAGCATAAGAAATTCATCCTCTATCCCTTCAACAAAAGGTAAGCGCTATAAACTTGTTAATGTCTCGAACATGTTCATTTCGCACCTTCGGCGCATCATCAACTAACTTGGGATTAATGACCTTTTAGCACCCATTGGATCCTTATTGTTATCATACTCCCTATCAAGAAGGTGTATTTTATGGATTCATACATCGACAAGATGACCGACTTCGAGAGGGTCAGCAAAGTGATCGATAGGTAAACAAATTATCTCATAAAATTCCATGGTAATAGGTCATTGGTATAAATACGGCTTTTCTTCTACGATTCAGAGCGTACCAAATATTTTGTAATCGTGTGGGGGAAAAGGATGATGCGGGGGCCCCTCCTAAGTTAGACCACCACTTCGCCTTTCCGGGATGTATCCTGTCGCATACTTTTAGACTCCGTGGTATCACTTCTATAGAACGACATACCGAGGGAATTTATATCTTTGCAGTGCCACCACCAACCCACTTTTAGCAATTTGTGTGACTTCTATGTTGGCCATCACATGAAACTTCTCATGTCTCGAGCTTTCGCTCACAAATTCTCGGTTATCAAGGTATGCTAATTATCATTTCAATTTTGTTTTAATCATCTTCTATGTAGCATCAGTATGATCTTCATATTGACAGGTTCATACTATTGCACGGACGGAATTGCCGAAGATGGGTCTAGCCAGGATTCGAGAAGACATGGCGTGTTTCCTTCTTGAGAGCATCATTGATCCAAAAGGCGAGTTCTACTACGACCGATCCGAGGACTAAGACAATTGTTTTCAATGAAATGATCAATGTTTAGTTGTCAGGACATGTTGGAAATTCGTCAGGACATGTGATGGATGTTGTGGTGTAAATATTAAACTTCTATATACTTTCATTTATGTTTAGCAGTCAATTGAGATATGATGTCAATATGAATCTCTGTTATGAATTCAAGTTGGATGTGAAATGTGTTCTGGGGATTATGGGAATCTGGGTATATAAATTGTGTTTTTTGTTTCAGGGCAGGTAGAAACTCAGATTATGCCCGCCCTGTACCAACGAATATCCCAGCCAGTTGTTTCCCTGGAACTGGCTGCGATGAGCCTTCATCATTGCCTGTTCAACCCGGGAAACCGTCTGAGATATCATATTATCTCAGCTGGTTCCCATGTAAAAAATGACTACAAATGTTTACTCTTTAGTCGGTTTGGCTAGAAAACAGACTGAGACATGATATTATCTCAATCAGTTATTCATTGTGAACCGACTGGGATAGCATATTATTTCTGTAGGTTTCCGTGTGGAAACCGACTAACAAAGTTTAAACTTTAGTCGGTTCGGCTGGAAAGCCGACTGAGATATGATATTATCTCAGTCGGTGTTTATTTGGGAATGGACTGAGATATGATATTATCTCTGTCGGTTCTAAAAATGAAGCGGCGGAGAATGTGTTATCTCAGTCGATTTTATAACCGGCTGAGAAAGTTCGTATTATCTCTGCCCTTTGTCTTCAGCCGGATGGGAAATCGGCTGACAAAGCCATTTTGGGCCGGCTGTAATTGTGTTTTCTGTAGTATTGATTGCTCTAGGAGGTGTTCTGATGAGGGATAAAAAAATCAATAGCTTCAAGTTTGTTTTTGCGGAATATTTTTGGATGATGGGTGGGAAGGCTCCATGACGATGCTGACAAGTGAAACAGCTAGAATGAACTCGTATAGCCATGAGGATTTGGTATGTTGATTATTAAAGTAGTTTATTTATTCCATGCAGATCAACACTACCACAGAATCATCCATATGAGGCGCCTTATCCGAGGCGGTTAAGTAAAAGCGCCACGAATAACATATGTCGGAAGTGGTTAGTACGAAAAAACCGCCTCAGATAACGACTTCGGGAGCAACCGCCATGGATAACGACCACATCCGAGGCGGTTAGAAATAAGTAACCGCCTCCAATGTTATCTGAGGCGGTTACTTATTTCTGACCACCAAGGATAATGGCCATATCCGAGGCGGTTATATACTGTCAACCGCCTCCGATAAGTGAGTACATATCAGAGGCAGTTGCTAATATATAACCGCCTCCATATAACTGATATCCGAGGCGGTTATGTGGATTTAACCGCCTCCAATATGATTCACAGTATTAATTGTGCTGCGCGAGCAGACATATGACCCGAGTAAGATATCTCTTAAATGTAGCGATTTGCTTGTGATTTTTTTAGCCATTTGCTGGTGATTTTTCGGTGGAGAAGCTACATTTGAAAGAGTAGTTGGAGATAATACTTCCTTGTTGATTAGCAAAGGTTAGTGTTTAGTTTTTCAATCATTTTATCCAATAATTTGGTGATTTTGCTTCGTTTCATGGATATTGAGAATATTCAATTATATGATCATAATTAGATCGATGGAGATGTTTGATTTATCATATGGTTGAATGCATAGAAATTTAGTGTTAAGGTATGCAAATTTTGAAGGAATTTTGTGGGTAAAAAGGAAAAAAATAATGATGGATTTATTTTTGTGGCATATTTAATTTTTATATGCAAGAAGTGGTAATATGGGAATCAGGCCCGAGCTGGCACCTGTACTTCTACCTAACGGGAAGACATACATCCCCCCTACCTGTTACACTTTATCCAAGGCCGAGAGAACCGAGTTTTGCAAGTTCTTGCATGGCGTGAAGGTTCCGTCAGGCTACCCTGCCAACATCAAGAGGCTTGTCTCGATGCAGGACTTGAAACTAATCGGCATGAAGTCTCATGACTGCCATGTTATGATGACACGGATACTCCCAATTGTAATCAAGAATATTCTACCGCCTAACGTCTGAGAATCAATCACCAACATGTGTTTCTTCTTTAACAAGATTTCACAGAAGGTGATGGACGTGTTTGAACTAGATGATCTGGAGTTAGCGGTGGTGGAGACTGTTTGCCAGCTAGAGATGCATTTCCCCCCATCTTTCCTCGATATAATGGTGCATCTCATCGTCCACATTGTGCATGAAATCAAGGTGTGCAGGCCCGTCTTGCTTCGGAGCATGTACCCGTTCGAAAGATTCATGGGAATCTTGAAGCACTATGTGCGAAACAGGTATCGACCAGAGGGAAGTATTGTCGAAGGTTACGCTGCAGAAGAGGTTGTCGAGTTCTGTGTTGACTACATGGAGTCGAACCAACCGATTGGCCTGCCATGCTCTCGGCACAAAGGCAGGCTTGATGGTGTTGGGACCATCGAAAAGAAATCAATAACGGCCGATCAAGCTGGACACGCTCTTGCCCATTTCACGGTGCTGCAACACACGACCGCCGTTGCCCCGTACATGGATGAGCACAGGGCAAAGTTAAGGCAAGAGCATCCAAATAGAACTGATGCGTGGAGGACGAGAGAGCATAACAAAAAATTCAACAAGTGGTTCAAGGAGCGTCTTCATTTAGGTGCCTCTAGCGACATGCTAACCTGGTATGCGAAAGGCTCAACATTCGAAGTAGTTACTTGGCAAGGATATGACATTAACGGATACACATTCTACATGAGAGATCAAGATAAGAAAAGCACATTTCAAAATAGTGGGGTCCGCATAGAGGCTTTTGACATGAGCGGGAAACGGAGCTGGTACTATGGGTTCATCGAGGATATTTGGGAGTTGGACTATCTGTACTTCAAATTCCCATTATTCTGGTGCCGTTGTGTAAGCACCCGAAACCCGTAAAGTCAATTAGCATGATATTCTCCAGTCGGAATTAAAACTTTTCGAGTTATTGCATCGTTTCATGCATTGCATCTTAAAAATCGAATTTGGTTCTGGACATGCAAACAAAACCTTGAAATGAATTGCTGCATCATGTCATATAAAGCCAATTGGGATAACAACCTTCGGGTTGGAACTTTAAAACCCTTGAATTACCTTATCATTTCATGCAACGCATTTAAATAAAAATTGTTCTCGGTTTCGGATTTAGAAACGAAAATCTAAACTGGACTTCTAAAATCTAAGTGTTGAATGGACGATCCGACTCCGTAGCTGCGTCCGTCTCGTTGAGATAGTCAAAATGGAGTACCCATTTGCGCATTTTGGTCATCGGATGCTCGAATTGGATTCATTTGAATTGGGTGGCTGAAATTAATCTAAAAACAAAGCAAAAACAAAAAAATAAAAACAAAATTGGAGCCCTAACCCTAAAGGGGCCAGGGGGCCACGGGTTGGCCACCCCAGCCCCACTCACCCGCCGCCGCCTCTCCCTTGGGGTTCTCCGCCGCCGCTCCCCTCGGCAAGCGCCGCCGCCGGCAGCCCCATCTCCGGCCGGCCGGCCTCGCCGTGCAGCCCCGCCCTCTGCCCCGCCGGTTGCCTCTCCTCGCCGCGCGCCGCCCTCCTTCATCCCGCGCGCCGCTAGCCTCTGCTGCGCTCGCCGTGCGCCGTCATCGCCCTCACCGGCCTCCCTCCGTTCCTCCCCTCCGTCGGCCGGCGAGCTCAAGCCACCTCCGCCTCCTCTCCTCCCTGCGTGGCCCCTCGGCTCGCCTGCTGCCGCCCGAGCTCCGGGCCCGTGCAGCGCCGCCACTCACCGGTGCCGCTCGCCTCCAGGACCAGCCCGGCCCCGTCGCCCCCGTCGTCGTCCGAGCCCACCTCTGCGCCGTTCTTGGGCACCCGCACCGCCTCGCCTCCAGCAACCACCGCGGCGAACTACACCACCCACCGCCCTGCTCCCTCTCCGACGAAGCCTCACCGGGGAGCACGCCGACGACCCCGGCCGCCTCAGCTCCTCCTCCGATCAGTGCAGGATTTGAGCCCATCTCAAGGTGAGGTGTTGACCCCCTCCGGTTCCTCTCCCTTGCTTCTAAATTTCCTGTACTACTATTCCTTGCTTCTTCTTTTCTTTCCTGTTCTGCAGCCATGTGTATACAATAGTACCAACCCCTAGTGCCACCTCCTAATCCAAATGCCTAAAGCCCCTACTAGCTATAGGGTATTAGTTTTTAAAGTTTGTACAGGGCATGGCTTTCTAAGAGATGTTTTGGCTATTCATAGGACCCTGGGTGCAAGTTTTATTCCTGCACTTTGGATCAATACTGTACGAGCGGATAGAAATAGGAGTAAAGGTGTACGTCCGAATGCTAATTGCTGCATGATTAGATTAGTACCATAGGAGCTGTAATTAAGCTGCATAAGGACATGAACATGTTTAACTTGGGTAATCTAATGGTGGATAAAAGAACTGCAATGTTTGAGGATGATGATTATAAGTACTTGCTATGTAAATCTATCCCTGATGAAAGGAAGCTTAAACATCCACGGTTAGACACCCATTAATCTGCTGCAATACCTGCGAAGTGAATATGGAATTTACACCATGTATGTTTTGAACGAATGTAACCCTGCTTATTCTAAACAAACACTTACACTGGTCGTTGATAGCTGGTGTGACAAAGGTTGCATTTCGTGTTAATTAGTATATGAGGTAAGTTGGATAATTACCTTCATGTATGCTTAGGGATTTCATTTGAGCAGTGTCTCCTCTGATCATATGCATCGATCTCAGGCTTAGTTTATATCAATAATTCTTGTTACCATGTATATGTAGTTAGTATATATATCCCATGTGGTCCTAGCATGGAGTTCAGCTCTATTTTGGTTAAATTCTCATAGCAATGCAATATTTCATGCTAGGATTATCCTTGGGTGCATGCTAGAAGTAACCTAAGATGTCATGTTACACGTATAGCTCGTACTAGTGCTTACTTGCACGCTACCGTATATCTGTTTCATGTTATACCTTAGTTCCGTTTTAAAATGAATAGTAGGACTTGTGTTAGGGTTATTGGGTATTCGTCAACATCATGCCCTATTTCGATCAACAAGAAAGATAAATATTTACTGCGAATGTATATATATAAGTATGGCATATTAGGGTAAAGCACATCCACCATGGCTGTCGAAGTTAGCTTGCTAGATTATTTCGATGCCCATTGGATGATGACTAACATGCTAGGCTTGGATAGCATGGGATATTAGCAGGATAAGTTATCGGGGTTATGCCGTGTGGACAATAGCTAATAAAAGCGGATGGTAGCTATAGTATTCTTTGTAAAGGTATATATATGCATATGGTTGTAGGCCAACCCTAATAGCAGAAGCCATTGATAGCCTATGCAAACCGTAATCGGATGAGCCCTAATTCTAACCATTGATATAACAGCCCTTTTCCTTAACTACCCATCACATCCCATGCATGCATCCGTCCCCTAGGTTCGTCCAAGAATTAAAACGATAGTACAACTAAAACTAGGCTAGAATCTGGTATAAAGACCAACCTGCCTATGTATTAGTACACTTTATTTTAATCCACCGTAGTTGCATCCACGTCAATTGCATCCATACATTTTCGTCGTTTTCAAACTAGTTTCTTAGATTTGCTTTTCCTCTGTTGGAGGTCATTTGCTTCTTACCAGCGTTTCAAGTGTTCTTGAGTTTTCACGCAGAATCCTCTTACTTCCCTAGGCAACCAGGCAAGCTCCATTGCTTCTTGATTAATTATTACGTTGTGTGTAAATCTTTGTTTGGCTTAACTAATTGAATGGATTTGGTGCTTGTGTGAATGATTGCTTGATCTGTGCTGGATACCTCATTAGTATGTGTAGGTCTAGTTATTATGCAGTAGCTAAGGCTGATACTTTAACCTGATGCCCTTTCAACTTGAACCTCATAAAGTGAGATGTGAGCGCCGAGGGGCCATGTATGTGGGATACGACTGGTGGATAGTGAGATTATTGAGATTGTGTTTGTGCGCCCCAGTCTGAGGTTATTCCCACATACACTACCCTTATCACACGTAGCTAGATGAGAGTCGAAGGTGCACCGAGGCCAACACTACGGTATAATGGGGATAAGTCTCAGATACTGGTGGGAGCCTTGTGAACTCCACCAGGGTTGCACTCCTTATGCCCGAGGTGGTTGAGTCAGTGGTGAAGATGGGAACCGAGGGTGTTATCGAGACCAGCACTACAGTATATTGGGGATAAGTCTCAGAGACTGCGTGGAGCCTCACAACCTCCCGCAGGGTTGCACTCCTTATACCCGAGGTGGTTGAGTCGGCGGTGAAGACCCGAGGGAAAATGCGTAGGTCACCAACGAAACGAAACTACGATATAGTTGAGGTAAGTCTCAGAGACTGGGGGAGTAGTGTGAACTCCACCAGGGTTGCACTCTTTATATCCGGGGTTGTCGGCTCGTTGGTGACGGTTAGGCATGTGTTGCCATGAGTTGGAGTTTGAGGCATGTGTTGCCGTGAGAAAGATTGAGATTGTTAAATGGGTGTGGGCTACCCAAATAAATTGGAAATGATGACATTCGTGTTGTTATAATTCTGTGTATGCTCGTAACTTACTTTTATCGTCATGTGTTTATCATTGCTATGCTCTTGCTACAATATGAGATTAAATTGTGCAGTTTATGTTCATTTCATCTCTAGTATGTAACTTGAACTTGTTATAAAATGCGAACCCTTATCACTTGTCAAACTTGATTAATACCATGTCTTAATTAATCAATAAGCAATGTCTTGCGAGTACGGTGGTTGTACTCACCTAGGTTTATCCTAGGCAGGTTCTTGGAGCAATTGAAGTTGACGTCGCTGCTTGGATTTACCACTCTCGGTTTCGATTTCCTCGGGAACTTTTGTTGCGAGCTGTTTGGAGGTGGTTTCCCCACCATCTCCGGCATTTTCCGTTTTTCTTCCGCTGCTGTTTGTAATAATGTATATTGTGATCGACTTCCGAGTCGCTATGTATATATATAGATGTATTCTATAAGTCTTCATCTAGTAGAGTTTGTGCTGTGGTAGTCCAAGTTGTTACTTGCGGTTGTCCATGTACAATGCGTGTATGTGATGAAGTATGTGGACAACTGTGCAGCGGTATTATTGCGTGCTAGGATTGCGTTTCGTGATGGCAGAGGTGAGCAAACCACTAGTCCTGTGTAGCTTTGGTTGAGTCGATCCAGGGGATTTGTCCCGTACTCGCTAAGCCTCCTACGACCGTCACGCCTCGCACTGACGGCAGAGCAGAGCTGGATCCTCCTAGAGTCGCACCTCGTGGCTAGGTTAGGTTGAGGGGATGCATATCCCGGGCTCTAGTCCTCCTATGACTATCGCGGAGCGCAGACTTATCACGCGATCTTACCCCTTCACCGGTATCTGGGATTTATATGTGGTTTGGGGAAGATTGGTCGCTTCCGGCCGACCCGCATGTGGCGGGTGTCGTATCGTTCCACCTTGGTGCGTACGGCGCAGGTACCGTGCCACCGGGCTGACGAGTCCTTCGGTCCTTGGCGACTTCGCGTTCCTCTAATCATATGTGAATTCCGGGTCCGTGACACGTTGGGTCAATTTGCAATCTACGAAGGTCGAGAAGTACGGCTTCACAACAGTAGACCTTGAACGTGTTGGATTCAAAGACGACCCATTCATTCTAGCCAATCAAGCTCACCAGGTGTTTTATGTGACTGACCCGGCGAAGAAGAATCTTCATATTGCCGTACAGAGTAAAAGGAAGATTGTCAGAGTTCAGGGTGTGGTGGATGAGGACAAATACAAGATCTTTGAAGATGCACCTACGATGCAACATAGCATAAGAGACGCGATTAGTGGTGAACCTAACGAAGCATGGTACGTACGGGAAGATCATCAAGAAGGACTAGAGTTCGAAGAGGAAATGCCTCACAAAAAGAAAAGGACGAGGAAGCGGAGGCAATGAAATAATTTGAGATGTCCAAGTCCATTTTGTTGACTATTTGAGTGTTTATATTGTTGGTTGAAACATGCAAAAATGTTTACGTGAAAAGCTTCAACCATATTTGAGATGTTTATGTCAAAAGCTTCTACCATATTTGAGATGTTCATGTTAATAGTTCTGAAATTGTGCTGATGATATTTGAGGTGTTCATGTTTATGTGCGGATGATATTTGAAATGTTTATGTGAAATGCAGGGAAGTTTTGAAAATTTTAGCTGAACACCTGTCTGACAGAATTTATCCAAGGCGGTTATAACCACGTAACCGTCTCCTTTATAGGATATCCGAGGCGGTCAGATCCACTCAACCGCCTCCATTATAGGATATGCGAGGCGGTCAGATCCGGTTAACCGCCTCGGATAGCTTACCGTATATCACTCAAATCGGCACAACCCGCGCATCCCTTCACAAACCTCTCGCATCCACTGCCTCCTCCCGTCGCCAGAGCGCCTCCTCCCCGCATTGTCGAGCGCCACTGTCTCCTCCCCGTCACCGAGCGCCACCGCCTCCTCCCCATCGGCCGAGCTCCACCGCGTCCTCCCCGTCGGCCAAGCGCCACCTCCCTGAGCCCGGTGGCCTCTTCCCCGTCGCGTCCTCCACGCCGCCTCCTCCCCGAGCACCGCAAGCTCCCTCCCCTTCTTGTCCTTCTTCTTTAGACAATTTGCGATGAAGTGACCGTCTTGCCATACTCAAAGCACGTCCTCTTAGTGAGTCCCTTCTTGGTGAATTTTGACTATTCTCCTTCCCTAAGAACTTGTTAACATCGTCAATATCTTGGAGAATCTTCTCATGAACAAGACAATGTCCTCATCATCACATTCTTATTCCTCCTCATTATCGCTTGAAACATCCTCAACAATGTGCTTGGCCTTCAAGACGATGTTCTTCTTGAGGCTTGAGTTTGAGGCCACAAGCTCCTCCATGTCTTGAAGTGCCATCTCATGGGTGATGATCCTCCCGAACACCTCATGGGAGTCAAGGTCTTGAAGTCGCTCCTTTCAGGAAGAAGCATAACCAAGTACTCGTTCTTAGGTGTGAGCGCTCGGAGCATCTTCTTGATGATGAAGTGATCATTGACCTCTGTGCTCTGAAGACCTTTGATCTCATTCACAATGTGATTGAGACATGTAAAAATTTCATTCACACCTTTATTCTCACCCACTGTGAAGTGATCAAGCTTGCTTGTGAGGACATCAAGTTTGGACTTCTTGATGGATGATGTCTCCTCGTGTATTTCCATGAGACTATCCCATATGTCCTTGGAGTTCTCAAAGGTGCTCAACCGGTTGAACTCATCTGTACTCAACATGTTGAAAATGGCATTGGTTGCTTGTGCATTGAGGTGTAAGTTCTTGTAGTCATTCTCATTTCGCTCATACTTACTGAGAACTACAAACCATTAGCAACACTTTGCCACATGCTTGGACTAATGGCCATCAGATACATCTTCATCTTGTACTTCCAACTAGCATAGTTTAAACCTTTGCCTACACACATACCCTTGCTAGAAGACATCCTCACTCTCTAGGCGGTAAGACTAATCAATAAGAGCACTTGGCTCTGACACCAATTGAAGGGTTACAGACGTAGTCTAGAGGGAGTGTGAATAGAATAGTTTCAAAAATTAATCCTAATTATGCAAACAACCCTACTATGCTAGTGAGCATAAAAAACAATCTATGACAATATCAACAAAAAATAAAACTTGTGAGATGAAAGGTAAAGAAGATTGCAAACACGATAACACAAGGTTTCTTGTCAAAGTTCAGATCTTGGGTGCAATCCTATGTCCCAATTAAGGAAGCTTGATCCAACAATCAAATCGGGTACTGAATCGTGCTCTTTTGTCAAGAGGCTTGCCAATGCGAATCCTCCCTCACTTCTTTGTAGTTCTTTACTTTGTGGTATGCGAACTCCAACCTTCACAAACACTTGGGGCAATTCATAGCTCTTGAATGGTCTCAAAGGACTCCTAACCGTCTAGGAGGCACCAACCTCTAAGGGTAACAAGAGTAACTAGAGCTCGGAGAGAACCCTCTTGCTAAATGTAATAGATCACACCCTTCCTTCTCTTTTCTTCCCTCTCAAAGGATCTCTCAAGATGTGAGGAGGAGAAGCACTCAACTGGCTGGAACAGAGGAATGGGTGAGTAGGAGATCTCCCTGGCTGGAATGGGTTAGGGTGTATGTAGATAGCTCATAGAATCTAGCCGTTATGTCACTTTTTGCACTGTCTGAAAGCTCGAGATAGAATTGACTTGGAGGGTCCAAGATTGAAAATAAAGGCTAAATTGTGCTACTTGGCGATTGAACTCACACCATCCGGAGGCTCTGAACGATTCTAAACAAAGAATTTCCATAGAGCCGGAGGGTCTGGACAAGGTTCGTTCAGAGGGTACAGACAAAAAACAACCTTTTGTTGAATACTTGGTTCGGGTGCTTCAGATCACTTCCACTCGGAAGGTCTGGAGACTCAACAGTTAGCCAAACGAAACCACCAACTCCTTCGGAGGCTCTGGACAAAACTCACTCAGAATGTCTGGGCACATTCAGAGCAAAAGAATAGACACTAGGGTTTTCCTCTCGAAGGGTCCAGGTAGAAACCACTTGGATGCACCAGCCAGGAAAATGCTCTCTGGACAAAGACATTTTAAACACTCGGATGGTCCCGAGGAAAACAACTCGAATGGTTCGAACCAAGAAAATGCTCTTTGGACAGAGATAGTTTAAACTCTCGAATGGTCTAGATGGAAACAACCCAGAGGGTCTGGACCAAGAAAATGCTCTCTGAACAGAGACATCTTGAACTCTCAAAGGGTCCCAATGCACACTACTCGAAAGCTCCAGATGGAACAAAATGACTAGATTCTAGAAAATTTAGAATGTGATCATGTTGAGCATCTCTCAAAACAATCCACCCTAGCTATCGACTAATTCCTCACTTAATAGCATGGTTTTCCTATGACTATGTGATTCAACGAATCACCAAGAATTAGGAAATGTTTTTATTCTTCATAGTAAGCCATACTTCTTCAATCTTTTTAGGGGTCGTCAACGCCATTTCCATGGGACTAATCCTGATCAACACTCGATAAATAATTAATCCCTTAATTATTTTGTCATTAATCATAAAAACCCACTTAGCGGGCCTAGATGCACTTTTAGTTTTGATCTATGGCACGGAGGATGAACTAGAAACGATGAACTAGACACCAACTACGACACAAAAACATCAGCAACTCGACATGGCGATGCAACGAAAAACTCAACAATGCAATGCACTAAATGAAAATTGCAACGGCTCAAATTGGTCTGGATAGGATAATCTAACCCTATGTTTTTGTTTTTCATCGCTACAGTATGTAAAAGATAAATCTACTACTACAAGAACTGGAAAATCTCGCCTTGCAACCTTGAGCTCTGATACCATGTGATGAAAACAAAGGTTCTCAATCTTTCAATGAGAATGATAACTTGATTTGGTGGAGGCGACTCTCACGATACTGTTACAACCGTACAACAACTGTTGCAACTCATAGTCACTGAACCAACTCCGTGACCTTATCAACCTTGCTAGAAGCATGATCGACCTAACCACAAAAGTTATGAACAAGCAAGAAAATAATAGTATGCAATTTGAAATTATGGATGAGAATTATAAGTATTGACACGGAAAGATGAATCTCTTACTGATGTGGGGTTCGGAAGATGCTGTTACTGCTGAACTAGCCGAATAGGAAAACAACAAAAGTTTTCACAACTAGGAAAACCAATCTAACAAAACCTGAACTATAGAAGGGGTTTCGGTACCTATTTAAAGGAGAGGAGGAGGGGATTTCGACAAGCCATAGGGGTGGTCAAATCCAACCCTAGGATGGACTCTTCTTTGGACTCTAACTCAAAAATACTTGTAGTTTGGCTCTAATTCCAAATTACCTGGCCCTGGCCCAAATAGAGGTGACGCAGAACCTATTTGGTGTTTTTAATACCCCAAAATACTACTAAATCATGGCTGCCATCATCTTTTATTAAACTGAGCAATGCAACCATCTCTCTTCACTCATCATGCTGGCTTCGAGGTTTTATAGTATCCATTCTTGTGATTAACTTGAGAGGTCTCATCCTTTGCTATCATCACCATGTCCATCTTCCATCATCAAGCATGAACCTTGGTACCTTAATAAAATAATGCAATCTTACTTAGGCAGCATAAAGTTCTTAAAATCATTTGACGTACCGAGAAATAAAAATACGTGACAATTAAGTTGACGTGCACGTGCTCTTGTTACTGTTCCTTGTATATCAACTTGAAGAGTAGCACTAGTAGGTGTAGTTGTATCCATGGTAGGAATGTCCTCCTCACTGAATCGCCCTGTGGACTCATGTAATCCATTACAACTCTATACCGTCTTAGACATGGATATAATCTGAGTCATGTTTCAACTTGTTAAGCATGTGACCCTGTAGATTGGATAATACCTAGAAATAACTCAAGAACTCCTTTCCAACTAATGATCGAGAGCGGTCCCTAGTTGGACAAGTCAACTCCTAAGTACACATAAAATTCAAACGAATGAATCTTAACAATGCTTTCTCATATGCATTTTTCCTTACAGGGTCAACTCCTAAGATATTGTGAAAGCTTAAGGAGAGAATGTGATATTCTTCAACAACTCGCGATCACTTTCTCGATCCTCTTACTCAAGTAGTGGCAAGGTTGCGCACCTTCGCATCTGATCACTCAAGGATCCGAGCAATACCTCTCACGTTATAAATAAAGGAGGGGCAAATTCCATCTTAATCAACCACTTTTCTTGATGAAAAATCTAAAAGTTATCCTTATAATTACCTAATTATGAAATAGTGTTCAGTGATCCATAAATAAGACACAATAATTTAACATTCACAAAGTCTGGCTTCTTGACCACCTGTTTGGCTCGAAATCGGAGAGAGCTACTGAGACCAAGAGATGAAGCAGGCAGATCTAGCCTGAGACAGTCATTTGAGCTTATACATGGTGGCCACAACCACAAATATCACTGGTGTGAACACTGATGAATGCGGGAGGGGCAAGGAACACCTTGGCCCTGTTTGGTTTGGGTTAAGGGTGGGTTAAAGACTCAATTCACTGAACACCCTTGTGTTAGGAAGAATTGAGTTAATCCGGTCAAAGTCATTTATTCCCCCTAACTCAGGATTAAACTAACCCACCTAAAAGATGGAATAACTTAACCCAAGAAAGCCAACAATCCTAAATCCATTTTTTCTAAGGTGGCCTCTAGGTGTCGATCGGATGGCTTGAGCATCTGATCGCCCCCCCCCCTTGCATGACATTTGATTACGTAACAAACCGCCGTCCAATCCTCCACCTGATGAGCACATGAGTCTCGAGACACCGTCCTCTGTCCCTCGCGTCGCTATGTCTCCCCTGCACAAGTGCTCTTTCCATGGTTGCATGGCTCATCTCACCGATGAGTGCAGCAGTCAGGGTTGGGAGAGAAGGCCTGAGGTCCCAGGATCATCTAGGTTATTACAATTGTGCATCTGAGGATAGCAGGGTGGGGTGGATGCATATTTATTAGATTTGGATGGAACAGAAAAAATAGCCCAATGTAACAAATATTTTCGACCTATGCACCAAATGCCACAAAATTGAAAGCTTATGCAACAGAATTGTTAACGCATTGCAACATAAGAATATGTATGCAACATATATAATTAATGCATCCAAAATTGCAACTTCGGCTCCCAATATTCACATCCGTACTGGCGAAAGATAACACACCACAACATTGAACAACTTTCGGTGCAACACATTGATATAATCATTACAATACACATGTCCCTATTCGTGCTAACAATGGAAATCAACACAATGCAACATCCAAAATATATATCAATGAAAAATCTAAAATGCTTTTGTGCAACAAAGTAAAAAACACACTGCAACATTGGAACACCATTGATGCAACATTATCAAGAAATAAAAAAATCCCTACCAAACACCGAAGAGCCACCCATCCCTGACCTCAAATCCTCTCTGTAGCCACCATCGCCTCCAATTCCGGCTTTGGCTTAGCGTCCATCTCCACATTGCTCTAACTCTGCCTTTGTCCTAGCTACGATGCAAGCTACATGGTTGCCGTGGCCATGAGCTCTCCTTTGTGAGGGTGATCTCCGTATACGCTGCACGGCTGCTCATCCGCTTTAGAGCCTCTTGTCAGGGGTGGAGTCACTCGTCGGAGACAGGATGCGTGTAGCAGAAAAAGCGAGAGAGAGCGATGAGTGTTTGAGAGAGAGACAGAGAGAGCAAGGCGAGTTTCAAAGAGAGAAAGAGCAATGAAGAATTTGAGAAAGCAAGTGGATAAGACAGAGCTAAACAGATAAGACCATGTAGTTGAGATACACTTGATCCTGGCCGTTACTTTGTGGCCACACGAACGGCGCACGATGCGCCCGACGCAATTCGTTGATCAGTCAAGTGATTTGAGGTTTTTTTTCCTTTTTTTACTGGTAACCCCCTAACCTAGTGAACCGTAATTCGAGTTAATCGGGTTAGTTGCCAAACATAAAACTAGAGATAAGCTAACCTATCCGTGTTAAGGCTAGCTAGCCTAGTTAACTTAACTCTGAACCGAATGTAGTCCAAGAGACCCAGCCATCCATAGCCAGCAAAGAGCTCGACCGCGACACACGCATATTGATCCTACTGGACATGTGCGTATCGATCCTACATAGGTGAAACTCCAATTGGGAAATCCGTTGTAGTAGCTAATTTACAGAGGAGAGGAGATGTGGCTCCTCTTGCTCAATCTCTAGCCGGCAAGGCCGGCGGAGATGGGAGGGAGAGGGATCGAGGAAGAGGGAGTCTCTTGGCACAAGCACCTTTGAATGCAAATACTTCTATACTGCATAGACATGGTTGACGTTGCTCCATGGAAACATTGTACATCTGCACCCTATTTCGCTTTACTCTGGCGAATAGGATTTTGGGATCTTCACCAATGATGCATTATGTACGAAAGACATGAATAGCAGAATGAACGAAAAATAATCAAATTATAACCCCTTGAGCAGCACATCCTCGACGAACCTATCAAGGTTACCATAGGATGAGCCCTCTTCTTTCGTAGCATCCTCAGCAAGCCTCTTCCACTCCAACATCTTCTCCCTCGCCTCCACGCCCTTCTTCCCGATCATCATCTCCCTCACCAGTGCGGCTATTTCATCACTCCCCGCCTCCTGCGGCAGCTCGGCTCCGATGTTCCACGACGTGCTCAACTGCCGGCAGTTGGTCGTCTGCTCGGATATCATCGGCCAGCCGAGCACCGGCACGCCGGCGAGGACGGTCTCCAGGATCGAGTTCCACCCGCAGTGTGTCACGAACAGCCCCACCGCTGGGTGGGCCAGGACCTGCTCCTGTGCGCACCAGGGTACGACAAGCCCGCCCGTGCTGACCTCGACGTCGGTGGCCATGTCGGGCCGCAGGACCCACAGGTACGAGGAGCCGCACCTCACCAGGCCGGACGCGAACTCCTTTAACTTCTCGCTGCTCATGGCGGCGTGGCTGCCGTAGCTCACGTACACGACGGAGCGAGCCTCTTTCCTGTCGAGCCACGTCATGCAACCCGCATCCTCCTGCAAGAAGCTGGCCACGTCCGTCGAGCCGGGGAAGTCGCCGCTGCTCGCCGGGAGGGATGCTACCATGCTCGAGAGTGGACCGACGGTGTAGACCGACGGGAGGAACGCGGCGAGCGCCTCGATGACGTCCTTCTCGATGTCGTCGAAGGTGTTGATGATGATGGCATTAGAGGCGGCGGCGATGCGCATCTGGTGGAGGTGGATGCGGAGCAGTGGCGCGTCGGCATCCGTCGTGCGGCAGAACGTCGGCATGTCCTTGAGCCGCATGTCCTTCATCCCGGGCACCCAGTCTAGTGAGGTGTCAAGGGTGCTGTCGGTCTTGTAGTCATTTCCTACCAAAGAACACGGGATTAGTGAATATTTAGGGAATTTACTCCGCAAATGAATCAAGATTAAGAAAATAATTCGAGCCTTACCTTTTAGCGGGATGAGTCCCCTCTTAATCAGCTCCACGAACTGGAGGTACCCCATCAGCCCGCACGCCGATGCCGTGAAGAACTGCACATCAGGCACGCCCACTTCCCGCGCCCCTACCGACGCGAACGACATCGGTGCGTCCGCGACCACGCAGCTGACCGGTGGCACGCCAGGCCGGTCCGACAGCGCGCGTAGCAACTCCTTGAACGGCTCGAGGCAGTTCTGCTCCAGGGCATCGTGGTGCGCTTCCAGCGTCTGCGGCGGCGCCTCCAGCGACATGCCGTCCGGGATGACCTCGACACCGAACCCCGGGATGACGGCGGCCGCCGCCGCCTCGGCACCCTTGGCGCGGACAAGGCGGCGGTAATGCAGTTCGGTGTGGACGAGTGTGACGTGAAAGCCGCGGGCGTGGAGGACACGGGCCAGCTGCATGTGGGGCGCGACGTGGCCGTGCGCCGGGAACGGCACGAACACGACATGCGGCTTCTGCACCAAACCCATAATCCGACGATTTTGGGAACTTGCGTTTTTATTTTGACCTTCTTTTGGGAACTTGCTCTTCTGGTTCGAGACGTTTACGCGACCTCTTATGCATAGGAAATCACTTTTATATGCGTAGGAACTCATGGCTTTCTAGCGAGAAGAAATAGAGTAGGAAAGCAGAGGGTAGTTGCAGCGTGCAGTCGGTCAGAAGGGCAGGTAGCCTCAAGTCCTCAACTGGCACGAACGTGCCCGACAGCGCCACGACGACAAAGCAATGTTTGTGAGTTTGAACTTTTTAAGGACCGGGAGACTGACCAGAAGAGACGAATCGAAGCAGGAAATCGATGATGCGACGTGTGTAGGTAGGTCCAAAACCGATCATGGATTTAGCATTCGAGACCACACGATTTACGGCGGTAGCCAAGGCCTGAGTATACTGAACATACGTGGGGGAAGATGGTTCATGCAAACTACCTACCTTTCTGAACCTGAACTCGGGCATGCCATTGGCTGCATGTAGGTATGATAACTGCCGCTGAGGAGACCGCACGGCGAGTTGATGACGCCACACGGTTCAGCCATCTCCGGTTTAAGATTGCATTTGTCATTGCAAACTGATTATGGTAATTCTGTAGGTTGATCCGTTTTCATATGTTTTAGCGTTTGGTTAGCTGATTTTAATAGAATACGTAGAAAATGAGCTTAAAACGCATTCTAGCTAACAAATTGACGTAACATATATACAATCTTACGTAAGTATAATATTATCATTTTAGTCTATTTTGGAGTTGCTAAGGCTATAATTTAATTTATCAAATAAGATACCAATTTTTTTGGAGTTATTTTTATACAACAACTTATAAAATAAATTCAATAGAATGCAACAACCGCAAGCTAATCCAAATGCCTCTAAGCATAAAAAAGAGCTATTTCTAGGTTACCCTTTTGCCTCTAAGATTCCAAACAATGTCTCTTCCTAGCTCTGCCGGATCTTCTTTTGGCTTGCCCACCACCTTCGGCCTTATACCACCTCTCACATCATTATAGAGGCACGCCAAGCTTTTGGATTGAATGCCTTGTTTCATCAAATACCGATCAAAATTGAACCCCACATCTTTGGATGCCTGACATGGAATTGTCTTCGGACGATCCTGTGCCCCTCTAATAGATGTATCCTACTATTTACCCAATCTTACACTCTAATTGATCATTTGTCTATGGTACGCTAACTGATTAAGTAAATCTCAGTCAACTACTCCGATCCATTAGATCCAAAAGAATGACCCAGATTCACTCGCTACTCATCATAACCTGCTTAACCCTATCATTCACTCCTTCTCTCCCAGTG
This sequence comes from Stipa capillata, assembly GCA_019208055.1. Lineage (NCBI taxonomy): Eukaryota > Viridiplantae > Streptophyta > Magnoliopsida > Poales > Poaceae > Stipa > Stipa capillata. The sequence goes on along the minus strand of JAGXJF010002357.1, from coordinate 114,477 downwards.
AGCTGTCACAACCTCTCGAACCCATCCGGCGTGCACGCTGCCCTGGTCTCGTCGGCGCCTCCCTCTCCTCCATCTCTTTGTGCCACTGTATCCTCTCACGTCGCTGCCCCAGCCCTTACCATTCTTTCCCATCTAAGCGGCTACTGCCACCAGATCTACCACTACCTTTCCCTCCTGAACTACAACACTTTGTCCTCTTCTCCTTTGCGTCAACTAGTAAATGTGCATGTAAAAATTCACGTGTATGTAAAAAAGTCCGATAATGTTTTAAAATAAACCTTGACTGAAATAGGATTTAAAACAAGCCATACTTAAGATCATCTATTCTTTGAGTCGTTTAAGAAATTCTCGTACAACATGAGGGATGTTGTCTTCAAATTCATTCCCATTGTACTTCAGTAGGTTTACCAAAAATTACTTCTTCGGTTTGTAACCATCCTGCAATGCAATATATATCATTACCACGAAGGGTTCACTTGGAAAGTATTTACATAAGCGTTGTTTCTACAACAGTACTGCCACCTCTTGGATGTTGACTGATGAAGCAAGGGCTAGGCAAACAATACGGCAATATAGCTTTTGTACATAGCCTACCATTCTAGGTACAAAAGGGAAGTGTTAATCTAGCCATGATATTTATCTGCACAAAACAACCGCCTGATGGTGTGTGTGCTGATCCTTTTGCTCAAAACATAAGGTGAAGAGCACCATGTTAGCAAACAAAGGAGCACACCCGAAACGAACCTGCCTTTTAAAGGCAAAAATGGCCCTGCTTTTGTAAAAAGGAAAGATAAGCTATATGCAAGGCAGTGAAGCTATACGATGAAAGGCATTAGCAATGTCTGTAAATATACCAGCGATGTGCCTTTTGTCCTAGCAGTAGTACCTTAGGTTTTATGCTTCTTCAATACAGATGCTGATGCGTCTTCAATCAAGGTGATTCAGTACAGATGCTGATGCGTCTTCAATCAAGATGATCCAACCCTGTGTTTTAAAATCCATATGAGAAAGGGGTAAACATGGACTGGCCAAAAACTGGATGATTTGGTACTCGTACAGGAAAACTTGTGGTGATATGGAAGATGATCCTCTACTTTGATGTGATGCAATTAAAAGTATAGAAAGAAATGTGAGACCAAAGAAGAGCCTTTGGACGCAATACTAATTGTACTGATGTAAGAAATCAAAAGGCAGTGTCAATAAGAAAACAAAATCAAAATCAGGTGTAGTTAACCTATGAGCTGTGAACATGCTATACGATTTGAGCTAGACAGATGAAAAAGCATAGTATCAGAACTGTGTTATGCAACCAGAAGGTTTAATTAGGCCATAATATGTATTAGGGGTTATGTTAGGACTGACTAATTCAGATGCAGTTGCACTCTGAAGCGTGTAGGCAGCACAGCCGAGAGTTGACAATTTTGGTGATTTCACTTTCATGGTAATTATCATGGGCACACCAACACAACTAATGGAAAGCAACGTTGTAGATAATTAAGAAAATAGCAGCATCGACAATTTGTGATACCTTGAGTACCAGGTAATTTTTTCATAAGGTCCCGGCCAAAAACAACAACTTTAAACCAAACAGGACAGCAGAAATCAAAGGATCGTCAACAAACAAAATATTGAGCAAGCATCTACCTAAACCTTCAAAGCATTTTCAAGTCATAAGTGCTTCATACCAAATTATCAGTGAAATTAGTTTAAAGATATCAGCTAGAATAGAACCTCACTTTATATCACAGGGTAGTTTCAGGTGGTATCTTGAAGCGAGTCGGCAGCTCTATAACCGAGCAAAATAAAGGATGAAAGACCTGAAGATGCAACATTCCAGATGATCTTTTTATCTCCTGGGAATAAAAAGCAGTCATGGAAATAAATAATCCGTCCAGCCTAAAAGTACAATAATTTGCAAGTCACTTGTTCATGCTGCCCTTCAAGTTTTTATACTCATCCTTTGAACCCTTCTCAAAATCTGAACCCCTCTTCAAATCCATCCATATCTGCATCTATAACCTGCAAATGATTAAGAAAAAGAAATGATCAGCAAGCATTATGAGTCAATGAACGACAAAAGTTTCTCATTTATATGTTGTTCTAACTACAACATTAACCATGACATTATCAAGATACCACAGTGATGAGACGGTGGCCCGATCTTTCAGTGAGACGAAGATAACTAACAGTTTGGTGGAATTTGACCTTGATGATCCGACTATATCGTACGCGACGATACGCCTTAGCAATCGCTAAACCAACATCCAATGGTTATTGACCTTGCCGTAGGCGTGATCAATCTGAACAACGAAGTTCAAGTTTCTGCAAACCGAAGAACCAGCAAGAATTATGATAAATTGCAATATGAAATTACGAGTATTAAATTGGTACAATAGATAGAAAAAATATATGGGGATTCCACTGGCGATCTAAACAAGGCGGTAGTCCTACACGACTTGTAGATGCGATAATGTAGCAGTAGCTAAACAACTCGATGAAATCCAAAAACTAAAGAAAATCCTAGGGGGTATATAAAGATAAGAGGTGATCTGTTACAGAGGCAGTCTCGGATTATTTGGCTGTTGCGATCGGCTCGTAAGGAATTTGGGTATGGGGTTGGACAGGTTAGAAAGAGCACGAGATAAGCTTTCCAAAGAGTCCAAGGTCACCCAAATCGGAGTCTGTATGCTCGAGATAAAGACGTTTGAAGTCAGGGCTATTTCAGTAATTCGAATCAGAGTCCAGATCTTGTGGGACTCTATCTCTAGCACTTTTTGGATGAAAAGTGATGTGGGAAGACTCCTTGTACAGCACCAATTCATGTGGGAATATCTTCATTGACACATGAACTCCATTCCTTCCTCCTCCCGATAGCTTAAACTTGAATCCTCGCTTGTTCTTGACGATCTTGACGAACCGTCATTTGTTTTTTATAGCTTGAGCAACGGATGTACTTAAAGTAGTGAAAGTAGAGGTGGCAGTGGGTATATCTATGGGGCCATGTCCTCATCACACAGATAGCATCAGAAATTTGTGTGTTGGCACATGTATTCCACTCATCCTATCACATACACAACGGTTGCAATCACGTGTTAGATTCAGAGAATCTCCCTAAAGAAGAGCACAGTACAGATGATGATTTCTTGGGCAATAGTGATGATGAGTCAATTTGCCCATCTGCTGTAAATGGAACATCAAATAAAGTAAAAGCCTTTAGGTACCCTTGAGCATGAGTAGCGGCGTCCTAGACTGGCGGCAAGTGATGGAGCTTAGCACGAGAGCCACAGCGACCAAGCTAGGACAAATGATAGTATCTGGGAGAAGAATGAAGGGAGGGGGGAGAGAAAGTCTTTAAGGACCGGCTCCCGTACGAACCCTAGATGCCATCAGCCCTCGAGAGCAGAAAAACGAGGGAGAAGATGAGCCATCCGTGGGAAAGGACGGCCGTGGGTTTCTTGGGGCAATATAATAAATAGATAAACACTAATAGAGTGGGATATAAAGAATTAAATCAGAACGTAAGACGGCACATAGCATTATCCAGAAAGAAAATGGAACTAAAAATTTTCTCTTAGAAAATAAAAATAAATCACATTTAGACCAATGTCTAAATGAGTAGGGACGTAGTTACGATCTTCAGCGACCACAGGTAAGTACTTCAGGGCCCAGAAGCTCAAACGTGATTAGGTTTTTCTTTTGCAATCAATTCAAAGTCTAACTTCGGTGCTATTTCAGAAGTAAAAGAAGAAAATAACTTTTGGACTAACTATCTTCCTGCCAGCGATATGTTAGTTAGCAAAATCATAGGATATGCTTATGTACTGCTGAGTGCTGAGGCTGAACCGTAGGTTTTGCTTTTGTAAGCTAGTTGAAATATATCAAAAGCACTAAAGTGTACCTTTCTGTAGAAGCCTGATCGGTTGCTGACATAACTGTAGAAAAGGAAAAAAACATATAACATGCTCATTTGTACTACATTGCTAACAAGACAGAAGAATAAGTTTATGTGTCAGCAAATTTCGTGCATGAAAATTGGGTGGACTGAAAGTGCTGCGGGTATCAAAAGCCTAAACAGCCCACAGATCTCTGTCAAAGAAGAATGTCTATGTTGGCTGGGGTTCAAAAGAGCTGATCGGATTCCTTTCATCGATAGGCAAAGATACATCCAAATCTCTAGATCAATTCGGCATTGCTGAAGTTGTCATTCGACAGAAAGATCCTCCGCAGAAAGATAAGAAAAAACATGTCATATGTGATGAAAAACTCTGGTGTTTTTTTAGGAAATCAAAGCTTAAGTACAAGAAGATGAAACACTTGCTAGTTCAAAGGATATCAGTGATTCAATTATATGAAAAAGAAAACTCGGATGATGACCTCTGAATCCAGTACTCCAAAAGGGATTTTGAAAGAAACAAGAGATGCTTTGCTTCTCTGCAGCAATTACAATCATACAAACACACTACAACCATTAATCGTCGAAGCTACACCTACTAATCAGACAGATCTATGCATCACGTAGAACCATGCAAGAACAAGCAATAATTGCCTATTCCGCTTATCACAAAAACAAAATTGCATCTTGAGAAGATCAGTAATGTAGAACACTCCACTAGTCCAGAGCTCAAAGCCTACTCTTGTATCCTAGTATTATTTTCTTTCTTAATTAAAATAGACCTTAGTTTTGATTAAGCCACACTAATACTGACCACTCAATGGCCACAGAATTCGCATACAATACTGCCCTGTCAAAAGAGGTAAGTTCAGACTCCAAACCAATTATAGCACGACAAGAGGAAGAGCACAGAAGTGCTTACCTCACGGTCACTGCTACGAATAACAAATGGGCTGCTCTTCACATTCACAAACTCAACATCCTCTTGGTGAAGCTCTGCACCCCAGCGCTCTGCTTGCTTCCGCATTCTGATTTAAATCATGCCCCCGTGATGACATTGGTACGTGAACATAACACTATCGATTCAATACAAACAGTGAAAATTCTTACTTATCCATCAGATCACATGACGCCTTCAGCTCCAGTAGACAGTACCAGATCAACGCAAGTAACTTCCATGGTGAGGACTGCAGGTTGAGGGCAGCCCAATCTAAAATCTGAACGGATGGAAGCGAGCGCGCGCAAGAGAGTGATAGAGAAAGCAACCTTAAAAGTATCCATGAGCGGCGGCGGCGGCAGGGGCGAACGGGCGGGCAAGCAGCGGTGGTGGCGGCAGGGGCGAGCGGGCGGGCAAGCAGCGGCGGCGGCGGCAGGGGCGAGCGGCGGGGCCAGCAACACCTGTAGCGGCAGGGTTCTCAGCGCGACGGTTTTGCTTTTGATTGGGATTGATTGATTGGAGATGATGGGCAGGAGAGATTAGTGATTGATGTGATTTGCTATAGACGTGAATCGTTAGATTAGTGGAAATTAGTGAAGGTGAACGGTGAAAATTGTTTGGATCTGCTAAACCGGTATTAGTTATGCTTTTAATAGTAGTTTAGATTTAGATATCCCTGTCAGTTCAGCCCAAGTGCCCAACCGATGCCCTCTGCCACTCATAGCCCACACGTGCTAGCTCTCGTGGGTGTCCTTAGATAACTTGTGAAACCGCAGCCTCCTTCTAGCTCCTCCCACAAAATATTCCATTCCATCGAAAACCAATATCTCGTGCTAGGTAGGAGGGGTGACCACAATTGGCGACCCTGGGTCACCCAAAGTGCCAAACCTCCTGGCCCAAACGTGCTTTTCAGCCCAAATTACGCATCACCACAGTCCAACACATCACCCGCGCCCCCTAGATTGGTTTCGCAGTCTGTGGGCCCATGTAACAAAGTCAAGTAGAACTATGGTTTAGTGAATATCGTCTAGTTTTTGTCACTTCCAGGGTAAAGTTGTATAGCACTAGCAGAGGGCCAAATAAACTTCTTCACTTAGAACCAAGTTGTAGGTACTTTATTTTCTCTTTCCATAGATAGGTGATAACTACATAGAAAATTATTGGGTGCACACGGTGGTATGTGCACTCATTAGTTTTGACAAATTTTAGTTTCACATACAAGTTTCAAAAGAAAAATTAAAAATTCATATCGGTATATGATGGAATAAAATTTACACAGATAAATATTCAAAAAATAATAAGCCAATTTGCGAGCTATGCAAAAACAACATATGCCCTTTTGCACAGTTCATGGCTATTTAAGGTGTGTTCTTTTTTTGCATAGATCATAAATAGGCATATTATTTTTTAAAAAATTAACTGTGTATACTCCATTCCATCATATATCAGTATAAATTTTTAAGATTTTTTTGAAACTTATATGTAATTTTAAAAATCGTCAAATGTAATGGGTGCAAATGTCCCCGTGAGCCTTTTAGCCGTACTCATGACTACAGTCTCATGTTATGTATTTAGTTGGCAAAACATTATGCCCTAACTCATGCCCCACATATGCTTGCCATCGTAGACAAATTCCCACAAGACACACATGAAAACAGTTGGGAGTGATAACGCACAATTTTTTTTTACGCGGCCACACGCTCTAATCATCTCGCCGGACGCACATTTAGAATTTTTATGGGAATGCCTAGGAGAACCCTCCTAACATCGCTACATCATCACATATTTTTAATTATATATATATTTTTAATTTAGGTAGCCTTTTACGTTAATTCATGCAATTAGTGCCTTGGTGGGTCAATTTAGTGCCATCACGGGCTTAGGTTGCTCATTGGCTAGACTACTCTACCATGTCCATGCTAGTGCAGGGAGATACATAGGGGTGACATTCGATTCATTCAGTTCTTGCCATGGTAGGGAGGTAGGGCGCCATGGTGTTTCTCTTTAGTTGCGGGCTTTCGCAGCTTGCTATTGTCGAGGTGCGCGTCATTTTTGGCGCCTCTTGAGTTCCTTCCCCTCTTTTATATCCTCTTGTCTCCACCATCAGCTTATCCTTCTTACCTACTATCTCATCTATTTATGCCATTTGTTTGGTCGCATGGAGCACCTAGCTTAGGGCATGTAATGTTTTCTCCCCAATTTTTTTCGTAGATTTATGAAATGCTAATCGTTGTGCCTTAACTTCTCGGGACCTGAAATTTAAGATGTAAAAATTCAAATGTAACCATTGTATAAGTAGAGATGTCAAGCCTTTTTCAACAGCCAGTGCATACCAAATTAGAGTAATGTGGCCTCGAAGAGCCCGAGACATCAACTCTAACCTCGGCCACTAATACATGAATGTGTCAGCTGGAGTAGAGCGATATAGCCTCCACACTCTTACCTAACTGAGCCAGAACATCAACTTTGGTCTTGTTCATGCAAATTAATGCATGACTGGAGTAGAGTAATATAGACCCCAAATTCTTAGCTAGAGAGACGTTTCACGTCAATGATTGCAGTTGATAGCTTAACATAATGAATTCTGAATACCTACGTACTTCGTGAACATTATAATCATACACGCAGAGCACACGAAACATGCTATAAAAACCAGGTACCATAACAGTAACTCTACCCTAGAAATGCAAGAATATACATAACTATGGAGTGAGTAAGTTTAATAGACTTAGTACACACAGTGATCACATGACAAAGTACCAAATACACAGCGGAATGTTTAGGCGACTTACATAGCCGTAAAGTAGTTGAGCCAATAGTTGGCAATAGAACAAACAAATTGTTACCATAATCCTGGTCCAAGTCACTACCTAGGATCCCTAGAGACTACTCATCGTTGACGTTGTTCTCTACATAGAAACCACCCTCAAAAGGGTGATATCGTCTGTAAAAATATCAATTATGCAAGGTGAGTACAAAAGTACTCCACAAAACTTGCATCAAACTAGTAATAGATGCTTCAGGTGCCAACAAAGGCTATTTGTGGACTCTTTTACATAAAGCCAAGATTTACCTTTCATTACTTTAATTAGATGTAAACCATCAAACAAATCAGTTTTATAAAAGGATAAGCAAGCGTTCTTTAACTTGAACTGTTACTTTTATCATCAAAATATACGACTTTAACTCGACTCTTCCTCATTTCATCCACGAGGAAACGGTCACCAATTCACAAAATCAAGGTTAACAGTTTTAGATTAACATTGAAGTTGTCTAATTCGATACAGTTAATCACCAAGTTGTCCATCACCGCGAACACGGTTATTCAAATAGTTTTATTCTTACTGGGGTTACATCTTTACCTACACCTTTTGATCGACTTCTAATGACATGCAGTTAGTACAGTTCTCAAGGTGTACTGGCGGAGGGTGATCGAACACGACTATTACAATGTTTTTGACCTAGCTATGAGCCACCCATATGAGCTAGTCCGTGTACACCAGTCCGGTTGTCAACTCTAACACGGTCTCATAAGTTGTAGCAGGTGATACATCCCCAGCCTTTCCAAGACTGTGTGTACCCTTAGTCCTATACTGAGACAACCACACCACTTGATTTTACACACTCAAAACAAATGGAAAAAGCCAACTACGTAACTGATATGCTAGGTCTAGGCAGATTAATAAGTCAAAGAATGGTTCCATTGTAACACCCATGTAGAAGTACGCAAATCTTAGATCAATCTACATCAGAAACCGATCTTGCGGGAAAATGAGATAACCCACCATGTTCCTAGTCATGGCCTCTCATCTAAGCCCAAAAATTATTAGTCAAGTTCTTTAATTACTTCCTAGTAGTCTACCACTATAACTACATGTGATTCAATTATACTTACCCTGATTTAGTGAACCATCCAGAGGATCATGACTTGAGAAATCTAAACATGACTAAGCATAAGATAATACGATAGAACCATAGGTTCCTACAAACTAGACCAACACTTAATCATGCTAGGTTGGAAGTTATTAACATGATGTTTAGGTTACAAGATAGGATCATACACATGTTAGGATTATATCTAACTACCAGCAAAGTAGTAGTTCATCTCATGGAATAACCAAGTTGGACATAAATATTAAGTTTGGAAATATTAGGATTGTCAACATAGTGAAAGGAAGGGCAACTTGAATTGCTACTCGGAAGTGGGGTACTGCTCGTAGTCATGGTCACTTATTTCGTGACCTTCTGAATCCACTGTGAAGAAGTAGAAACACTGGAAAAAACAAATGATATTTACTACTATGAAAATTCATCAGCATGATCATGGTACAAGGTGCATGGCATGGCATAATACTACTAGGATGAAGACTAGCACAAATGTAATCAAGTTAATCGGAGCTCGGATGCTAAAGAAATAGCATTCCAAAGAATCTCCAGCGAGAGTGACACAACTAATTCATCTTTTTAGTCATTTTTATTTCTCTTAGTATGGAAACATGCATGAACATAACATAATTAGTTAGTATTCATTTTTTCTAAACATTTTGGTATTATTATTCATATTTTTCTAGTTAGAGTTTTATGTAATTGCAGTAATTCAGCGACTCATCTTCACTTGATTTAACCATGTGTTAATCAAACTGTGGCCGCATGTCAGTGAAAGGGGCCTAAGTTTCCAATTTAAAGGATTTAAAAGGGTAGGGCATGCGTGTCAAGTGGATAAACCTATCAGCTTAATGGGTAAACCGTTCTGATAGGCCAGTCCCACTAGTCAGCATCTCAACCGGTGTTTAAACATCAACAATCATGCGTAGGAGCTCCAATGAGGACTAATCTCACACTACAAGGTGTGCGAGGACGTGTGTGTGTGTGTTCGGTTCCCCGGACGACACCGTGTAGGAGGGTACCGGTATAGAGCACTAGGGTCACCAAACCATCACTGGTGATGACCCAAGATGGATAAGCATAGTAGTGCTTATCAAGAAGGCTAACTGAGAATGTGTACGTGATCGAAAAAGCATGCAGAATGTGTAGGAGCTTACTAGAAACTCGACGGAGGGCTCACTGTTACCGGACAAGCTTGGGGCCTGCTGACCTAGTAGGCAAGGCCGACCGACCCTCTGGTCTAGCCTAGTCTGACCCCAAGGGTTTGGCCGGTACCTCCTCCGGCATTCGGCGATGATCCAATGGTGGTGATTTTGCAATGATTATATTTTCGGTATTTTTTTGGGAGAAATTTTTTGTTTCCTGCTATAAAGGCCTGTATTTCCTAAAACCTAATTAGTTGAGATTAGGAATTTTTGCACATTCTTCATTCATGCATACCTAAAATTTGGAGTAAATTTAAACTTTTTAAACATTGATTAAAATGAATACTTAGTATATATACACACATTGGGAATAAAAGATTGTGACACAAGTATATGCAAAAGAGTTTGAAATTCAATTAAAGAAAGTGTATACAGATCAAATATTAAAAAGGGCATGACTACAAGGTACAAATGTCCAATACAAAAATTTACAAAATATTGATATTACAAGTAATGTTATTGTTGGAGGGGTTCGCCCAGACGTCTCGGGCGAGGTGCCCCCAAAACGTCTCGCCAGGTAAACTAATCATACGAGGTGGTCCAAGCATGAGGGGCGACGTGCAAGAGGCCCCCAAGTCCTAGAGCCGAGGATGATGGGCCGAGGCGAAGATCAAGCGGATCACGGGAGAAGTGTCAGGCTGGGGAGCGTTTCGATCGTGCCGGTGAAGAGTATTGAGTATATGCTGGCGCATATAGTAGGTACAGGCGAGGGGGTGAGTACAAACCAGCCCCATCTTTTGTAATGTAAAACAGGGTAGAATCGTAAACTTCTTAAGAACAGGTATGTACATTCACTTATAGGTCACTACCGTCTATAAAATGGCAGGGCATCGTCTGCTCAGGGGCACAGAAAATCGTATATAAACTAGGAGTTTTCCGAGCGTCTCCTCGTCCCATTTTCCACATTAATCTTCAGCAGTAAACCGAGGACCGAGGTAAGAGTCACCAGAACTGCGGCTTAGGTCGTCCCCTGAGCACCTCAGTCTCAAGAACCAGAGTGTCCCAAGTTTACTGTCCGAGGGTGACTTCGTCGATAGTTAATTACATTGTTACAAAAGAAATCTTAATTACAATAACAAGAAAATAAAGTCCTATCTATTGTGAATCCTTCAACTTCATTCTTTTCCTTGATCTTCGAAATTCTTTTCTTCAACCTGCACAAATGAATAAACAAGAAAAAGACTCAAAAGAAGGAAATTTTTAGTAATAAGAAAATGTTGCATTCCCTATTAAGGAAGACAGTTTTTATAGGAGATTAACCTTTTGAGATCAAAGAACGGGTTGATCTCAAAGATTTTCAGACTCAACTTTAGGAATCAGCTTATTTCCTTAGGCAACAACAAGGTTTCATAAGGCATCAGGCAACAAGATCTCATAAGGCATCAGGCAACAATTAGGCAACCATGGTGTTTAGTTGATTCTTAGAAGCCAACTAAGATTAGACTAACCTCCATAAGGCAACAAGATTTAAAAGAAAGGGTCAAGGTTTTGCTTTCATGTAATAATCCAGCAAAATCCAGGGCACCCAAAATGCTAAGTGCTTTAAATTTGGCAACAACCAATACTTATTGACAATAGGCAACATGTGTCCAAATCCATATCAGCACCAACCTGTCCAAGGGCCTGTTTGATCGGGCTGTGACTGTTGACAAAGCTGTTACTGGCTGGCTGTTTGGAAAAGTTGTTGTGCCTATGGAAAAGTGAACATATGACTTTTAGTTGATCCAAACCATCTACAACATTTTTGAAAATAAGCACTGAAGCTTCAGCACATTGTAAAAAGCTGATAGAAGGCAGCTTTTTCAAATAGCTAAATTTGCACTGCAAAGTCCATAGCTACCATTAGCAAAAACTGCTACAAAGCAAGCCGTTTTGTTAGGCTGTAGCTTTTTCTAATGAAAAGTTACTGAAAAGCCCAACCAAACACCCCCCAAGAGAGATGAACCAGTTATAAGCTGCCACCAAACACCCCCCAAGAGAGATGAACCAGTTATAAGCTGCCGGTGGCAATGGCTTTGCCACCTCAAGCTTGAGAAGGATATGGCTCAACTGAGAGCTACCATGTAAGCAGCTTATTCACCCAACCATGAACTGAGTCACCTAATAGTTGTAAAAACATAGTCATTTTAGAAATTCCAGCACATCGGCCCCAAACACCTATAAATACAGCCTTAGATGCTTCATTCATATCACCACACCAACCAGCTCCACCATAGTAATAAGAATAGAACAGTAGCTAGTAGAGGAGGAGTAAACAAGACAGCGAGGAGGGGAAGGCATCTCCTAAAGAAGCAAGTTCTAGAATACCACAAGACCAAGCTCCAAAGTTGCTTAAGGTAGAAAAGAAGAGAGGAGATAGAAGGAAACCTTTAGAAAAATGAGAAGTAATACTTAAGTTCTGCAGAAATGAACTGTGTTAGGCTAAATGAAAATACCTAATAACCAAGTATAAGTAAAACTGTTCTTATCAGTTTTGAAATCAGACAAGAAAAAGTTAGAGGCAAATAGGAGGGTTAGGCTAAGAACTTGTATGGCATCTATTCATACCAGTAGAATAGCATATATATATAGATACCTATACTCTCAGATTCAAGTAAAATAAATTACTTTAAAAATTCTCACAGAAATAAATCATATAGCATCTCATCCTTATCTTTTCTCACATACATCAAAATTGAAGATTCATCATGATAGACATCTCTAAACAAAAATCAAGGTAGCATCTATTGATCAACAATTCAGGCATATAAGTGTATAGATAAACCTTAGAAATAAGCCATCAGAAGACCTAGAAAAAGAACTAGTGTAAGATCTGTTCTTATCCTCAACATATTAGAATCAAGAATAATGACCAACAAGCTTAAGAAAACAAGAATAGCCTTCTGTTATTAAATTCATGGAGGAGGACTAAGGAGGAATGCAATATCTATCCAGATCAGTTTAACATACAAGCATAAAATGAGCAATGGGATCAACGGGGACATATTTAACATGTGAACACAAAAGTGTCATTTGAAAATATTAGGAATAAGGTAACATAGTCCTACCCGAGCACATAAAGGTCAACTAGTAGGATTTAAGAAGAATGAGATTTAATCAAAACCATCTAGTACATCACATATCACTCGTACTCAAGGGAGTAAAGAAGATAAGAATTCTACCTCTGTAGCAAGTAAATCAAGAGCTAAGTTGGAATGCTAAGGTTCGAAGATCAATGGAAAATACGCAATAGTAGCATCACTGTTCACAGCCTTGTAAAGAGGAGAATATGACACTTACGTGAATAGCAGGACACCGCCGCTGCGGTTGCAACGCGGTGAACTCGCCGCTGTTCCACCAGCGGCGGGACCCTACGCGCGCATCAATAGAGGGCAAGATGAGGCCGTCGGAGGCGTCGGACAGGAGCCGAGGGTGAGGGGCGTAGGACCGGATGTGGGGCTCGACCCCGGGCCTCACCGTGGCTGCACGTTGAACCGTACCACTAGAGCAGCCACGGATGAAGGCGAGGAGATGATCGAGGCCGCAGCTATGAGCCAGAGACAAGGTCGGAGCAAAGCTCGACCTTGGACCTCACGGTGGTGGTGCAACGGACCGCGCCACTATGAGGGCACCGGTGGCGGTGAAGCTTGGCCCTAGGCCGCGTGGCCATGGGAGCAGGCAGCATCGCTAGGGGAAACAGGGGACAAAGCCGGGGCGCCGGCAGGGGCTCGAGGCCAAGGTCGCAGGAATCGGCGTCCAAGGGGCGGTGGCGGGGCCGAATGGAGAGAGAGGCAGTGGCGATTTTTGGGGATCGGGAGGAGAAACAAGGGAGATGAGGGAGGCGGTGGTGGAAAAAAAGTGGGGGGGAGAGAGAGAGAGAGCGTACAGGTGAGGAGACCGGCCGGTTAGGGTCTGGTAAATCTAATTCTTTAACGAATTATCCCACACCAGAAAGTTGTTAATAATAACTTTTATTAACTCAAAAGATAGAGCAGATAAAAAGGCAAGAAAATTATAATAAATATCATCAATTGTATTGTCTTCGATAAGGGAGTCCACATCGTCCCATAAATTATAACCAAATTTTCTTTCATTAGCATACATATAAATATATGCATATGCAGTTGCTATTTCGGGGATTAGTCCTTACCAGACCATTATTCCACTTCAGATCCTGAAGTTCTGCCAATTTCGTCCGAAGAAACCTCTCACTACACTTCTTATTCATCTCAAAGCAAGTTTATTTCTTGTCCATATTTGTGAATTATTTCTACCAAAGTATATGCAAATTCCTTCTTCTTATCACCTGTCTTGTGATAATTAATAAATAGACTGCATTATGATTTGTTGAATCATATAATGGTGGGTAGTGGAACCCAGGTATGGAACTTATGGGGTGTAACAAATGTCAGTTGGCACTCTCACGCTATATAGATAGCGTTAACCGCAAGACCTGTTATGGGACAGACCAGTCAAAGTAGCATCTTCTTACTGAAATATCTCCTAAGAAAGTATGTAGCGTAACGCTTGGGGAAGCGTTATGTCCCTCGCCTAGGGGAGTGTTAAACCCTGAATCTTCCACCTGGTGAGGCATTATGTCCCCAAATCTTTAAAAGTAGTACGCTATAATGATGTGGCAGGTAGTCGGTGCTGGACCGATTATGCAAGAGGTGATATGGCACATGAGAAGGGTGAAATGACTCGAGAACCTTAGACCTAGCCACACACCGATTGGAGTGTGATGAGTTTTGTACCCGGCGTGAAGGCTATGTACCACTTGTGGGTAAAGTAGCGCACCTCTGCAAAGTATATTGAAGTGTGGTATTGTCACTCCCTGTTCTGGGTATGAAATACGTTTTTGGCGGGAAAGGAACCATTGGAGGTTCTAACAACACGTGAAGCTTTCTGAACATAGAATATTAAAACTTGAATTTTTTCTAGAAATATTATTGAAAAAATACATATTCTTTGAAGACTGATGTCCTAGTAGAAATAATCATTCAAACACCTTTTGCTATTCATGAACTTGTTGAGTACCTTCTGTACTCATCCCCTACATAAACTCTCCTTTGTTAGACTGAATTGGTAGAGGTTGAGTATGAGGAAGTCGAAGTCCAGGAAAGAAAAGAGGAGCTGGACCTGACAGGAGGAATCGAAGGAGTCGATTACTACATCAACTATAGGGAACAAGAAGAAGTAGAAATAGAGCAAGATTAGAATAGTATAGAACTAATCGTAAAAATAAAACCTTGTTCATATGGTTTTCTATCTTTACTTTCAGTTCTTAATAATATAGTTGTTGGACCATCAATGCTTCTGTTGTACATTCTGATGGATGTAATATTAATGAGACGGGATTTCATGATATTATATCAAAGACTAGCACAATACACCATGCAGTGGTGTGCGGGGTCGCTTCACCTGCAAAACATATTGACGCACTAAAACTTGTGGAAATAAGTTAGTAAAAATGCTAATTTGCATATAAAGACCACAATACCTTGCCTTTTACGAGGATTCAAGGGTTAAATATCGAAAATATCATGCATCAACACACCTCCACGCTCAGGCATTTGCTCGTCCCGAGCAAAGCCGAGTTGAGAACCTCGGGTGGAATTAGGAGTTGCTTCCATGAGAGTTCTCCCTTGTAAGGATCCAGATAAGAACTAATTACTATGTATGAAGATAGAGTTAGAATAACCTGGCTCCTTTACCTGAGGGATTATTTTCATGTCAAACTTAGACTCTTTTCTAGAAAAGTTGAGGCAAGGAATAGTGCTGTATCAATGGCGAGGTCATGATTCACCTTTGGGTTTCATCTTCCAGATTTCTATGGTGCAATTTAAATAACTTAGGAATTTGTCCCACACTGAGTATTGACCTTTCCTTATTTTTCTCCAGGGAAACTCTCGATCACTCAAAGATGTTTGTTTTCCTCACTAGGCCAAGGGAAGGCCACATAAATCCTACTTCTACAAGGTTTATATGTGGAGCTTGGTAGGGTAAATAATTTCTCCTCTTGTAACCTAGGTGTTGTTTAATCAAGAGCGTTCACACAATAGTTATAGAACTCCAGAATCCAGTCAAGTGTGAGGTGGAGGATATGGTGAGGGGATGAATTCCATAATTAAATGTGAGCTAGAAATCTCTAGGTCTTTCAAAAAAATTATCCCATTGCAAATTTATGTGATCCCTTTTTGAGGAAAGAATGCTCTATTGTTCCCAGTTCTACAAAAATAATCTTTGTTTTACTCAAAGGTAGAGCCTCCCCGGCAAGGCGAAGGGATTATTATGGGATTACTGGGGTATGGTTTTGAAGACCTGGACCAAGAGATGATGGTGTTAGTGGACTCTTGGATTCCACCAACGCGTAGGATGATCATGTTTAGCTAGTCGTCTATTTGCAAATCCAGTTCATGCGATTGCCCTTTCTTGAGATTGCATCTCGATTGTCCTAAGTTTGATTTGCCCTATGCTCTGTTGCAACAAGGCGATATCTGCACATCTTAGGGGTCTATTTGGGTTGGAAGAAGATGCACATCCCGTGTAGATATCATACCTATACTGATCACTGAGGTATACTCAGGCTTGTGGTTGGAACGACAGCCCGAACTATGATCACTTGAGTCCTCAAGGCTCATGTCATGTCTCTGGTAGGCATTGCAGGTCTAGCAGTGACCTTGGAATTTTGTAGACATACTGTGCTGGGAGGCTACGCAGTCGGCTCCAGCAACTTCTCCTTCCCGTCCCACGTGCAGAAGAAAGTTCTCTAGTGTGAAAATGCTTAGCTATGGGTTGGACAACCAAACATAGCTCTGCTTGCCGTAGTATAGCATTTAGAGATCGCTCGTGCTATTGTCTAGGTGAAGGATGTGTGCTTGGGAAAAATACTGATAATCCAGCAACCAATGGTTGTCTGGCAAGAAAATGCATTTACAGTATCCAAAGGACCTACTCAATGTGGAATGTGAGTGATATAGGAAGTGAATAAAATTTGCTGATCCTTAGTGGCGCTACCCCTGGTGACGAATGACAACCAGTGTTCTACCATGGCCAAAAGTGGGTTAATTTTTATGGCATGTAACATGGCTTAAAGAAATTGCATTTCAATTAAACATACTAGTTGAGGGTGTCTTTTAGCAGGACCGTGTAGGCAATTGAAAGGTACAAGTAAACAAAAGTGGGATTATGAATGTTAGAGCACTGGGCATATTTTTTATTGGTGGAAGATAGATGTCCCCAAAAAACATCCGAATTAAAATCTTGGTACTCCTCCAAGTGGGGGCTGCCCCGACATCAAAACCAAAGATGGCACTGGGTTGGGCATGTGGGACAATATAATCAACCCAAAAGAAACAGAAAGAAAAAGACACTGTGCACACCATTTTTGGATAGTAGCAGGGTCGAAGCAAATTCATGTGTCAAATGCCCTGAGGCAAGTTCATCAATTTGAAAGAAATCTAGCCAACCTATGTTTCTTAAAGCATGTTGGACATCATTTTTTATCCCCACGGATGTTAGCAAATCCTCGTCAATCATGCGAGTACGCAATAAGTTATAGCATGCTCATACCTTTTCCTTTCCTGTGATATCTTTATGATGATGCCCTTCGGGTCTTCTGCTGTGTGAGAACGGCTGCGTCGGCTCGGCTACGGCGAAGCTATTAGTGAGGGAGTCCTGCTACCAGGAATTCTTTTGAAGAGGTCAGCCATACCTGCAAGGTTAGTCGACACAAAGCAAAACAAAAGTGCCCGGACGCTTCATTCAAGTTGCAAATTGTTATGTCCAAGTTTAGATTATAATATTCTCTCTTTTGATGCAATTCTACACTATATGTTCTTTTGTTTTCTCTATTTTTTCTTCTTTCTTCTTCTTTCTTCTCTTTTCTCAACACTAGGCTCAGAAATTCACTACTTGGGGCAGCAAGGAAAGCAACAAAAATTGAAGGAAAGAATAAGTGAAGGTGTGAGGAATTGAGGGGGGTTGCTGCCCTACTTTTATAGAGGAGGTTGGCTAGCTATGGTGATAGCCCAAATTTTCTCCCCCACTTGCTCCAATAGTATACCTCCATTCTCTATTTAAATTGTGGCCAAATGTTTTTATTCTTAGGGTGGTGAAATAGTAAACCTAGGTAAATATAGGGAACACTAGGTGCCAAAGACAAGTAATGATTTTTGGAGTGAAGTGGCAGGAAGCTGTCCCTACGATGGATTGGGAACACTAGGAAAAGAAAGGGAAAAGAAAGAGAGAGAAAACTAGTGTCGGCTGACCTAAGGGGGGTCGACAAACCTTCTCATGGAGCTCTTTTTTTGGTTTTCTACAGGGTTTAGAGAAGAGAGGGAAAGTCTGGAAAAATTCAGGGCTGATTATTGACGAAACTAGGGGAATTAAGAAGTCAAAGAGGGAGAACCTGCAAAGATCGAGGTTCCAGCAAAGCTCTCGATGAAGAAGGTGGTCTATCTAAAACATCTAATGACACTCCTAGTGGTTTATTGTGGAAGAGAAATTTTGGTTCAAAAAATTTGTTCTTTTAGTTCAGAAGAAGGTGAGGGGGATATCCTTTTGTTTCATTCCTTTTTCTTTTGTTTCTTTTCCTTTTTATTCTAACTACCATTTTACTTTGAAAGGTAAAAGTAAGAGAGGGTGGTAAGGATGATATGTGAATCGCTTCATTTTCCATTTGATGTTGAGATGGATCTCTCCATTGACAACATCAATGTTTGCGTTAGCCATGTCCAGGAAGGGTCTTCCTAGGATCAATGGAGTCCTTGCATCCACCTCCATGTCCAGGACTACAAAGTCCACGGGGATGAGGTGTTGGCAGATCATCAGTAGAACATTTTTGGTGATTCCAACTGGGTAGAGGGCGTACTGATCTACAAGCTGCAAACATATTTTCCGTAGGAGAAATATCAGTAAGCTTGCTTCCAGATTGCATAGTGCTCTCTCAAAGAATTTGGATCAAATCGAACATGTGATCGTGGGAAGGCCTGGATTGCTCTTCTTGGCGGGCGTAGCATTCAAGATTGCTTCACTGCATTCCTCCGTCAACTTGACTGTCTCAGAATCAGGGATCAAATGTTTGTTGAGCAATATGTCCTTTAGGTACATTGCGTAGGTCGAGACCTGCATGGCACCTAGCAATGGGGTATTCATCCGAGTAGTTTTTGCCCGGTGCTGTCAAAATACTCATGCGGCCTGCTCTCGGGAACAGCTGTAGAGTTTACTTGTGCTTCCTCCTTAGCTTTCACTTCATCTTCACGAGTCTTGGGTTCTTCAGGCTGCTCCGGATTCTTGAGCATTTTATCAGACCTGGTAGCGATATTGTTGACTTGTTCATGAGGAGTGGCCTTCAGCTGTCTTGAGACGTCTTGCATTGCTATTTGGAAAGGAAGTAGAAAGCTGTGCAATTTGGATCTCTAGCATTTTGCTATGACTTCACGGCTACTCAACAGAAATGGCAAGACTTTCTATTTTGCAACTATACCTTCTAGGATTTTATCATTGCCATAGAACTTCTTGCTAGTGGTTTCATTAATTCTAGATTGTGCATTGATATATCCTTAAGGGTAGGATCAAGAGTTGAAGGACGAGACAAATTTGAGAAGAGTAGGAGTTGTTACCATTGTTACCCTTGTTGCCAAAGTTGAGATTCCGTTGGTTTCTCTAGCCGGGCTAGTAGCCTTGGTTCTCACGGGGACGATAATTATTGATGAAGTTAACATCTTCATCCTGGTTTGTGGGAAAGTCTATCCCATGTGACCCACGTTTCCACATTATTCACAAGTCATCCTTGTGTTGATTGCTTTCAAGATCTCAGAAGATGCACGAAGGGCCTTGATTCTTTTGCGAAGTTGTTCTACTTTGGCGGCGAGGAAGTCCATGCCCTCTAGTAAGTGAAATCCTTTTGTCCGGCTTGGCTGTGAGCGCTAGGTCTCCCACCCTTGGTTGGTGACCATATTGTTGATGAGGGACTTGGTTCGAGTGACCCCGAGTCCCATGAATGCTCCTCTGACGGCAGCATCAAGATGTTCATGAGTGCTCCTCATGAGTCCATTGTAGAAGGTCTAGATCAAGATCCACTCTTCCATACCGTGATAACGACATGACAAAATACTTTCCTGGAACCTCTACCATGCTTCAGTGATGGATTCATCGTGAGTCTACTAGAAGTTGGCGATCTTGTTCCTCAATTGGTTGGTTCTCCCAGAAGGAAGTACTTGGCGAGGAATGCATCAGAACATTTCTCCCAGGTTTCGAATTTAGAAGCAAGGAGTGAGTGAAACCATTGATTGGCTTTTCCGAGAAGAGAGAATGGAAAAAGCCTGAGATGGATGGTGTCGGCAGCAACATTCTTCAGGTTGAACATGCTATAGATCTCCAAAGATGTCTAGAGATGCATATTGGCATCTTCCGATAGCTTGCCATATGGTTGAAGGCTGGCTTGAGCTCAAACTTCTCGGCTCCAACAGCGGGCAATGTCACCATGGGGACATTTGGTACTTGGTGTAGAGTACTAGTGGAGGATCTTCTCGGCCATAGTAACTGCTAGATAACCATGAGATTCGGACTGTGGAATTGGATGGGATTTCTCAGGAGCTGAATAAAGAGAAGAAGTGACCAGATCACCAAGTGGTTTCGGTGCAAAGACCTTTGGCTGGTCTAGGGTTTTTTTTGAGTTTAGAATGGGTCTCTCTCAAGATTGCCTTGGGATTGGGTCGAAAGTTCTTAGGAAGGGAGAAACCCGACATACATTGCCTTGTTCAGATAGCGAAGAAAAGAAACAAATAGGGTAAGGGGGTTAAGGAAATCGGATACTATATAGATATAGGGATAATTGATATCTCTAGCTCAAAGTTGCTTCTCTGACAATGGCGTTAGAAATGCTTGTTGCTATTGTTATTGAAAGTGCATCTAGTGCCCCTAGTGGATTTTGATGATTAATGACAAACGGTTAAGGGACTATTGGTTTACTAAGTGTACATAGGTGATTAGTCCCCCAAGTGATTGGTTTAACCAGTGAATGTCGACCCCTAAAAATTGATGTTGAAGAAAGGCTTGGATCTAGAAGATTAGTAGAGATTTTCTAGTGTCTATATGATCAAAGATCATTTGAGTCTATAGGACAAGCCGCCTATTAAGAGGGGTTAGATACCTATGCTATAGGAAGGATCTTCTTAAGTGCTCAGTCTAAATCTCTGAAGAAATCCTTTGAAATCTCTTTCTGAAACACAGACAGTGACTCTCGGTTGTACCGGTTTGAAGAATCGATTGTACCAGGATTGGCCTCTGTTGCAAGGTTTGAGGACTTAGTCGTCTCAACCTTGAAGAGCTTCAATTGCGGCATGACCGGTCTTAAATCCGGTGCTGCCAAGAATGGCCTCTGTGTTAGAGAGTTAGGGAACCCTGCCGCTTAGGGTTTGCCCTAGTTTCATATTCCGGAAATCGGTATGACCGGTTTGGAAGACCGGTGCTGCTGGAATATGCTTCTGATACCCTAGACCAAGTCCTATTCGCTTTGTCTTCGGTTGCACTGGTTTCGCATCCGATTGTGCCGGGAATCCTCTCTGGACTTAGCTCGTTTGACGCCCTAGTCTAAGTTGCATTCTGAGTTGTCTGCGATTGCACCGGTTTTGTATCCGGTTGCACCGGGAATCTCCTCTAGACTTAGGGCCAAGTTCGTCTCAGGCTAAGTCCCATTCTTCGTATGTCTGCGGTTGCACCGGTTCCGTCTTCTGGCTGCACCGAGAACCCCTTCTGGACTTACGTCTTCGTGTTGAAGCAGTAGTACCGGGTTATATTTCCGGTTGAACCTTTTTCTTCTCTGTGGAGGAGAACGTGTCATCTTTTCATACCCGGCACAACCGCCCTCAAAGTCGGCACTACTGGGAATTGCCTCTAGAAGTTGCTCTAATGAGTACATTCTTCAATTCCAGTGTGACCGCGTTTCCTCCGGACCTACCGCCTTTGTGGTGAAGCATTTCGCTGTGCATCTAATGTTCTTCAGATCCGACCATTGGTTTGAATCCCGGTGCTTCTGGGTTTGTCTTCCGGTTGCACCGGAAGAGCATCTTTGTGTCCAACGACTCTTTTCTGCAGAACGGCTATAAATAGCCCCCGATCCCCTGCGGGCTCGATAGGACACTTAGCGCAAAAAGACATTCTCTCCACTGTGTGTTCCCTTTCCTCTTTGATTCCTTGAGATCTACTTTGAAAGAGGAAAGCCTTTGAGAGATTTGAGACTTGGATTGAGCATTCAAGCAAGAGCTTCTTTGAGCCTAGCAGATCTGACTTGTTACTCTTGGAGATTTGGCATCTCCTAGCCGGCTAGGCGTCTTGGAAGAGCTCCAACTTGTGGATTCGCCTCCAAAGCTTGTGAAGGTCCGGGGATCACCTCAAGATCCACCATGAGTGTTTGAGTGGATCCTGAGTGGACATAAGCTCAAGGAGAAAAAGGTGAAGACTGTGAGTCTTCGGAGCTAAGTGCTCAACCTCTCCAAACGAAGACGTAGAGTTGTTGCCAACAACTTGAACTTCGGGTTAAATCCTTGTGTCTTCGATTCTTGCTCTTTACTTTGTGTTGTTCTTCATTTGAGTTGAATCTTGTTTGTTTTCTGTTGCTTCATCTATAAATTGTTTCACCGATTGCATGCTAAGCAACTAATTTGTTAAAATTTGATAATCTCCTATTCACCCCCCCTCTAGTCGATAAACCTTGATCTTTCAATTGGTATCAGAGCAAGGTCTCCTCTTTGCTACTGATTTGGTTTAACCACCTAGGAGAAAGGTATGTCGACTTCCGGGAACTATAGGAGTTCTTCGCATAGACCTATTTTCGATGGTACTAACTATGCAGGATGGAAGCACAAGATGAGGATGCACCTTGAAGCAATTGACTTCAAAATCTGGAGAATCATTGAAGAAGGATTGGTTGTCCTTAATGAAGGTCAATTGACTGAAACTGACAAGAAGAACAAGCAGCTGAATGCTCAAGCCTGTGACATACTTTTCGGCGCACTCAACGATGATGAGTTTGGAAGAATCAGCACTCTTAGAAGCATGAAGAAGATCTGGGACACGCTTGAAGAAGTGTATGAAGGCACTAAGTCAGTCAAGGACTTCAGAACCGATGTTCTTCGAAGCCAATTCAACAGGTTCAAAGGTTCAGATCAAGAATCAGTCCGAAGCATCTACTCAAGACTCATAACCATCACAAATGAGCTTCGAGGACTTGGTGCAACAGACATCACCGACACTGTCATGTCAAGAAACTTCTCATGTCTCTTGATGAAAAGTATGACACCTTGTGCACCCTCATTCAAGAAAGAGCAGATTTCAAGTCATTGACTCCCTCTCAAGCTCTTGAAAGACTCAATGCTCATGAGATGATCATTGAAGAGAAGAAAGAGCTGCACTCTACAAGATCAGGGTCTCGAAGAGCCATCGCTTTGAAGGCCAAGAAGACAGATTCCTCATCTGAAGAAGAATCAGAAGAATCAAGTGATGAAGCAGATATGAGAGACTCTTTTGGGAAGGACTTGGCTCTTTTGGGTAGAAGATTCAATAGGTTCCAAAAGGGTGGAAGATTCAAGAAGTATGACTTGAGAAGAAAAGAAAGCTCCTCCTCAAGAGACCCCAAGAAGAGAAAGTGCTATAAGTGTGGGGAGACCAGCCACTTCATCACCAACTGTCCTCTCCACAAGAAGGACAAGAGAAAAGAGAAAGGTCACAAAGGAGACAAGGATGAGAAGAAGGAGAAGTCTTACAAGAAGGAGCATCACTCCAAGGCCAAACACTACAAGAAGAACAAGTACAAGGCCAAAGCCTATCTTGGCAAGGAGTGGGATTCAAACGCAAGTGATTCCTCAAGTTTCGAAGCTTCTTCCTCGGACTCTGAAATAGGAATGGCGGGACTCGCATGGTCTTCATCGACAAAGACAAGGTCAATCTTTGACATGCCAAGCGACAACGAGTCTCCCACATGCCTTATGGCTAAAGGGTCCAAGGTAGTTTCAAAATCTCCTAACTATGATGATAGTGATGATGACCTTATAAGTGAAGAGTTAGAAAATGAAAAACCTAGCTATAAAACTCTTGCTAAAACTCTTATGGAACAAGAAATCATTCTTGAAGATCAAGAAGGTTTGCTTGTTGATGAGATGGAGAAAAATAAGGAATTGACTCGTGAGTTGAACAAACTCAAGTCAAAATACCTAGCTCTCACTAAGGCTCACGAATCACTAGTAGAGGACCATGAGAAGCTTGGAGTTGAGTTCCTCAACAAGAAGCAAGATCTTGAGTCTCTAAAAGTGGCTCATGATAAACTTAGATTTGAGAATGATTCTCTCATCGCCAAGCAAATTAATGAGAACCAAGAAGGCTTTAATCCTCCATGCTTGAAATGCATTGCATCATCCAATGACATGTCTCCATCCACATCATCTAGCACTATGCACTCAAATGCTTCATCTTCAAATGCTATTATAGTCTCTTGTTCCCCTAACACTCCATCTAAGGAGACCATAGATGTTATGAGTGAGAATGCTAGGATGAAGACCATCCTTGAAGTTGGCTTCTTCAAGTGCTGCAAAGAAAGCGAATCTCTAAGAGAGCTTTTTAGCAAGCAATTGATGAATTCGAAGAAAGAAGGGTTAGGCTTCATCCCAAGCTACAACTCGGATGGAACCAAATGGAGACCCGAGCGATATCCCAAGACCAAATGGATGCTTGGAAGAGGGAAGAGTAACGATCTCACTCACTTTAGTGGCTATGCTAGTAAAGATTATGCATCCATGCATGCTAACCATAATGCCAACTATAGATCAGCTAAAACCCAAAAGGGTAAAGTATATGCCAAATTCATTGGGCACAAAAGTAGAGATGTGATTTCTAGCAAAACCATTTGGGTACACAAAGATCACATTGCTAACCTTGCACCCAATGTATTTGACACATCTAACAATGATCCAACCGCTAACATTCATGGACCCAAAAGGATACGGGTACCTAAAAGAAACTAATTGTTTTGTAGAGCTACGCCTTTGGTGGACGAGAATGGGTGCTTGATAGTGGATGCACCGATCACATGACCGGAGACGAAAGCATGTTCAATGAGTTCACGCCAAATGCTTCACCTTCTCGAAGCATTACATTTGGAGACAATGGTAAAGGAAAGGTAATAGGGGCTAGGTAAAGTTGCCATATCCAAGGACAAATCTATTGCTAATGTTATGCTCGTTAAGTCCCTTGGATTCAATCTTATGTCCATTGCTCAATTAACCGATCTTGATCTCAACGTATTATTTACTAAAATTGATTGCCAATTATCTAAAAGTGATGACCAATCATTGGTCTTCAAAGGAGTAAGAAAAGGCAATCTATATCTTGTTGATTTCTCTAAATGTCCTCAAGTGACCACATGTTTGATTGCAAAGTCTTCAAAAGGTTGGCTATGGCATCGAAGACTTGGACATGTAGGGATGAGGAACCTAGACAAGTTGGTCAAAGGTAAACATATATTTGGAATCACTAATGTATCTTTTGAAAAGGATAGACTTTGTAGTGCATGCCAAGCCGGGAAGCAAGTAAAGTCCAAGCATCATTCCAAGACCGTCATGTCAACCACATATCCTCTCGAGCTTCTTCACATGGACTTATTTGGTCCAAATACCTACAAGAGCTTCGGAGGTAATGCTTATGGTCTTGTAATCGTAGATGACTTTACTAGATTCACTTGGGTATATTTTCTTGAGGATAAAGTTAGGACCCAAGAATGCTTCAAGAGATTTGCAAGAAAAGCACAAAACGAATTTGAGTTGAAGATCAAGAAAGTACGAAGCGACAACGGGTCGGAGTTCAAGAACACAAATGTAGATGACTTCCTTGATGAAGAAGGCATCAACCATGAGTTCTCCGCCGCCTACACGCCTCAACAAAACGGTGTTGTTGAAAGGAAAAATCGAACCCTAATCGAGATGGCGTGTACAATGCTTGAGGAATACAACACGCTAAGCAGATTTTGGGCGGATGCCATCAACACCGCATGCCATACAATCAACCGTCTTTATCTTCACAAGTTTATGAAGAAGACATCTTATGTGCTACTAACCGGTAACAAACCAAACGTTGCATACTTTCGTGTATTTGGATCTAAATGCTATATTTTAGATAAGCACCGCACATCTAAATTTGCTCTAAAATCACACGAGGGTTTCTTTCTCGGTTATGGCTCGAGTTCGCACACTTACCGCGTCTTCAACAATTTCACACGAAAAGTTGAAGAAACGGTGGATGTGCAATTCGATGAAACTAATGGCTCCCAAGTAGAGCAATTGCCAAGTGTTGCAGATGAGCTCATTCCCCACTGAAGCATTGAAGAACATGGCTATTGGGGAAGTAAAGCCAATTGAAGTCAAAGAAAGCACTTCATCTCTAGAAGTCACACCACCTTCTTCAAGTTAAGATCCTCAAGTGGAAAGTGACAACACTGAAGCAAACGCTGAAGATGAAGCTCAGACAAGACTTCAAGCTCAAAGTGGTCCACATCACCCAAGGCTCATGAAGCAAATCCAAGACAGTCATCCAGTCGACAAAATCATAAGTGACATAAACAAAGGTCCACAAACTCGCTCACGTACTAGACTTTCAAACTTTTGTGAGCACTACTCGTTTGTGTCTTCTTTGGAACCAACTAGGATCGACGAAGCTATGGATGATGAAGATTGGGTGATTGCGATGCAAGAAGAGTTGAACAACTTCGAACGCAACAAGGTGTGGACGCTGGTCGATAGACCGAACCCCAAAGAGCACAACGTTATAGGAACAAAATGGGTGTTTCGGAATAAGCAAGATGAAGATGGTCAAGTGGTGCGCAACAAAGCACGTCTCGTCGCTCAAGGCTACACGCAAGTGGAAGGTTTTGGACTTCGGTGAGACTTATGCACCTGTAGCTAGATTAGAAGCTATTAGAATCTTGCTAGCATATGCAAATCATCATAATATCTTGCTATATCAAATGGATGTTAAAAGTGCATTCTTAAATGGTGAAATTGAAGAATTAGTATATGTTGAACAACCACCAGGTTTTGAAGACCCAAGATTTCCAAATAATGTGTATAAACTTCATAAAGCTCTATATGGACTTAAACAAAGCTCCTAGAGCATAGTATGAATGTCTTAAGAAGTTTCTACTAACTAAGGGCTTTAAAACTGGAAAAATTGATTGCACTCTCTTCACCAAAGTAATGGATGGTGAACTCTTTGTATGTCAAATATATGTGGACGATATTATTTTTGGATCAACTAACCACAATTTCAGCAAAGAGTTTGGAGAGATGATGGCAGAAAAATTTGAGATGTCCATGATGGGAGAGTTGAAGTTCTTCCTAGGTCTTCAAGTGAAGCAACTCAGAAATAGAATCTTCATCTCCCAAGAGAAGTACATTCGGGGACATGCTCAAGAAATTCGACATGGAGAAAGCAAAGGGAATACGTACACTCCAATGCAAACGAACGGCCACCTCGACCTAAATGAAGATGGTAAATCCGTTGATCAAAAGGTATACCGTTCTATGATTGGTTCCCTGCTTTATCTTTGTGCATCTAGGCCCGACATCTATGTTAAGTGTTTGCATGTGTGCACGGTTTCAAGCCAGCTCCTAAGGAGTGCCACCTCACGGCCGTTAAGAGAATTCTTCGATATCTAGTTCACACTCCCAACTTAGGGCTGTGGTATCCCAAAGGGGCTAGCTTCAATCTTGTTGGATATTCAGATTCGGATTATGCAGGAAACAAGGTTGATAGGAAGTCCACCTCCGGAACATGCCAATTCCTAGGTAGATCGTTAGTTAGTTGTCTTCCAAGAAACAAAACTCTGTTTCCCTATCAACCGAATACATATCGCAGGTGCTTGTTGCGCTCAATTATTATGGATGAGGCAAACCTTGAAGGATATGGGATTGATAAAAGAAGTGCCTCTTTTGTGTGACAACGAAAGCGCAATCAAGATAGCCAACAACCCAGTTCAACATTCCCGCACAAAACACATAGACATCCGTCATCACTTCATTAGGGATCATGTTGCAAAGGGTGATATTGTTATTAGCCATGTGAGAACGGATAAACAATTAGCGGATATCTTCACAAAACCCTTAGATGAGCATAGGTTTTGCGAGTTGCGAAGTGAGCTAAATATCTTGGATTCTCGAAACGTAACTTGAAACCATGCATACATGTTTATATCATGACTTGATGTTGATGCTCTAGATGTAAACACATTAAAGGAAAGTATAATTCTCTCAATGAATGTGTACATCCAAGAATGTGAGAAAAGAAACTCATATGCTTATTGATGAATATGATTCATAGAACCCTCCTCACAAAATTGATATGTGGTTCTAAATCTATACATTCATACATGGTGGCTTCAAACCACCACTTTTGATATAGATCTTGTCTATCTTCGATCTTAGTTCTATTGTTCATCCAACTTATAGCTCACTGTCTTCAGTTGATATTTCTCTAAGTGGATGACAAAGAACCCTCACCTCAGATCTATCTAAAACCTTATCTAAAATCTTCATGCTGTTCTTCACAAGTGCGCTGTTGAAACACATCCCGGTACCACCGATTTCCTCTTCCGGTGCTACCGCGATAAACCCTAGAGTCAGTCTCTTCTTTAAAAGCAAATTCTTTGGTCTTACCGGTTCTTCAAACCCAGCACAACTGAAAATCCTTTCTGTTGAGACTCTGAAGAATTATGAATCAAGTTCCAGTACTCAATTCCGGTGCTACCGCGATTTATTCCGGCACCACCGCTTTTGATGACTCAAAACGGTAGATCCGGTTTCTTCGCGAACCGCATCTCCGGCTCTTCCGGGAACCGTGGCTATAAATAGACCCGAGTTCTCTTCCAAAACGCTTGAACTTCCAGAAACCCTAAAAATCCTCAGCGCCGCCGCTGTTCTTCATCCGACCGTCGGAACCACCGCCTTCGACGACCGGACTCACCGCCGTTGCCGGACTTCTTCACGTCCGCCGCCGCCGTAGCAGCACCGCCGCGCCGAGTTAGGGCACGGCAGTGGAACCCGCGACCTCCACTTCGCATTTCCCGTCGCGCGAGTTCAATCTCCACGGTACATTTTCCCTCCAAAATTCTAGTACCTGTCAAATCAAAATATCTCAGGACTTTTGGCGCGTTTTTAGATTCCGTTCAATCTCTGCGCCAATCAGATTGAGTGGTTTGTTCTTCAACTATTTCGGTACAACCGATTCTTCAAACCGGTAGTTCCGCGTTTGTGCTCTGCAATGCTGAAGCACAAGCCCGGCACTTCCGGAAGTGAAACCGGTTGCACCGACTTTGAAGAAATCACTCATTCTTCAGCCAAAAAACATTTTCTTCAAAATTGTGTCTGCTGAGTGCTCTTGTGATCTTATCTTCTCTCCTCTTATCCCTTATGCTTCACAGGAGTAACAATGTCTTCAGATCAAAGTGACTCAAATGCTGAAAAGGAGTTATGATGTGCAAATCAGTGACAGTGACCCAGATAGGGCCACCAGCAGCTCCAGGGAGAGTTCACCTCCTCCTCCTCTTCCTCCTCAGAAGAAGTCCAGAACTCAGGCTGGCTCTTCAGGAACCACAGGCAAAAGAAAGAAAGCTGCAAAACATGGCATATGAAGTGCCCAAAGAATTGAAGATGCACACTCCTCCTCATGAGTCTGCAATGGAGAGAAAGCACAGACATCAAAGGATTAGGAGATATTGGGAGAAGCAGCAAAAAGAAGGCAGATATGTGACTGCCTACTGGAAGAATATCTTTGAAGAAAAAGCTGCTAAACAAACCCCAGCCAAATCCAAGAAACCATCTTCTTCAACCCTTGAAGAAGTTAGAAAAAGGAAAGAGGCAGCCAGTGCCACAAAGCTCACTCTTCAGCAAAAGAAATCACCTCAAAAGGAGAGAAGAGTAGTTGCAAAGAGAAGTGAGAGCAGAGCTCAAACTGCTCCAAAGTCTTCAGCCCCCAAGCCATCTGCTCCTCCTGCTGCTGAGTCAGATTCAGACATTGGGGATGATATCCCAATAGGGCTCAGGGCCTCCTTAAGAATGAAAAAGGCTGAAGAACAATGGGAAGCTGCCAAAGCTCAAAAGCTTGGTAAACAGCTAGATGCCAAAGAGCAAGCTGCAAAAGAAGCTTCAGCTGGTCCAATAACCATCTTCTCTTCTGAAGAACTGGCCAAACAAGATGCCTTAGCCCTAGAGAGGCTAGAAATCTATGAAGCAGCTAGAAAGAGTCAAGAAAAGCTGAAAGAGTTTCATAGACAAAAGAAACTAAGAGAAGCTGAGTTGAAGAAACTGAAGGCTGCTCAAGGCAAAAGCAAAGAGAGCTTTCAGAGATACAAGACTCTTATAGCAGTGCAAGCCTCAGAAGAAGAACGTGGCAAGGCTCTAGCCAGATCTGCCACTCTTGCTGGTATTAGAAAGAAGAAAGCACTTTCAGAAGCTGCTAAGTTAAGAGAAGAGAAGGAAGAAAGACTTGCCAGATCCTCTAAGCCTACGGGCATTGTGATTAGGGAACCTCAGCAACAACCTCCATCCCTCCAAGAGTGAGGCCCTCTTCACCTCTAGCAAGTCCAGCAAGGACCTCTGCACAAGAAGAAACTCCCCAAATTCCTCAAGCTCAAACAGCTGATGTTCAAATGGAGGAAACACAGGTTGAAGAACCTGGAGCTTCAAGTGCTCCTCAGACAGAAGCTCCTGAAGAACAACATGCAGTGAGCCCCAAGGCTCCAGAACAACCTCCTCAGCTGGAAGAACAAAGGGAAGAACCAGCTGCACAAGCTGAGACTCAGGCTGAAGAACAAGGAACTCAGCCTGAAGAGTATTTCCAGGCCCCAGAGGCCCCTGAAGCAGAGCTTCCTACTGAAGAAGTAGAGATACCTCAGGCTGAAGAGCAGCAAGGTCAGTTTGAAGCAGTCATTGAAGAACAAGCAGCTGTCGCTGCTACTGCTGAAATCTCTGAGTCTCCTGAAGCTCAAGCTCAAACTCACCAATATGAGCGAAGACTAAGAAAACAGACTGTCACTCCCAGACACTCTGCTCCAGCCGCAAAGAAGAAGAAGGCTGAAAAATTGCCTCCAAGGCCCAGTCAGAGGACCAGATCAGCTCTGAAGAAGGCAAGAATTCATGAGGATGAAGAAGATATTGAAATAAGGGAGCAGCAAAACATTGAAGACAATGCCACTCTGGTGGTCCTTGCTCCCACACAGATGATTCCTCGGCAAGGCAGAAGGCCTCAGCCGGTTGTTGAGTACAACAAATTGACCAATGAAGAGCTCAGAGAGATCAGATGGGATGTAAATCCCTATGAGTTTGCAAGGGATGCTTCAGATCCCAGATTCTAGGCTAGGACCCAGCAGGACTTCTATCAAACCACACTCTTCAAGAAGAACAGAGTCTTCAAACATCAATATGTGGATAGAGCTTATCTGGAGAAGCACAGGTGCTTTGCCCCTGTGTTAGATGCCCTCCGACAAGTCAATGAAGACTTTGTCACCTTTAGACAAGATTGGAATGAAGAGCTTATACTTCAGTTCTATGCAACTCTGTATATATCAGGAAGTGAAGCTCATTCCAACACATGGAAGCTTGAATGGATGACAGGGCATTCCAGATATGAAGCAACTTTTGAAGAATTTGTTGCCAGAACAGGGCTGGGGATGGACATAAATTCTGAAGATGCAAAGATTCACGATGAAGATATTCTACCAAAAGAAGGGTTGACTCCTCTGTACTATGAAGACAGAGAATTTGTCCTTGGCAAAACAGCTGACCTAACATATGCTGCCAGGACTGTTCTGAAGATTCTGAGGAAAACACTTGCTCCGAAGAAAGGAAACCAGGATGAGATTCATCACAGAGCAAGGAACCTTCTCTTGAAGATCATGACCCACATACCCTTCAACTTGGCTGACTTCTTTGGCAACTTCATGTGTGAAGCCTATGCAGATCATATCAAGCAGCTACCTTATGCCCCCTACATAATGAAGTTCATCCTAAACAAGACAGAGATTGCTTTCCATTGTGATACAACTCATACCAAGTTCACTCCTTCCTTATATGAAGACTTGGTGAAGAAAGCTCCTCTTGTCAAAGGCAAAGGCAAGGCACCTGCTGAACAAGCTCCTCAACCCTCTGCTCCTCAGGCTGGTGACGAAAGAATTCCTCTGGCCAGTGATGATCCTGCTTTCCATCATTCAGAAGGCCAATCTAAATCGCCTGAAGCTCACACCCAAGCAGATCTTTCCCCAACTCATCTTATTCTTCAAGAGCTTCGTCAAATGAAGTCTGAGCTGCATCAAATGAGGAAAGAGTAGAAACTAGCAAGGCATGATTTGAATGCACTCTTCAACATGGCCAAAGTATCCCAGACAGCTGACAGAGAAGCTCTCAAAAGATCTTGGGTACTTCTGAAGAAACATTACTCTGAAGAAGAGCTCACAGCACAAGGTATTAAAGAAACCTACTCCTGGTGTGCTCACTCTCCTTCTTCAATTCATTACAGAGTCACCCCAAGTGCAACCAACTCCTCTGTCGAGCCTGAAGAAACTGCAACCTCTCCTTCAATGCCTCCATCAGCTCCAGCTCCACAACATTCTCCTCATGCTTCTGCTTCTGAAGCTCCTCCACAGCCTAGAAGTTTTTTGGTTAATTGATGCCAAAGGGGGAGTGTGATACGAAGCTTCAACAAAAGGAAGTGGAAGTGATGAAGAAGAAGACTAGGATTAGAAGAGTTACAAACCTCGTTTTTTTTGATAATTCTTGTATTGGTTTGTAAACTCTAAGTGGTGATCTTCTGTGTCTGATACAGTTTCAGTCTTTCTTTACATACTTTGAGTAACTTCCATGCTCTGATTAATGCTCTGATTAATTTCCATGCATGTTTATTTGCTCTGATCACCACTTGTGCATTGTTCTATTATTAATTATTCTCATACAATGCACTTCCATGGGTTCCAAGATATAGGGGGAGCTCCTCAAAACTCCTCAAAGATGTGCACTTGTATTCAAAGCAATATTTAAAACAGTGCACATATTTAGGGGGAGCTATCTCTATATCATGAAACTCAAAACACAAATCTTTATATCCAATTTGAAGCTTTAATCGTGTTGTCATCAATCACCAAAAAGGGGGAGATTGAAAGTGCATCTAGTGCCCCTAGTGGATTTTGATGATTAATGACAAATGGTTAAGGGACTAATGGTTTACTAAGTGTACACAGGTGATTAGTCCCCAAGTGATTGGTTTAACCAGTGAATGTCGACCCCTAAAAATTGATGTTGAAGAAAGGCTTGGATCTAGAAGATTAGTGGAGATTTTCTAGTGTCTATATGATCAAAGATCATTTGAGTCTATAGGACAAGCCGCCTATTAAGAGGGGTTAGATACCTATGCTATATGAAGGATCTTCTTAAGTGCTCAGTCTAAATCTCTGAAGAAATCCTTTGAAATCTCTTTCTGAAACACAGACAGTGACTCTCGGTTGTACCGGTTTGAAGAATCGGTTGTACCGGGATTGGCCTCTGTTGCAAGGTTTGAGGACTCAGTCGTCTCAACCTTGAAGAGCTTCAATTGCGGCATGACCGGTCTTGAATCCGGTGCTGCCGAGAATGGCCTCTGTGTTGGAGAGTTAGGGAACCCTGCCGCTTAGGGTTTGCCCTAGTTTCATATTCGGAAATCGGTATGACCGGTTTGGAAGACCGGTGCTGCCGGAATATGCTTCTGATACCCTAAACCAAGTCCTGTTCGCTTTGTCTTCGGTTGCACCGGTTTCACATCCGAGTTGCACGGGAATCCTCTTTGGACTTAGGTCGTTTGATGCCCTAGTCTAAGTCGCATTCTGAGTTGTCTGCGGTTGCACCGGTTTTTGTATCCGGTTGCACCGGGAATCTCCTCTGGACTTAGGGCCAAGTTCGTCTCAGACTAAGTCCCATTCTTCGTGTGTCTGCGGTTGCACCCGGTTCTATCCTCTGGCTGCACCGAGAACCCCTTCTGGACTTACGTCTTCTGTGTTGAAGCGGTAGTACCGGGTTATGTTTCCGGTTGGACCTTTTTCTTCTCTGTGGAGGAGAACGTGTCATCTTTTCATACCCGGCACAACCGCCCTCAAAGTCGGCACTACCGGGAATTGCCTCTGGAAGTTGCTCTGATGAGTACATTCTTCAATTCCGGTGTGACCGCGTTTCCTCCAGACCTACTGCCTTTGTGGTGAAGCATTTCGCTGTGCATCTGATGTTCTTCAGATCTGACCGTTGGTTTGAATCCCGGTGTTTCCGGGTTTGTCTTCTGGTTGCACCGGAAGAGCATCTTTGTGTCCAACGACTCTTTTCTGCAGAACGGCTATAAATAGCCCCCGACCCCCTGTGGGCTCGATAGGACACTTAGCGCAAAAAAGACATTCTCTCCACTGTGTGTTCCCTTTCCTCTTTGACTCCTTGAGATCTACTTTGAAAGAGGAAAGCCTTTTTGAGAGATTTGAGACTTGGATTGAGAATTCAAGCAAGAGCTTCTTCAAACCTAGCAGATCTGACTTGTTACTTTTGGAGATTTGGCATCTCCTAACCGGCTAGGCGTCTTGGAAGAGCTCCAACTTGTGGATTCGCCTCCAAAGTTTGTGAAGGTCCGGGGATCACCTCAAGATCCACCACGAGTGTTTGAGCGGATCCTGAGTGGACATAAGCTCAAGGAGAAAAAGGTGAAGACTGTGAGTCTTCAGAGCTAAGTGCTCAGCCTCTCCAAACGAAGACGTAGAGTTGTTGCCAACAACTTGAACTTTGGGTTAAATCCTTGTGTCTTCGATTCTTGCTCTTTACTTTGTGTTGTTCTTTATTTGAGTTGAATCTTGTTTGTTTTCTGTTGCTTCATCTATAAATTGCTTCACCGATTGCATGCTAAGCAACTAATTTGTTAAAATTTGATAATCTCCTATTCACCCCCCTCTAGTCGATAAACCTCGATCTTTCAGTTATCACCTATAGATATCTATATCCGTAAGCACACGGAAAAATAGTTGTAGCATTTTACCTCGAAAGTATTCCAGAGTTTCTCGAATCCACGGGAAACAAATAGGTTTGAGCAGAGATATCAGATTATCAATATATCATATATATATATATATATATATATATATATATATATATATATATGTATATCCAATCCTCCATCACTAAGAAAGGATGGTTCTTGAATAGATAGATAAGGGTAAATGACCGCCAGGTAAATACGCTACCAACCTACACAAGTAATGCCTAAGAGAGTAGAAAGCTAGCCAGAGTACAGTAATAAGAGATAATGCCTTATTATAGTGATTTTCAGTATTTTAGTTATCAAGCAGTTGTTACGTCAGGATTCAAGCGCTCCGAATACTGGTATTTTAGTTAGCAACAACTGATGTCATGCTACAGCATGCACGGGGACACATGTGTGCACGTTCAGTTCCCTAGATGATACCATGTTCGAGGGGTACCAGTGCGGAGTCCTAGGGTAGGTATTTAGATTCAAAATAAGAAAGGGGCCTATTAATGGAGCATCGCCGGTGGTGAACCGAGGCGGATTGGCATGACAGTGCTTGTTGGAAAGGCCCACCGAGGATGCGTACGTGCTTGGCAAAGCATGCAAAGGGTGCAGGAGCTTGATGGAGGTCTTGTTGTGGTCGGATGAGCTCAGGAGGGTCGACTGCGATGGTGCCGGCGGACGGTGGAGCAGGGGCTTTCGCAGCCATGGTGCTCCGGGTGTTCTAAGCTCTTGCAGAGGTGGGGCAAAGCTTCAAGGCAAGTTAGAGCTTCTGACAAGACTCACCAGAAAAAGCTAGGCAAGGGTGGCGGCAAAGATTCGTCGAAGAGGAAAAAGACGACGGTGGATCTAGTGATACTGGTCACTTCAGGATCTGAGCATCAATGGGAAGGCGTTGTGGATGACGGCGATGCTTCTTGACACGGTGGTGCACTGAGGAAAGGCTTCTGGCCACGTCGTCGATGGTTAGGTGCTCTCACATTTCGGGTAAACGAGAGAGAGGAAGGGAGACTGGCCTAGTAACAAAGGTTGATGGTTAATGGCCTCAACGTATTATTTTGATGGTTAATGGCAACTCAACTGGAAATCTAACATTATCATTGAGTATGAACAGGCTTCAGCCAAGATCGGTGGACCCTAAAAAGAGTAAGGGAGTAGCCTAGTGATCAAGAGATGGCTGTGCTAGTTGGCTATAATATTGGTGCGAAGAAGCCGTTCCTGCAGTGGGACTTGCAGGAAGGTGAAGATTGGCATGGGTGCGTCCTAGGACCGTGAGTGCAGCCAGTTGGCCTGGCTGTAATATAGGTGCGAGGAAGCTCATGGTACAGAGGGACTTCTACATGGACTGAGGGTGGCTTGGATGCGTTAAAGGACCGTGACTGTAGCCTGTAGGCCTGAAGACTAGTAGTTGCTAGTTTCTTGAGTCATAGGGAAACCTGTACTATCAAGGTGGGATCGATCGAAGGTTGATTGAAGGAGCTAATTCCTAAGCTCTCGAGTGTTGGACAGTGGCACTGACGCCTTGAGTTCAGTTGCCCTGTAGCAACAGTCCTGTTTGGCCTGTGTTGAAGTCATAGGACTGATATATCAGCAGGATTGGGATTGTACTAGTTGCATCGTTGCACTGGTGTCCCAAAGCCAAAGGTTGTCTGTATTACCTGCTATAGTACAGGCAGTCACACTCGAGAGTCTGTACTAAGGGACTAGTTGGTCTCTGTGGAACAACGGGGTCTCTAGCTATGGAAGCGTCTGTGTTACAGCTAGGGACTCGGCAGTCTGACAGGTTACCGTTGCTGATGGTTCGTCTGTACCACAGGTAGCTGGTACAGGTGGGACGACTCATACGACATGGCACATGGGTAATGGTCAGATTTCAGGAGCCTCTATAAATAGAGGGTCTAGGGAGGCAGTTGCCTCAACCTTTGCCAAAACTTACACTCCAACGTTCCAGCAAGCAGAACCTTGTCTCCGTGAGCTAGAGAGAGCGTCTGAGTAGGAAAGGGCTTGACTGTGGGGGGAAGAGTGAGTTGAGCTTGAGGGCTTTAAGGCATTGGTTCACCTGTGCTAGATCTGATCTGCATGTGGTAGCCAGCTGTGTCATGACTACTATCTATCTGTTTATCCATATGTGTCACAGCTGAGTACTTAGCTTACCTGTGTATTTGCTTGTTCTGCATCTACCCATGTCAGTTACCTGTTTCGCAGCTAGGATGTTGTTCCTATTATTTATTCTGCCTACCTGTATTGCCTGCCTGTATTACAGTTGTTGTTGTCACACGTATTAGCTATCTGTATTACAGTCATATCTGGTTAAGTTTTTAAAAGCCTCCTATTCACCCCCTCTAGTTCGGCACCCTTTGATCCTACAGGTTGGACGGCTGGGATTTCATCCAGCAACAGTAGCGACGGCAACCATGCATGAATCACGGCACCAATGTGTCGGTTGGATGCGGTGTAGCACGACTCGTCTCTTGGCGAAGCAGTGCATGTGAAGGTGGCCGCGAAGACGGCATGCGTGACACGTAGTTGCTGGTGCGCAGTGTAACGCCCCGAATTTCCAAAACCCGAAAATTAGGGCTTTCAAAAAAAACTTTTTGTTAAATAACGCTAACCGACGCGCATCGAAACCAAACTTAATGTCAAGTCGATCTAACCCCTGAAGTAATCAGGTCAAAACCACTCGCCCTCGCGTCCCCGCCACGACAGCCTAAAGCAGCCATCGCAGCCAATTTGCTCTGTCGCGTCAGCCCACGGCAGCCGATGCCGCTGCCACGCTCTTGCCACGGCAGCTACCGCTGCTCGTTTTCTCTGCCGCGGCAAGGCCGCTGCCACCGCCGTTGCTACCCTTTCCTGTCGTAGCAAGCTGCTCCCGCCGCGACAAGCTCCTGCCGCGCCACCGATTCCTCGCCACGGCACTTCTCAGCAACTACCGTCGCTGTCATGCCTCTGCCACGGCAACCCCTCCCCTGCCGCGGCAATGCCATGCCGCTGTTCTCTCCTGCCGCGACAGCCGATTCCTACCGCGGCAAGTCTTCCCCCTTACAGCGGCAACACCGCGGCGACATTTTCTCTGCTGCACCTTTACACATATACATGAGCATATCAGTGTTTTCCCTCAAACCCTAACCCATCACGACCTCGTGTGTTCATTCTATCTGCGTCGCAGCCTTATATGTGCTAAAACCATCAAGTGTATGTGTACACATACACTCCGAACTCTGTTTCGAAATAAAGGTGGAATCCACAACCCTAGCTCTTTATCCTCCCTTGGCCCTCTATATCCGTCTTGACCATGAACCCAAAGCACCGAAAACCCGCACACACGCACTCCGACCAGATAAAACCCTGATTCGTTAAATACCATAGGACGACACGTACCATATTCCTCGGAGCACCTGCGGTACCTCACCACCGATAAATCCTAGGTCGAGATGGATGACCTACCAAGAGTCCTGTATATTCTCCATCCCTTGCCGCACCACCGGAACCCTAATTCCAGCCCTCGAGTCTCCGTCCTATTTAAACCAATTTCTTTAGAAACCCTAATCGGAAGATCTATCCCTCCTCGGTCTCTCGGAAAATTCTGAAATAAATCGGGGAACCACTTAACAATATACTTAACTCCGATATAGCATAAAATGATAATATCCAGTTCATAAATACTCATATACAAAATAAATAAACCGTAAGATTGGAATCAGTATTGAACTGCAACTCAGCAAAATAAATTTCCAAAAATTCGAATAAATTATCACGGCAATCCTTACACCTCGTGGAACCCAAATATACAAGTGTAAGGGCACGCTTAGTTCAGAAATCCGAAACGATTATCATCGAACACCTAGACCAAAGATTTACCGTTGCATCAAAACACAGCTGACCCTCAACTAAAAACCTACCGACAGCCTCGTGGGGATTCTCCTCAGTCTCAACAAGATTAAAACCACACGTTTCCTCTGGCAGCCATTTTCAGTCATCTGCAAATAGATTCCGTGTCTTGTCGTGCGTTGGCATGCAAGTGCTGCAAAAGAATTGGATTCTCGTCGGTGCCAACATTCCCTATGCACTGCCACCTTTCCTCCTTGCTACAGCGGCAGACCAAGCTCCTTTCCTTTCGTTGCTACTGCACCACACCATTTGTAGCTGTTGGAATTCAACACCTACTAGAGTTGTACCATCGTATCATCAGTCTAACTCCCTAGGACCTGCTGCATTTTACACAGCAGCAACACGGCACCAGCAAACCACCCAAGTTCCATAGCAACCCGTGCACGGTTTGCCCTGCCACGTCAACTGGCTAGTACAAAAGCGGTGCCAAATTTTCTCTGTTGTCAGTCTTGTCTTCCTCAGAGTCTGTGGCAAGAATTTACCTCTCGACCACCGTACCAGGCAACTCACCGTTTTCTTCACGCCACCAGCACCTCAGCTGGCCTTCTCTTCCCTGTAACCTCAGCTCAAGCGCTGACCATGTCTTGTCTCCGACCTTGTAGCGGAGCAGCTCCATCCATCTTCTCCGGTAGAGTCCCATCCCGAGGCCAAGCTACCCCAGCAATGGCTGTGGCCAGCTCACTCGGCCGCCGCCTATAGAAGTGATGCTCGGGCTGTCCCCTCCCCGCCAAGCCTTTTCTTCTCCACAGCAACACCAGCCCCAATCTCCCTCCCCTGCAAATCAAGTGACCTCATTCACTCCAATCCCGAGCTCCAGCTCCAGCAGCAGCAACCAGCACGCGCCACCACCCTACCCAGCTCCAGCTGCTACCGCACTGCTCTGGCCCGTCGCCGGTGAGGCACCCGAGCGTCCCGCCTACGGCCACGACGAGGAGCGGACGCCGCCATTCAGCTCCGGCCGCCACCATCTAGATCCGGCCGCCAGCCATAGCCGCCCTCAATTCCCCATTCTCTCCCCGTCGTTGGTGAAGCTTCGGGAGCTCCTCACCGCGCTGCACTGACCGCCATCAGGAGGACCTCCCCAGAGTGAGCTTCCCTGCCAAAGCCTCCGGATCCGACTGCCGCGACCGGGACTTGCCGCCGCCAAGCTCGATGCCGACCGCCGCCGGCCAAGCGCGCCATCCGTCGCAATACCCGTCATCCGCCTCCTCCCTCCGACCTCGCAGCCACCAGCTCCTGCCCTGCTCGGCTGCCACTCCGGCCAGCTTTCCCATTCCCCAAACCTCCTCCGTTGCTTCCCCCATCTGAGCAGCTCGCCACCTCAACCGGGTTCCCCAGCTCGGCCGCGCCTCGCTTTTAGCTGCCGCGGCGGGGCCCGAACCCCCTCCTGCTGCCAACCACCTCCCGCAAACGCCACCTCCTGGTCTGAGCCGAAGCTTGGTAGCGCCGCCGATAAGAGTGAAGTAAGTGAGCTGTGCTTTTGTGTGGACTGAGTAGCTCGGTTGACTCAGGGCTAAGTTAATCAAACGTGCCTGGTTGGGTTCCCGTTTCCTCAATGCAGAATACGTAAAACTCGTATGTGGAAAGCGTAGAGCCCTAGAGTCTGGTCCAGCAAGTAATTTCGTGCTGTTCAGCTGGTTTGATTTGATTTAAACAAGTTCTGGACCCTAGTAAAACCGGTTCTGAAGCCTTAGTCTAAACTTCCACTCGTGGTTCAAAGAGATAACAAATTATGGAAGTGATTTGCTAGCAGCCAATAGTGTTTTGACTTAGGTTAAGCGTTCATTTAAAACCAACCGACACCACAGGTATTCGAATCATCATCGAAGCAACCTAAAACTGACTCTAAAAACCCTAGAGAGACTCCAAGCTTCGAACTAAAATACATATTCATAAACCAAAACTTTTAATGTTAGAAGCATTATAAAATTTAGTAGCTTATTCTTCTTTTCTTTTGCATTTGCATAAGTTGCACGAAATAACGTCAAAGTACCCGGATGAACTAGTCTTCCATACTGTCAGTGAACCTAAGATGTTAAGCTGACCAAGTCGAATCCATCCAAGTATGTGGTTTAGACATTCCTTTATTTCCTAATAACCTAGCATATGCGTACATGCATATTCTAGTACTAGGGCACCCATTCACCCGAAGAAACTCGATTCATCCTCTGAACGATCTTAAAACCTTATCTCGCAAACCGTCATTTTATGTGACACCTCCGCATATACCCATCGTCAGAAATGTTCTTTGCCTCCATAAGCCTAAACCACGAAACCTGGAGTCAAACCATTTAGCTTAACCCTAGGTATATGCACCTCCACCCCTAATCGCCGTCCGGCGAGTTTCTGTGTGAAACCCTAATTAGACCCTCTTCCGATCGTCCCGAAAACCATATTAGTACGTCGAGTGTTTTTGTTTCGCATGTTGTTTAATTTTATTGAAGTGTTGGATCGTTTCTTATTCGTTGCTTTTACCGACGCGTAGTTAACGGAGCGACATACGTGCGCCAGGAGGACCCGGACATCACCCCCGCATTCAGAGCAAGAGCGAGAACTGCCAGGCAAGCATTCTCACTTTGATCATATTGAATCCCATATGTGTGAAATAATATTTATATTGTTTGTGAACTCTGCATGCTATGTGGTTATAAACGATATTTTATGTAGGAATAGTTATTCCCATTAGTTGCACGATAATTAGGTCTGAGCATCCGACCCTTGTAAACACAGGTATATTAGTCGGTCGTCCCGCGACCGACAAAAGTATTAAGGTTATAGGCCTTAGCCACGCTTAGACCTGCTGTAGTCAAAAACAAATTTTCTGAAACTTATAATACCCCATTCGGGATATGGGAATAAAACCCTCGGATAACGTGTGTTATTCGGGGTGGTGTTTAAAAGAATGTTTGTCAAAATCTTGAATGAAAAATTGGAGATAATTTGGATTCGGGCGAGAATGCTAAGGGCAGCCTGGGGCTGTAGAGGAATTGTTGATGGCACGATCGTCCGGGACGATTGTGGGTTGAGGAATGGAGTCTCGCTCGAATCAGTTAAGGACCGAGCCTAAGTGCCGCTAAACCGGTTCCGCACCGTACATCCACATGTCCTTTATGGGAAGGACTTGGCTTAGTACCCCGGCAAGTATTAGGGTTTGGACCCGTGGGAAGTTAGGAGTTAGTGCTAGGTGTTTAAAGTCCTAGAGATCCACCTACGCCGGGCGGGAGGTGTTGATGCGTCACAAAGGTGGGGAGTCCCATTTTTGGTCTGGGACACAGAAGTGGGTCAACCACCTAGCGGGTCCAACTCTGGTATGGAAGCGGGCGAAGGTCTCATTGTAACAACCCTGTTAATATACGTCGCGAAGTATTCCCAGGGTGACTTACATCTTGTGGGTAAAGCCGTACAACCTCTGCAGAGTGTTAAAAACTATTCGAATAGCCGCGTCCTCGGTCATGGACATGAACTGGCAAGGCCACACACTGGTTAGACTGAGTTTTGTTTATGAAAGCTGGGAAATGGGATTAAGGACGTGGGCATGATGTGTCCACAGAGGGCAATTTACGCTACGCGGTTGGTAGCAAGGAATTGCCGGAGGAGAAGGCTAGCCGTGCTATCCGGGATACCACGGGCTGATCCAGGGGCACTCGCTGAACTATCCGGGATAGTGTCAGTTGAGAGTTAAGTCGAAAAGCTAGTCCTACTACCCGGGGTAGTAGGGACTGAGCTGTCTCGATGGCGGAGATGATGAGGTAGCTGGGTCTACCTCGGGAGAAGCTTTTGTTGTTGTTGTTCCAATTTACCAGAATTTACAAACTGCTTTGGAATCTACTATTCTTGTATTTAAACTGAGAACTTACATTTCCGCACAATCAGCAACTTAGGTTAGAGCTATTCCTTGATTCAGCCCCTGCATGAAATATTGTCGTATAATCTCTCCTGTGGGAATAGCTTGCGAGTACATTCAATGTACTCACCTGGCTTGTTGATTTGGCCAGACGAAGGAGACGTCAGATCTGAAGAAGAAACCACGATCGCGAACGCTAGGGCGTAACCCCAGTCAGTTGCCTGTCGGGTATGGCATTCTGGTGGGTCGCAACTCCGCTGGATTTCCGCTGCAAGTTTATAGCCGTTGAGCTTAAGGTATCAGATTATCGACCTTATCGGTCTATTCAATTGTTTCCGCATGTATGACAATGATATACAGGCTAACTCGTGTGTATCGGCTACTGATCCAGGGACCGGTACAGTAATCACGAGGGAGTTCCCGGTCTTAAAACCGGGGGGCGCCACACGCAGGAGGAAGACAACGGACCTGACAAGAAAGTCCCACCTACCAGCGTCTCATTGCTAGCAGGCATGCGTGCACGGGTGTGGAGCAATCCACTGGGCTGAGCCAACTGGCTAGGCTCGTTTCGGCCTAGTCGAAGGTGTAGATTTTATTTTCCTTTTTGTTTTTACTTTTTGAATTTAGGTTTGATATTTGAATTCAAATAAAACTTGATTCAAATATTTTATATATTTTTACAGAGGCTCCTGAGAATATTTAGAACCATATAAAAGTATTTCTAGGATCACTTTATTAACTATTTTCTTTAGTTAATATTTAGTTTTAGTTTTGACCCCTTTTTGGGTTTGAACTACAAGTATGTTATAAATTTATCCCAAAAATTTGGGACAATTTAGGGGCTCAAAAATATTATGTTGAGCTTATACATAGATTTGAGGGATGGCAACATTGCAAAATCCCTCTGTTCAATAGATCTTTGATATGCCTTGTTTATTAATTTAGGGTTTTGCATATTCTTCGATATTTTAAATGTCAACATTATTTATATAAATGTTCAAGATCCATCCTTAGATATAGAAGGATGATCAAGATGCATTCAAGGAATTTTGAGGT
Organism: Stipa capillata; assembly: GCA_019208055.1. Taxonomy (NCBI): domain Eukaryota; kingdom Viridiplantae; phylum Streptophyta; class Magnoliopsida; order Poales; family Poaceae; genus Stipa; species Stipa capillata. The sequence goes on along the minus strand of JAGXJF010002357.1, from coordinate 70,726 downwards.
TTTGAATTCCCCTCAATTTCATTTTAATAGAAATGATGTCATGACATGCTCATGATGCATAACAATAACTTTATATTTATTTCCAAAAGGGGGATGTTACATAATTGAATCTGTGTTTGTCCTTGGTTGACATTTATTTTAAGCACTCGTACTATTAGCTTTTATGAGTTCTGATATCTTGCAATTTAGCTCCGCACTGCTGCTCAACTATTCAAACAAGCTCTAGTGTATCCCATGGCCTTTGGCAGTGATCCAGTATCAGACTTTACTTCCTATAGACCATTCATTTTTGGCTTGCATTGGTGTTGGAATATGTACTATTGTGTTATAACATGACTGTGTATGGAAAATTTTCACCCTTGTCATATCCCATGCGTATGATCCTGTTTCCCTTATTGTACCCCTGTCGCATATTTTCAAACCAGTTTTTGATTTTCTTGGCTCCCTGTCCCTGTGTTTGCTTTTATGTAGTGACTTTCCCTGGATGATCTTATTTTTGGGGCCTAGATTATGAGTGCCACTAGTTCTGAATTTTTCCTAGATGATCTTACCCCTTAATTTGCACTAGTGATCTTACAAACATGCGTCTCGCTCAAGAACATGGTGTCCACCTGCATGTCAGTGCACCACCATTCGGGGTGACGAAGCTCACACTTGTATAACTATGAAGATGCTTTGACTCATGTTTCCAATGCACATTGGGATGGAAAGGCCAAGGATGGGCCTTCTTGTAAAGAGGAGACATCAACGGTGACAACAAATCTAAGCGGTGTCAAGAGTTCATTGCACGTGGGAGGCACCTCGAAAGCTTACAAATGACTGAACGCTAACACAAAGGTGTTTTGGTGTGCATGTACAAATTCTAAATTCTAGTTTATACAAGTTCCAAAATCAATTTATCAAATAAATAACGGGGTCAAGAGGCACGCCCCTAATAATCTAGTATAAACTATATAAGTTCCTAGGGAGTAGTTGCAACAACCATGAAAAGGTAGCATGTCAAATTTAAGAGCATCTCCAATAGTTCACCTCAGCAGTTACTAAAAGCATGGCAGCATTTGGGTCATGTAGGGGAGAAAAAGTGAGAAGAGAGAGTGAGGTTGTTACTATTGGGATTGTGAGTCATGTGATGATGTGGACAATTTAAGTGATGAATATTTTGCCATATTGTTTGGAGTTGAATAATTTGGTTGCATGAATTCGAGATTGGAATTACTTGCAAAATGATTGAGTGTTTGAGTTTCTCAATTTGTCTCAAGGAAAAATTGAGTGTTTGAAGGATTTTTCTCGACTGACTTGGGTCAAGTGGAAAACTTGTGCTCGCAACGCTTTGCTTGGTCTATTGTGTGCAGGTGCGAGTTGGGTGCGACGATGGTTTGGCCATATGGACTGGCATGATAGCCTAGAGGGCTGAGATGCGGTCAAGGAGGTGGCGACGACATCGTGCGGCTTAAAAGCATGTACGTGGACGACAAAAAAAGCGGGTGGAGATGAGACGTGAAGACCAAGTCAGTGCGAGGGCGTTTTGGTAAAAACGCGGAAACCACCAAAGCTCAACCAAGAAACTGCGGCAGCGGCGGGAAGCGGTTTAGGGTTGGTAGCTTAGGGTGGAAGAAAAATCGAGAGGTGGCTAAGCTATTTAGACGCTTTGGGATGCGTGCTAGATAGTTATGCCCATTAGGGCATAAGGCCCAAGAGTAGAAGAGGGGGTTGTCCCTCCCCACTATAAATAGAGGATGAGGGTTTTCTTAACCCTTCACACTTTGATTAGCTTTTGAGAGCTGCACCTTGAAGAGGGCTTTTGCCTAGAAGAGAGGCTTGTAAACTCCAAAGAAAACCCATGAAAATCCAATACAAAAAGATTTCTTCAATCCCTATGTGTTCTTGAGCCATTCATTCTTCGAATCTTTTTGATTTTCGTTTTCTTGCTTTCTTGGTGGTTTGATTCGTGGTATGGCAAGTAAGTGATGGGGTGATCACCTCTGGACTGATCCCATCCAAGCATATCCAAGGATCAACCCTTTTCCTTCTTGATTTTGAGTTTTCTTGAAGGAGAAGCCAAGAATTGGGGTTTTGTGATTGAGTCTTGAAGAGGTTTTGGATTCGTGATTGGAGGGGTGGATTAGATTGCTGTGACATGTGAGAGATTGTCTTATTGAGTTCATATCAAGAATCCGCACGAGCAACAAGAAAATGAAGATTTACTTTTCGTTCAACTTTTGAGGTGTTCTAGGAAGATCATGAAAAAGGTTGTGCCTTGAGACATTTCTATGAGGATCAACACTTGATTCATAGTCACAAGGCATCCCTAAACTCATCTGGAAAGTTTCACTTCTTTTGGTTGGATGGATTTTGAAATAGGTCAAGAGTTGCACCGATTTATCGCGTTCTGGAAATCGAGATCCGGAGCGTCCGGATTTCCAAACCCGGAGGGTTTGGGTGAATATTCGGGCATTCCAGTAGAGATCCGGATACTCACTCGGAGGGTCTGGGTGAACATCCGGCCGGTCCAGTAGAGATCCGGACATTCACCCAGAGGGTCCGGATTGCAAAATCCGGAGGGTCCGGATCAAATCCGGATGGTCCGGATTTGCATTTTTCAGCCCGCATCACTTCGCTGTTTTGGTCATAACTTTTCCGTCTGAACTCCGTTTTTAGTGATCTTGGACTCGTTTCGAAGCTATCGATGAGCTCCACATCATCAAGAACTTTCTAGGGTGTTTCCACTGTGTCTTCTTTGTCATTTACAGTGGTATGTCAGTTGCTATCTGTATTTGAATTTGAAGAAGAATTTTTAACCGACATTCACCCCCCCTCTGTCGGGAAGCCACCGATCCAACAGGGAGAAACAACTTTGGCTTTTGTACAAGACACTAGTAACAAACATATGGTCTATTGGAGTTATCCTTGTTACTAAAGTGCTCATCTTGCAGGCTCCACCCTCTTGCATCAACATCTAACCTTTTTTTTTGCCTTAGTAACAAGTCTTAGGCTTGTTTGTTTCAGCTTCTACCCTAGCTTCCCATGAAAAAAAGCTGAAGCCAAATCAAACAGGTAGCTTCTACCAGTTGTGTGAAGCCAGCCAGAACTGAAAACAAGTATATTGCTCAAAGCTGAGGAAGGGGTGCTTATGTAGCTTTGAGTACCTAATTGCCCCTAAAGTTGGTGGAGAATTATCCACCTTTGCCACAGCTTATAAACCCTAGAAACCCCCTCTCTCTCACCCTTTGCTCTCTCATTTCCCTACCCTGACCTAAGCGAAAGCTAAGAGGAGAGGCAGCCGCATGCACCTAGGTTCAGCCCGGCAGTAGCCGCAGCTTCGTAATCAGCGATTGGTGACCAGGGCGACGACCCTCCTCCTCTCCCTTGCCATCCCTCTCTTTGCCTCCCCTCTCTCCCTCGCTGTATGTCCTATCATTGAGATCCAACCGCCGGCCACCGTCGCTGTGACCTGCAACTGCCGGCTGCCGTCTAATGCGACCCGCAAACCCCACCATCTGCTTCCACCTACAATCGCCGCCGTTCGCTGCAACCTGCGTCTGCCACCACTGTCGACCACCTCAACCACTAGCCACCATCTTCCTCTACTCCTCATCCCCACGATCCAAACTGCAAGGTAGTAGGTTTTTCCTCAGATTTCTCATTTCTCAAATTAGCAATGCAATGTGAGTTTTCTCAGATTAGCAATGCAATGATTTATACTTGATTTCTCATATTAGCTATGCAATGTGTATACTTGTCTATGTGTGATGTATGTATGATTTCTCATATTAGCCATATGCTTGTGCACATGTGATATTTGTGTGATTTCTCAGATTAGCAATGCAATGGTCCATGTTTGATTTCTCAGATTAGCCATGTTTGATTTCTCAGATTAGCCCTACCAAATATACTTGTGTATATTTGTCTATGTGTGATGTGCGTGTGATTTCTCATATTAGCCCTATACTTGTGTATACTTGTCTACGTGTGATGTACGTGTGATTTTTCAAATTAACAATGCAATGATCCATGTTTATACTCAAATTAGCCCTATACTTGTGCATACTTGTCTATGTATGATGAACGTGTGGTTTCTCAGATTAACAATGCAATTATCCATGTTTGATTACTCAGATTAGCCCTATGCTAGTGCATACTTCTCTATCTGTGATGTAAGGTGTAGTTATTGATGATTACAATGAACATGCATCTGTTCTCCTTTATTGTTCATATGTTGAAATAGATGGAGAAGGAGGTTTGGGATGCATATCACAATAGGAGTTTCTGTGAGCTATGAGCGAAGGAATTGGCAATAGGCCGTTTAAAAAATAGATGGGATTCTATGAAGAAGGAGTATACTCAGTGGATGGAATTGAAAATTGCTGCAACTGGGCTTGGGTGGAATAGTAGGTTGGCAAGGATTGAGGATAACAATGATTGGTGGAAGAATTACTTTTAGGCAATTACATGTTTGATTTGTATTGAATTTCAATCCTAAATTATTTTTATTAGTTTGTGCTAACATATGTTTTTGTGCTATACTTTTCAAAAACATCCGGAAAATGAAAAGTACAGGAATAGGGGACCGGACAACTTGACAAAGATGAACATCATGTTTGACGATGCTTACATCACTAGAGCAACATTCGACATCCCTGGAGAGATTATTGTGGACATGAACAGTGAGACTAATCCAGTAGATGTTAAGGGTGATGAGACTGTCGATGATGTTGAACTTACTACGTTGGCCATCAAGAATGGAAAAATAATAGGAAACAAAAAGTCAAGGCCATACATGATATGACAGCAAACGAGGACAAAATCCCATTTCTTGGGAGTACAAGAAGGCAGTAAATGTGATTGCCTCAAGTGTTGAGGTGACTTCCTCCAACAAGAGAAATTCTACCGCTGCCCCTAGTATGATGTAATTCCTTATCGTGGTTCGAGAATGTGTAGTTGAGGAAGGGACTCCTCTTTTCTTCACGGTCACAAAGCTTGTTTGAAGACCGAGTATAGAGAGTTGTTTGCTTTGCTCGAAACCAAGTAGGAGAGGTTTGGTTCGCTGCAGAGGATGCACAATGAGGGGCAAAAGTAGATGTGCTTTCATAATTATTTCTTGCCATGTGAACTATTGTCATGTATGTACTATTATTTCTCTCCATACGAATTATTTTCATGTTGAACTATTGACTTGTTTGTACTATTATTTCTACACTTGTAAGAACTATTTGCTTGCTTGGATAATGGTTGTGTCAACCCATTTGATTGCTTGGATAATTTATGTGTGAACCTATTTGCTTGTTTGGATTATGTTTGAACTGTTTAACTGATGTAATGTTCTGATGTTGCATTTGTAGATTAATGGAAGTACTAATGAAGGTGATGATGATGCTACGGACAAGAGGCTAGAACTTCTATGTTTTCTACTATTGAGTCATGATGCTTTCATGTTGGGTCACCTAGGTAATCAATACTATGAGACTTATTTGAACAAACAACCTAGGAGGATTGTAATACAAACATGTTATGAGTGGGTGATGGTGCAACTAGGACACTCTAAATCTCACTACAAGATATTTAGAATGGATCGGGATGTATTTATGAACTTGTGTAATCTCCCAGTTCATAACTATGAGTTGAAGTCAACTAGAGACATGACCTCCATAGAAAGTCTAGGTATGTTCTTTTTGATAGTTGGAGGCTCCCAATCAGTTTCCTAAGCTAATAACCACTTTGTGAGATCAACCGAAACAGTTCATAGCAAGTTCAAGCATGTCTTGCAATGTGTAGATTCCTATGGGACAACATAAAACCTACAGTTCTATGCATCCAAGAATTCAAGATCAACGTTTGGCCTCATTTCAAAGGTTGCATTGATGAAATTGATGCTCACACATCCCTGTTATAGTTCCAGCAAATTAGATTGTTAACCACACAATCCACATGGTTTTCCAAGTCAAAATATATTGGCAATTTGTGACTTCAACATGATATTTACCTTTGTCCTTGCTGGTTGGCAGGTTTGGCACATGACACATGGATTTTCAATGAAATTTTGGAGAAATATGTGGATATTTACCCCTCTCATCCTCAAGGTACCACTCATCAATTTTTTCAATACAATCGCAACTTATTAAGTAAATGTAAATCTCTTGTCTTGCATATGTAGGTATACCTCGTTGATTTGGGTTATCCAAACACAGTGGGATATCTAGCTCCATACAAAGGCCACAACTACCACCTTCCGGAATTTCGCATTCAGAGGTCATTGAGTGGAAAGTTTGAGGTGTCCAATCATGCTCACTTCTCTCCTCGCAATGTGATTGAGCGCTCATTTTGGGTCCTCAAGCAGAAATGTCACATCCTAAGGGACGCACCAAGTTACGAGATGCATACCCAAGCGAAGATTCATAATGCTTGCATGGCACTTCACAATCACATTAGAGACAGCAAAGTACACGACAAAGAGTTTGACAAATGCGATAGAGATGAGAATTACATTCCTAGAGGTGAACGGGTGATACAATTGGTTGGTGATGACATTCGGTTTCGCTAGATTAGGGCAACATGAACACCACCCGTGATAGGATTGCGAACTCCTTGATTAGTGCAAGAGGATAGCTACAATGATATTTTTGTTGTGTTTTTATTGTATGAACAACTGATTACATGAATTATTAATCAATGACAGTAGTGTTTTTTGTGTTTTATGAGTTGCTATGTAATGACGTAGCTAGCCCTAGCTATGTAGGTCTAATTATATGAACTATTTATTAACGATAATAGTGTATTTTTTTGAACTAGTGCATACACCTTAATTTCTACTGATTATATGAACTATTTAAAAGAGTGATTAACTTGCAGTCAGTAAATTATCATGGTCAGAGAACCCTAGGGTAATTTCAGGCATTTCTCGTAACTCTTTAGCATAAGGCCGCTCTAACAACCATGTTGCCAAATGACCATCGTTCAGCACAGCCGCTTCCCTACCACAACTAGCCCACAGCTGCTTTCGCCACAACCACAACGCAAACAAACAGGGCCTTGGTAACAATCTATCAAAGGCTTTGGTACTATTGATGAGTTTGATTATTCCCTCTCCTCTTAGTAATGGCCCTAGTAAAAAATTGTTTGAGATGCTCTCAGAATGAATTTCAGAAAGCCATGACTTCTATTTTTTTCACATAACCACAGTTTCCCAGGTAGTTGATAATAGCCAAAATGGCATATGAGACCCACATGTATGTGTTTAGGTGACAAAGTGGTGCCACACACCCAAACTGACATGGAGAAGATGGTGGGTCCCTTGCATTAGCATCGTCTTCCTCCTTTCGTCTCCCTACCATCTCAAAGAGTTGCTACATTAACCTTCCTCCTTCTCCGTGTCACCATCATCTGCTAGGCTGCATCGTGAGCGTGAAATGGCGCCATGCTACTCTGCTAGGCTCCAGGAACCACCGGTCTATTCAGCAAGTGAAGAACAGTAACTCAGAAATTTATGCTCTCCTTTTCCTTTTTTTTACGGGGCATCACTACTATAGAAGTAGGTTTTCTAGACCCCACATCCCAGTCGGTTAGAGAAAAACTGACCAGAAGAACTGCCACCTCAGCCGGTTTAGCTGAGAAAACTGTCTAAAAAAATAAACCGACTAAGATAATAACTCACCTCAGCTGGTTCTTTTAATAAATCAACTATAAAAGTAACTCAGCCAGTTTAGTATGATAAACCGACTAGAACAAACCTAGTATTGTCGTCAGTTCTCCAGGTTGGACCGGCTGAAAGCTTGCCTTAGTCGGTTTTCTAATACAACCGACTGAGATAATATTTCAGAACCATAAATGTTGCCCAAATTAAGGAGCCACATTCAGTGAAAATTGCAAATGTTAGGACATACATTCAATATATAGGTTGGGTAGTTGCCAAATTTTAAGTCATCTAATTTTGAGAACATTCCCTTTAGCGAATTGTAAGGTATAACTATTTATCGATGAGATATGCATATAATGTTGTTATTGTTTTTATACTCTATCAATGAACACAACTAATGTTAAATGTGCACATTGTAGATGGATTGACGGTGGATGTACATCGAGAACTGTGCGAGCAAAGAGTAAGTTGATGGTGTCTCGACATTCTTACAAGCAGCTGAACAAGATAGTTTGAATAGAAGGGGCGGGGGGATCTGTTGTTCATGCTCTGGTTGCAAAAATCATAAGAGCTTCATGAACCCTACCAAGATCCAATCACATTAGATCAGAAGGGGATTCATGAAGGGGTATGCATGTTGGACCAGTCATGGTGAAGATCAGATCATAGTGGAAGGTCCCGCAAACATGGATGAAGGCAACGACATGCCTGATCCGGTCAATAGCGCAGGTTTGGAGCAGACGCCTGATGATGTTCATGCGTCTCAAGAGGACGCATCGCAAGATGACACATCAAGGCATCAAGAAAACAACCTAGATCAGACGTTGCACGATGTTGAAGAAAACTTGAGAATAATCATAAGTACAATAAACTTAACGGGTTGTTGGAAGACTTAGAGAAACCTATTTACCCGGACTGCAAGTACACAAAGTTGTCCGGCATGCTAGAACTATTAAAACTGAAGGCAAGCAGCGGTTGGACTGATAAGAGCTTCTCTTTGCTCCTAACTTTGTTAGTGGACATGCTTCCAAAGGGAAGCCATATGCTGAAAACTACGTACAGAGCTAAGAAGGTTCTTTGCCCCTTGGAATGGAAGTAGAGAAAATACATGCATATCCGAATGACTGTATCCTATACCATAAAGAGTATGCAGAATTGCGTGCATGTCCCTGTGCAAAGCTTCTCGATACAAGCGTAAGAATGGTGGTGATGATGGCAAGGATGGCATGGAGGTAAGGAAGAGACTCTTGTTAAGGATGCATGGTACCTACCTATAATTCTCTAGTTGAAACGCTTATATGTGAACTCGAAAGGAGGCTAAACTAATGCGCTGGCATGCAGAGGAGCGTACAGATGATGGAATGTTGAGACACCTCGTAGATTCTTTAAAGTGGAGAAATATTGATAGGAGGTATCCTACGTTCGGTGAAGAGGCGAGGAATGTAAGGTTTGCATTGAGCACTGATGGAAATTGAACTTGTTTGACAACATGAGCAGCCGACACAACACTTGGCCCATGAATCTCTGCATGTACAACCTTCCTCATTGGTTGTGTATGAAGCCGAAGTACATCATGATGGCAATACTTATCCATGGTCCGAAACAACCCTTAGAGAACCGCTGACAAAAAGACGTTCCTTCCTTCTACTTGTTAGACCTGTCCAAACCAGAGAAAAAAATTATGTGAGTGCTTGCATGGTATCAAAGTATCATCCGGCTACTCCGCGGACATCAAGAGACTTGCTTCAATGCATGATCTGAAATTAATTGCCATGAAATCTCATGATTGCCATGTGCTCATGACACAGATGCTCCCAGTCACAATTATAAATATTCTTCCACCGAATGTTGGACGGACTCTCATGAAGCTGTGTAGTTTATTTAACACGATGTCTAAGAAGGTCATGAGTCTTGGTGAACTACATGCTCTGCAAGAGGGGGTGGTAAAGACTATGCGAACTAAAGATGTTTTTCCCTCTGTCGGTTTTTGATTTCATGGTCCATCTCATTACTCACCTTGTGCACAAGATAAGGATGTGCAGCCCTGTATTCCTGGGCAGCATGTACCCATTCAAGTGCTACATGGGAATTTTGAAGCACTACATTCAGAATCAACCTCGCCCAGAGGGCAGCATCGTCGAAGGCTATGCAACGGAAGAGGTCATTACGTTCTGCATTAATTACATGGTGCATCTGCAACCCATAGGCATGCCTCGATCTTGACATAAGGGTAGGCTATGCGGTGCTGGGACCATTGGAAGGAAAGTAATCACTTCAATTTAGATTGAGTACACTCAAGCCCATTTCACCGTTTTGTAGCACATGGCAATAGTGTCTCCGTATATGCATGAACACATGGACATTGTACGGCACAAGAATCTGACACAATCAGATGATTGGATCATGAATCATCATAATTGCGAGTTCAACGAATGGTTTAAAGAGCGATTATGTGACATCCCTTCAAGTGATACAATGACATGTTTATCAAGAGGACCAACATGGTCGATAGTTGTACGTATGGAAAGGGTACCAAATAAACAGGTACACTTTTATACCAAAAGATCAAGATATCAAAAGCATGGTGCAGAACAGTGGTGTCTGTATAGATTCTCTTGAAATAGATGGCACAAAACAACTCTAATATGGATACATAGATGAGGTTTGGGAGCTGGACAACGGGGAAATTTCAAAAGGTGATGTTAGGTCTAAGAAGCAGATGATACCCGATGACAAAGGACATACTACCATGAACGTGGAACGTGTTGCGTACAAAAAGGAACCATTTGTCTTTGCTCAACAAGTTTATCAAGTCTTCTACATCATCGATCCGTTGAACAAGAAGTGACACGTAGTTATGGAATCTTATCGGAGCGGAAAATGTAGTGGACGAGGAAGATTACAATAAAATTAATGAGTTTCCTCCTCCCGGTGACCAAATAAGTGTCATGGAAGAAGTGACACCTGAGCTGGCTCCCTACATATGCAATGATCATCAAGAAGGAATAATTTTGTAACCAAACGGCATAATATATTTTGTCAGAGCGGAACGAAGTGTCTTTTGTAATTTATTAATGTATTCTTTATGAGTTGTGTGAACAAAGAATCAAAACTTTGCATCCTTAATTACAATAAGTTCAAAACCTTGGGAGAGAGCTCCACTCAAACCGTATTCCTAATGCAAAACCCTAATTCAAAGTCTAAATCCTAATGGAAATCCTAAACCATAATGAAAACCCTAAACCCCACTGAAAACCCTAAACCCCATAAAAAAATCAAAAGTGTTAGAAATGTTGGGGGCTGCGGTTAGGGTTAGGGTTTTCCGGGGAAAAGCTATCTCAGCTGGTTCTACAGAGAGAACCAACTGGGATAATACTTTTGAGTCGGTTAAGCATAGCAAACCAACTGAGATTATCCTAGCCGGTTTGCTCCACAAAATGAAGCAACTGAGATAACTTACTATCATAGTCGCTTTGCTCCAACTGAGATAGCTCATTATAAGAAGTCGAGGGCATGCCGGCACCCAAATTTCCAACTCCCGCACACCTATTTATCTTCCTGCTCGCGCCCTAAGCTCCGTCGCACCCGTCGCACAGTCACTGCACCCACCGAATTTGAGGATGACTTGCAGCAGCTATGGCCGAGCTAGGGCTGCTATCATGGGCCTCTCCGAGGTCACCGGCGCAGCCCCTGGCATCCCCAACCCGACCAGTCCCGCCATCGACCTCCCCGACCACATTAGGTTAGTTTTTTTTTGGTTTGTTCTTGCATGTTTTTAATATGTTAGATATATATCTTATGTGATTATGGTATATCAATATGCTAGGTTAATCTTTAATATGTTAGGTTAATTTGTAATATTAATATGCTACGGTAGATGAATTTTAATTATGCTAGGTTATAATTTTTAATATGCATGGTTAATTTGTAATATTTTTGAATATGCTAGGTTCTTTTAATATGCTAGGTTAATTTGTATATGTCACGTAACCTATTATTACATTAATTAATAGCCATCGTACGTTGTCGTCACCCCTGAGACTGTCTGCTGACACGACTACTAGTTCTGTGGGCAAAAGGACGCAGGAAGAGGGCAAAAAGCAGTCAAAAAGGCCGGAGCTCAAGTACACCGTGACCGCTCTACATGACTTCCGGGCCCCTCTCGAGCATGATGATGTGAGGAAGAAGTTTTCAACCCTATGCACGATTGTAGCACGAGAACGGGTGCCCATCACCCTTGAAAGCTCGAAAAGGTCGGCCATATGCAGCTCGCTTCGGTAATGAAGGAAATCATGGACTACTTCATTGTAAGTGATGAATGGAAGGCATGTATGGAACGAGCTACTCATATGACAGCATGCAAGGCGTGGAAGAATTGGAAGACCACGCTAGCGATGTAGTACGTGGATGTCGATGCAGAGCCCTTTTAGAAGTTTGCAATGATAACTTTCGCGAATTGGGTTGAATTTGTGCATATGAAGACGTCGGACGATTCCCAGCTAAGGAGTGCACAAAACAGAACTCTCTCAAAGAGAAACAAGCAACCCACCATTTGGAGACTGCCGGCTAAGCGAGTATGTCGAAGAAGTGGGAAAGGGAGGATTAGTAGGCATCGGAGTCTAACGCCCCAAGTCAATCTGCAAACATCCCATGATGCGAGGAAGGGAGCTTGGGCTAGAGCAAGGGCAACATCTGATACTACATCGGCTTCCGGCAAGCCCAAATTTAGTAACCCTGCTGATGAGGAAGCTTATTGATGTTTTGTGAGATATCTATGAGCGTAAGTAGTATTACAGCTTATAATTAACCTCGTATCAATTAAAATATCAATTCTGGCTTTCGCAGCTCAAACTCGATGTGACATCTCAGGCCGGGACCTTCTCGGATGATACACTAGAGGAGGGCTTGGGAAACCTGGAGCACCTCGGTTGCATGTGAGGTGTAGAGTCCCTCTGTCCATGGAAATATGGATGCAACAAAGAAATATGGTCCTTCTCGGGCGATATACTGCAAGAGGGCTTGGGAAACCTAGAGCACCTTGGTCGCACGCGGGGTGTAGGGTCCCTCTCTCGATGGAAATATAGACGCAACCAAGAATTGGAGGTGAAGCGCCAACGCAAAAGACCGAGGAAAGCGCTTGAAGAACAACGCAAATGTCAAGAGCTTAAAGAAGAGATTCTACATGACATAAGAGTCGAGTTTCAAGCTGAGAGAAGTGAACCTTGCAGCCTCGGTGCCCGTAGGAGTAGCTTCGTGCCAATTGATATCCCTAGTCATGGCAAAGATACGGATGCCACATTTATGTGCGATGAGGTCAAGGTAAAATCGCTCTCCCTTTGCAGTGCATCACAAAAGATCGTTTTAGACCCTTGGCTAAAAGTTTATATCATTATGTAGGTTGCAACAAAATGCACAATTATAGTGAGGATTCTGGGCTTGGATGAACTGGTGGATGCTGCTTGGGGGCTAGTCTATCCAACTTCAGGAGAGCATAGGGTACACAATGTTCCCCTAGCCCTTTTGTATGCAAAGGTCAATGCCTACGGTGTGAACAATACATTCAGGAACGTCAAGCTTCCCTTTCCGCCGAACAACAAGATCTTAACTCTGGATAACGCTAAGGAGATATTTATCCAGTGGCCCAAGAGGGACATCTTCTTCAACCAGTCACGGCCACCTAAGAAGGTTTTGGTTTCACCCTCTGAGCCATTGGTCCCTTCAACGCATTCCCCTCTCATATTGCCGACCTTATCACCAAGAGCCAAAGGATTACAACTAGATGTAGAAATGGTACAATCGCTCAAGGTGGCATCACCGCTGCATAGCCTAGGAAAGCAGTTGATGAAGAGCCCTCTAGCTAGGAGATGACTATCGCTGAAATCCAAGCGATATATGACGCTGGAGGGAGCCTCTAGTCCGCTCCGATTCAATGCACATATAAGTCCAGGAAACCACTGGTCTAGAGAGCCAAGATTGTGGCCTCCGAGCTTGGGTCGGCTTGCACGATGTTGCACAACCATTACATGAGCAACTTTAAGAAACCGATGAAGTAGAGAGCGGCAGTATCCCTGTCAAGTTCATGGTGACTTGGGACGACTTGTTCCTTATGTATAATCTAGATGCCTTGGACGCCAGCCTCATGAGATCCAGCCTCATGAGATGCTTCACGCTATAAGTGCTCAGACTTATGCTTGGTGTAAACTAATATAATACCTATACACTTCATTAATAACAAACTCTTTGCTCTTATATACAGGTTCAATCTTGTCCAAGCCAGAGAATTAAGCAAAAGAAAACATAGGATACATTGACCCACACCTTGGCTCCAAGCAATCCATGGATTTTCTTGTGAAAGGGTTGTCAAGGATTACATCCTCAATGTTCTGATGGCTAGCCAAGATAAGAAATTAATCCTTTATCCTTTCAATAAAGGGTAAGTGTTATATACTTGTTCATTTGTGATACTTTTTCTTATGTGCAACATCAATTAACTTGGAATTAATGACCATATAGTTATCACTAGGTTCTTATTGTTATATATTTGATGTGACCAAGGTCTATTACTTGGATTTTTACATTAGTAAGCACACCAACTTTGAAAGGGTCTCAAAATTGATAGATAGGTAAACAATTAAATTTCCTTATGTAACTTTATTATATTTGGTCATTGTTCTAATTAAAAAATTATACCACGATTCAGAGCCTACCAAATCTTTCTTGCACGGGGAGGGGAAAAACCAGTGGCAGGGGGCCCTAAGCTATGCCACTTCTACGAGTTTTTGGTATGTATCGAATAGCACAATTCATAATATGAATTCTATAGAACTTGATTCAACCGAGTCTATCTATATCTTTTTAGTGCCACCAACAGCCCAAGTCAAGCAATTTGTGTGGCTTCTATATTTGCCACCACACAAGACTGCTCATGGGTTGATCTAGACAACTTGCAAAATAATCTTCATATTGACAGCTTGCATCTACTACCATGATGGAATTGCCAAAGCCGATGCTTGCCATGATTTGATTGGAGTTGGTGCCCTTCATTGTTGAGAAAGTCCTCAAGCCAGGCAGCGAGTTCTACCATGACAGAACCGATGAATGAGTGATTTGTAATGAGATATAGTTACCATTTTTCAATTCAAATGTGATCGATGTACTTGTTTTGGAATTTCTATCTTGTTAGGTTAATTTATCAATTGAAATGTGAATATCAATGTGCATATGAATATGCATGTATGATGTATGTTCTAGGACGGTCTGGGAGAGATCTATGTAATTTTGGGATCTAGCTGGTTCTGCTCTAGAATAATCTGAGATAATAGACTAAGCTAATCGGTTCAGAAGAAAAACCGATTGTAATACTACATTTTCGCAGTCAGTTCAGTGGGAGGAACCAACTGTAATAATAGTATCACAGTCGGTTGTTTGATGAAACCGACTAAGGGAGTGTTATCCCAGCTATTTTGAAAACCGATTGAGATAACACATATTATTAGCTCCCCTCATCTACAGCGGATGTAAAACCGGCTCAGATATCAATTTTTAACTAGCTCTAAAGACCGTTTCTATAGTAGTGCATTGAGATAGCTTTCCATAATTCATCGCTCCTACACCTCCTAACCATTGCTTCGGCGTACACTCATGACACATGGACTAAGTTGACAAGTGACAACACGGCATCAACCTTGCTCCGAGAGGATAGAGACGCAGCAGTACCAATAGATCTCCCTGCTACATGTTTCTAGACTAGTTGAATGCACAGGTCGATTTATGCGAACATGCATATAGGAGATGAATCTGCTGTTGCTACCGGTAATTCAATTCATTTGTGAATTCGCATCTAGGCAAGCGTCGCACCAAGACGACTATGCTCATTAGGAGGCCAGATCTAGCGGAGCCAAGCCTTGGGGTGACCAGACATCGGCAGCAGCATGACGCTTGGTGTTGGTCCTAGCCGCGCAACACGGAGAGAAGAAGAGGAAGAGGAGAGTGGTGATGGAAGCGACAAGAAGTGGCTTGCGTTAACAAAGGCTAATGTGGCCGCGATTTGGAGGGATAGAGGGAGAGGGGAACCAAAGAGATATATATAAGAGGAAGAGCAGAGAATGAAGATAATACTTTCACGTGGGATCCATCTCTTTCTCCACATCAGTTTGGTCTATGTGACTCTTTACCTTGTAACCACTTACATGTGGGCCTCATATATCAATTTAGCAGTTAACAACTTTAAAATGGACGGTTGGGGCGCGTTGTTACTGATTACCTTAGAAATTCTGGTTATCTGGAAAAAATAAAAATTATGGTAAGATGTTATCGCGACTACAAAAGTCATAATTTTTGAATTTTGCTCTAAATCTAAACAAGAAAATGGCACAATTTAAGTATGTATTAGAAAATGATTCACAACAGTTTTTGTTTTTCAGTTGTACGTTAAATACTTGGTTTTGCTAATTTCCAGCCTCCTGGAATCTTGTATATCTCGGTTACCTCAAACTTCATAATACAAAGTCAAATTACAGTTCAAATCAATAATCAATTTGAGCAAAAATTAACTGTGATTTCTATCCAAACTTTAAAAACATTCATGTTTTAATTTTATAGGGGTTCACTAAAGTTAAATTTATTTTTATTTAAGAAGCCGGGGGAGTGATATGAGTGGTTCAATCTTCATGTAAGGGTCGAGAAAGTTAATTGAATTTGAAGAGAAAAACAATCTGCCAAGAAAGGCACTTCTTTAAAAATATATATACTACATCAAAAAATATGTATATATACATATATACTAGGTAGAATTCTGTACTTTAATAAGAGCACAATAAATTGTTACTCTTTGACAACCCTCTCACATCTTTTAGGACTCTCGGATCCTTGTCATATATAAAAATATATTGTTAAAACCTAGCATTTTATCCTCTCTTGCTTGTATCTCGGTTTAGATTATTTGATTGCTTCTATTGGGTTCTTATGTCTATCCCTTATATCGATATTTATAGGTTTCCACTTGGCCTTGTCTAAAGCAAGTATGAGTCCGTGTCCTAGTAGGATTACTCAAGCGATATTCCTTATAGCACACCAATTAATGCTAATAGATTTAAGATATGAGTCACCATATTTAACATACACATTGCCATTATATTTTTTTAGTTACAGGGTAACAGAAATTATTAAGAATATAATGAGATGAGCGTATTCGTGATGAAAAATCTAGTAGTAATATTTGCACATGAAAAATCAAAATACCTTTTGCATATTAGCGGTCAACGTTTTGAGAGGTTGACGCGCATTCAAAATGACGTCCAAAATAAAACGGTAGAGTACTATTTACTCGTTTCCATTTCAATTGATTATCTTTTAATTCAATATATCGATATTATCGGAGGTAAGATTTACGATCATCGCAATATTATTGTCTCCAACCTAGGGAAATGAACATTTATAATGAACATAAGTAATTGTCATGAGTAAACTTTTAGTACAAATATTTCCATAATTGCATTTTTCTTATGATTTTTTTGATTTATATGGTAAGCTTTGATTTATATGCTAAACTTTGCATCTTTTTAATTTTAAAAATTCAAAGATACAATTATTTTTCTAGAGTAATCCTCAATCTACAATTGCTAAATTATATTGTGCTGAGTTTATTTTATAATTTGTTATGAAAATGTAGTCACGAAACTACGAAAAGATTGATTAAACAAATATTAAAATAGATAAAAATCAATTGGATAAACAAATATCATAATTCACTGTAATACTAAAATAGAAGCTAAGTATGTATCTGTATTACCAATCAATGGTAACAGAATCAGAGGACCTTGTAGAATGGGGTTGGGCGGTCGCCCGGCCTAACCAACACCGCAAGCACCTAATACCCCGCCTCTGCGTCACGACTGTAGGTTGCTAGACTGTTCGAGCTCACTGCCTCGGATGGCGTCGTCGCAGACGAGTCGTTGAAGCGCGAGAACCGCTCGACGAGGAAGACGATTAGACGACCACGAGATCCACGAAAGATCAAGTACCGTAAGTTGGGCTGGGACATGCACTATTGGGCATGGTGTTAGATGATTACGCAATAGGCACGTAGGACTTAATTTGGAGTGATCAACCACGTAACCGCCTGACGCCTGTACACGTACCCTACCCGATCGATTGATTGATCGATCGAAGAGACGAACGAACGGCGACGGCAAGTATTTGCGACCGGCTGGAGAGATGGCACCTTCTTAGAGCAGGCCTAACCTCAAAATCAAAAATATTTTAGTTAAACTAGTGAGCTAATTTTAATGTCCTACTTTTATTTTCATATGTTGGTATGCCGATTGTAGTTGTTAATTTCATCCAGTATAAAATACTTTTATTAGTCTATGGATTACTAAAGTTTTACATTATATTTTCAGCGCATGATTTTGACTCCGCCTTACTAAAATTTTAGATTTTCCTCCCCCGGCTGAATGCTAATTCCAACTGGTGCGGTACCCATATCATCCTGAGTAATGATCCATAGTTCGAGTCCTACTAACAACATGTTTGGTGAATCAATTTTAGTTTTTTGAAGTTTGTGCTTGTTCTAAAAAAGCCTCAGAGATAGATAGCAAATAGATTTAAAGAAATAAGGGAAATTATTATTACATGTTTGGTGGATCTAAGTATCTAACTAGTAGAATAGTCTTCTTAGGTGTAACTGTTTTTTTTCTTTTTTTACATTTTCTTAGGTGTAACGGTTGGCAGGGCAGTTGAACTATGCAATGTATTTGTTCATCTAATTTTTCCAACTCCTCCTTGTCCAGACGACTAATCTACTAGCCAGTATCAGCTAGATAAAGGTTCTCATTACGTGCCCACCTCACCCCACATGATTACATAAACTTGTTCCTGTTGTTTTTCTTCCATTCCTGTTGTAACACGAAGCCAATCCCTTCTAAGTTCTTCCAACTCAAAGCACACCATTTCATATAGGCTTTCATATATAACCATTTATGAACATGATGGCCACGCATCAATAGCACTAATGGCCACGCCGACGTCGCAAACCGCGGGGCGCGTCACCGGCGGTCGGTGCTTGTTTGTCAGCCCCGAGAAGACGAAGCCCGGCAGACTGTTTGTAAGGATCTCCGACAATGGCGACAGCGGCGGTGGTGGCAGGAACATCAGATGTGTTAATGCAGTTAATGGAGCTGTCAAGATCAACGGGACGGTGGCGGGTGTGCGCAATTCACCGGCGCCGCCTCTTTCCGTCGACGACGACGGCGATGCCTTTAGGCTGGGCAAGTTTGTGGAAGGAAGGCTAGTGTACAGGCAGAGGTTTGTGATCAGATCCTACGAGATCGGGCCTGACCGGACTGCCACCATGGAGACTATCATGAACCTCTTGCAGGTATGTCTATACACATACATACATCAGATTAAACCCTGTATACTATTAACTATTTTTTTAATTTGTCGATGCATATTGGAATATTCATTCAGTAACGAACAAGAGATCTATCTTTATTTGTTGCAATTGTTTTTTGCATTTGGAATGTGTTAGTGTCTGCAGATTAGCCACTAAATTACATTAATGCAGGAGACAGCGCTGAACCATGTAATGAGTTCTGGGCTAGCTGGGGATGGTTTTGGGGCGACACGGCAGATGAGCCTCAGGAAGCTCATCTGGGTCGTGACAAGAATCAATATCCAGGTCGACAAGTACAGCCAATGGTACTTATGATCATGTCGCAGCAATTAATCAGACATCATTGTCATGTTTAGTACTTAGTATGCAATTGTCACCGTCTTCTCTGACAGGGGTGACGTGGTCGAGATTGACACCTGGGTCGCGTCGTCCGGGAAGAACGGCATGCGTCGGGACTGGATCATCCGAGACCGCAGCACCAAGAACGTGATCGCACGAGCTACAAGGTAAACACCATTTCATGCTGGCTGGTGGCGATTGAGATGCATAGCTAGATTCAACAAGGTGTGATCAGATCGATGCACTTCAATTATGCAGCAACTGGGTGATGATGAACAGAGAGACGAGAAGGCTTTCCAAGATCCCGGAAGAGGTCAGGGAGGAGGTGCTGCCCTTCTACCTGGACAGGAACATCATCGCCGGCGACACCAACCGCAATCGCAAGATCAAAAAGCTCACCGACGCGACGGCGGAGAACGTGCGATCAGGACTAGCAGTAAGAACTAAATTAGACACAGTGAATCACATGTCCTTTCCAGATGTGAAGCTGATTTTCGCAAGCTGTTATGTTCTTCAGCCGAGATGGAGCGACATGGATGTCAACCAGCACGTGAACAATGTCAAATACATCGGGTGGATTCTGGAGGTAGTCCCTTGCCTTTGCTTCTGACAGCAACACCTACCATCTCTGAGTTTATACCGTGCGAAACATCTGAATTACTCCCTCCGTCCACAAATGTAAGACGTGCACGAAATTTAAAGTCTAATTTTGACCAATAATTAAACCAATACTATTGACTAATATGACATAGTAGTGGTTCCGTTAGATTCATATTCAAACGTATTTTCAAATGGTATCACTTTTGTATAATATAATTCAATATTATTAGATTAATTGTTGATCAAAATTGAACCTGAAATTCCGTGCATACCTTATATTTGTGGATGAAAGAAGTAACTTGCATGTTTCCATGCGCGCGTGTGCAGAGTGTGTCGCTGAACGTGCTGGTCGAGTACCACCTGACGAGCATCACGCTGGACTACCGCCGCGAGTGCCGGCAGTCGCAGCTCCTTGAGTCTCTCACCAGCATGTCCTCGACGACGGTCACCGGGGCGCCGACATCGAGCCTGTGCTGCGCCGACCTGCAGAGCACACATTTGATCCGGCAGCAGGGCGACAAGGCCGAGATCGTCAGGGCGCGTGCTGAATGGCGTTGCAAGGAGCACCAGTGAACAGTTGAAACGCGCTGATCTGTATATGTAGTTCTGTATTGTTATTCTTGATTGGCTGTTACATACTTGTGTTTGCTCTTCATTTTTGTCCTGGCTTCGTCGTTGTTTGGTCCGTCTCAATGCGAGATTACACACTTTTTGATTGAAATTTGCAGAGCTCTATTAATAAGAAAGCTGGTTTTTTTTCTTGCCTACAGCACATTTATTCAACAGAAAGGATTTTATATTTCTCAGTTGTATGAGAAATTATTGTTTCTTAGTCGATCAAGTTGTATATTATCAAAATTTGTGCAATTCTAGATCTAGAAAAGTGCAACAACATAGTTGCACATCTTTAGATCTAAAGTTACACCTAATTTTTTAAAAATATAATTACTCAATCAACCATTAAATAAAGAATCAACATTCAAGATAGACAAATTAAAATAACTATTTTTAAGTTGACTTAAATATAAACACTCCCAAAAGACACTATCATATGGAAAGCGAAATATGTTGTGCTAGCACCAAATTTGGTAGCATTAAGGGTAACAAGAAAGTACGAGGTAAAATTGGAACAGAGAATCATAGATTTCTCGCCATCGATCGAGTCTAAGAGCATCTCCAGCCCACCTCCCAAATTTGATTACCTAATTCCTTATTTGGGAAGTCATCCCAAAAAATTCCCTCCTTAAATTTCTTCCTGCTCCAACCCACCTCCTAAATCTCACTCCTTATATTCCAGTCTCCTATATTAAATCAATATCCTATACCTACCATATTATTTATAAATGTTATATTTGTAACGGGTAAAATTCTAACGGGTATATTTCTAACGGCTATATTTGCAACGGGTATATTTCTAACGGCTATATTTTTAACAAGTAAAATTCTAACGGGTATATTTGTAACGGTTATATTTATAACAGCTATATTTCTAACAGCCAAATTTCAGACAGCTATATTTCAAATGGCCATATTTCTAACAGCTATTATCTCTAACGGCTATATTTTCAACAGGCATATTTACAACGGCTATATTTGTAACGGCTTTATATTTCAAGTCTATATATACCAAGCTATTGGTTCTTCCTGACATTCGCTCTTTCCTACAGCTCTCCTCCTCCACCTCTATCGCATCACAATGAGTCATCCCAGCTCAGGCATGCACCCTCCCTTTGATTCTTCGTCATCGGATGATGACAAAGAACTCTTTATTGCTATAGCACTCATAACACACAGGCACTACCAACTTAGGAATGCTCCACACCATGGCGTGGTTCTATGCCTGGACGTGTGGTAATCCATCGTGTTGGATCAGTGGCTTCCGACAGAGGGGGGTGAATGTCAGTTTCAAAATTTTCTTCTAAAAACAAGAACACAATGCAATGTATTCAAATGAGAGAATGCAGCAGAAAACCACTGACAAAAACAATCAAAATCAGTGGAGCCAAAACCAGACCTTATCAGAAGTTCTGGAGTAGAAATATCGGAAGGTCCGGCCTTATCAGAAGTTCCGAAGTAACCATATTTTTGAACTCTCTTAAAAAATCGGAACTTCTGACTTCCGGGTCGGAACTTCCGATGTGGATCGGAACTTTTAGAGCGAGGAAGTTGGAGCTTCGGATATTGGCAAAACCAGTAGACTACCACTTGGAAAAATATTCGCATATTTTGATCTACCCAATGGAATTGAATGAAATTTTGCACAGTGGTAGATACGAGACTTACGAAGCTACTCCAATTGGAATCATGTCAAAAGCTTGTCTATGCTAAGGGAAGAAGACAATTTACTATCTGCTATTTTCTAACTTCAAAAATCAGCCCTAGCTAATAAGATGAGCGAGAATCAAATCCTTGATTCCTAGGACCTTGTGAGGTATGTTAATAAGGAATTAACACAAAGTCATCTCACATATCCTAGCAACATATTCAAAGTCCCAAAAGACAAGATTGAAACCTCAAAGAAAATCAAAATTGAAAACCTCAAGAACTTGTCTTTCCTCCATTATAGATCTAAAATCAAGATGGGAATGAGAGATTCTTTGAGTATGCTAGGATGGAATTAACATGAACATGATCGTCCATCACTAACTTGCCATATCCAAGAGATCTCAAAAAGAGAAAGGAAAGAAAACGAAAATCCAAAGAGAAAGAGAGTGAGAGTGAGAGAGAGAGAAACTCAAGAACACGTACTCTCTTCTTAGAATTCTTCTTGTATTAATTTTCTTGATGTTTTAAAAGCCTCTCAACTTAGGCCAAAGCTCTCTTGAGCATCTCTTACAAAGGATTGTCCAAAAGTTAGAGTTCCACAAACCCACCATCTCCTATTACCCCTTCTCCACTTGGGCCTCAAGGCCCACCTTAGGGCATAGGTCTCTTAGCACACATCCCAAAGCGTCTAAGCCACCTATCCACCCTCAAACCTCCTTACCACCGCAAGCCTACTCCTAAACCGCATCATTTGCCGCCACCATGATTTCTTTGATTTTGCTTCAATGGTGTCTGCACTTTTACCAAAGTGCCCTCGCACCAACTTGGTCCTCACGTCTTGTCTCCACATTTGCCTTGTCCGCTAAGACTCCGTCTTGAGCCGCCCGATGTCGACGCCACCAACTTGATTGCATCTCCGCCCTCCAGGTGTCATGCCGATCCTCGTGACCGAACCACCGTCGAACTCATTAACCCTGCACACTAGTAGACAAGCAAACCGGTTGCGAGCACAAGTTTCTACTTAACCCAAGTTAGTCGAGATAACAATTCCATCAACTTTTATGAGACAAATTGACCAAACTCTAATTTATCAGAAAGCACGTGGTCAAAATGTTTTCACTATTTGAACATCCGATTCCTGGATCAGAACCTCCGGTTCTCCTATACACGATCTGAAAGCCGAGTCCAGATTCCGAACTCGGTCCCTCCGGAATTGCAAGTCAGAGCCTCCGACTTCAATTCTGACTCATTGCATACTATCTGGAAAACCGCCGGGCACTAATAAAACGCTGAGTCCAGAACTCAGAGCCTCCGAAAATGGAAGTCGGAGCCTCTGACTTCAAGCTCAGAAATTCTGACTTCAACAGTCGAACTTCCGAAACACCTCGGACCATCCGGTTCACACAGACCTCGGAGCTTCCGAAAAAACTCGGAGCTTCCGGAGATGAAGGTTCGAATCTCCAAAATCAAACTCGGAACATCCGAAACACATCAGACTTACTGATCATTAAATCTGAGACTCCTGTTTTTCCAGAGCGCTAAAAACATAGTCGAGATCGGATCTTCTGAAATACATAAGAAGTTCTGATCAGAATGCCGAAACATCCGATATACACATTTCAAACATGAACGTTGAATTCTTACAACCTAACATTCAACTCCAATAACAAACTCTGTGGTGAATTATTCACCATCTGAAACCTAGAGAAGCAGTACAACTCCATCTAGGTTCTACACATCGCAATAGAGAAGCCGGTCATTTTAGACAATACCAAGACTACTTTTCGGATTCTCCTACATACAGCTCAACTATTTTTTTCCGCAGGTTAGCGACCATTCTCTTATATTCTTATTCACTTTCCTTGATGTTCTTCCTATGTAGGACTTATTCATGTTTTTCGTCCAGGTTTAGAATGGCTCGTTTTCTATTTCTTCGCATAGTGGATGCTGTAGTATGCCATGATAACTATTTTGTCTAGAAAAGAGATAGTGTTGGACGTCTTGGGTTATCTCCTCTGCAGAAGATTACAGCAGCATTTCGGATGCTAACCTATGGAATACCTCCGGATGCTACGGATGATTATATCCAGATTGGAGAAAGTACTACAATAGAGAGTCTTAAGAGATTTGTGAAAGCTATTGTTGAAGTCTTCGGAGATGAGTATTTGAGATCTCCAAATAATAATGACACTGCTAGGTTACTTGCTATCAGAGAGGAAAGAGGTTTTCCTGGAATGCTGGGGAGCATAAATTGCATGCATTGGCAGTGAAAGAATTGTCCTGCAGCATGGCAAGATATGTATACGGCCATCTGCACGAGCCCACAATCATTCTAGAAGCCGTTGCCTCACAAGATCTTTGGATTTGGCACGCGTTTTTTGGTTTACTAGGGTCTCACAATGATATAAATGTTCTTCACCGCTCCCCTTTCTTTGCAAGGCTAGCCGAAGGGCAAACTCCAGAAGTTAATTATACCATCAATGGACACAATTATACAATGGGATACTATCTTGCAGATGGCATATATCCTACATGGGCGATATTTGTAAAGACAATACCATCTCCACAAGGTAATAAGCAAAAAATCTTCGCTCAAGCTCAGGAAGCAGTTAGGAAGGACGTCAAAAGAGCCTTTGGAGTTATACAAGTTCATTTTGCCATTGTACGGGGACTAGCTAGATTTTAGGACCAAGAAACACTTGGAGAAATCATGATAGCATGTGTCATCATGCATAACATGGTCATCAAAGATGAGCGGGACGAGGGCCCATAAGACTTCAACTACGAAGGAGTAGGAGAGAGTGTGACAGTTTCTCATGAGCATACGCCTAAAATTTTTGAGTTCATTCAAACTCATCATTCTAATAGAAGCATGCAAACTCACTTTTAGTTTCAAGCTGATCTAGTTGAGCACTTGTGTGAACATTACGGAGGCATGTAAGTTTCTAGTTATGCATGTAGTTCTTTTAATGATCTTGTATGCGGTTATGGAGTCAATTTATGTATGTGTTTTCATATTGTTTGTGAAATAATATTTTGTTCGGGTACTCTTTAGTTCATACATGAATATTTCGTACAGTTGAATAGTGAAGAGAGTACAATACTTCATGCAAGAATAGTTCAAAACACATTAGTTCACACAATAGTCCGTACACGACAACAAGAGATACAAGAATAACTCATACAACTTAGTGGCGTCACCGAGCAATGATATTGTTCTGCAAACTCATGTAGTACTCTTGTTGTGCCATAGACATAGCACTAATGTTCATGTTCATAATCCTCTCCTCTTCTAGCTTTCTCTTAAAATCTAACTCTCTTTCCGTTATCTCAATCAATTTTTTCTCATTTGCAATCTTATCGTCTTCTTGCGCAATTCTCAATTTCTCATTCACAATCATTTCTTCTTCCAATGCATAATGCCATGCGTAGCACTCTTCTTCTTTAGCTCTTTCACAGAATCTACCTCAGTTTTGGTAGACCAAAGAGACTGTAACACATCCTTGTAGATATCATCATTTTGATAGGAAGAACTTTTACCTGGTCGAACTCGTTCTTTCTCTGCCTTCCTACCAATTGGCCTACCGGTTAACTCAGTTTCTAGAGTAGGAGCTTCCAACTGAGCTTCGCATTGACTTGAGTTCGTGCTAGGCGCAGAAGAACTTGGACTAGCATGTACATTTGTCTTTTGTTTCTTAGAGGATAGCCTATCAGTCCATTCTAATGGTGGCGTAAAACATTCTAGTAATGCAAGTAGACAAAAGCTTTCTTCTCATCTACCGCGAACACACTACAAGCCTGAACAATCTGTGCATAGTATAACGTATTAATAGATATGCATAAGTATGAGACTACAACAAAATGAAGGATAAAAGACAATACCTTATCATTTTATGTCATCCCGCTCTACCTTCTACGCTTAATACAGTCATAGCATCCACAAAACTTGTTAACGTTTTCTTGAATAGTACACCAACGTTTCAGAAGGGAGTTCTGATTGCGGTCCGACTCGAAATCCTTGTTCTCATGAAAGTAATGGTGGATCCTACTCCAATAGGTAGAGCGAGACTGCTCATTACCTTGTGCTGCATCCATACTAATTTTAGGCCATGCCGATGTGAGAACCCTAGTTTTTAGGTTAGACTTAAGTGGCATGAGGTGGAAGTAAATCAACTCGCATTGCTGAGTTGACCGATATTCTATCAAGGAACGTCGAGAGTTAGATTGCAAGGGGGAATTGTTGTGCATTCGCATCATTCATGACATTCATTTCAAATTTGTCATACACATGTTCATACAATTGGAATTAAAACTTTATTAATTGGAGAATATTGTAGATGTCTGAAGTACAACATTATTACAAAATGAATAAAGAAGAAGAAAAGAAAATTATTACATGATGGAAATTTCTACCTATACATCAAAGCTAAACCTAATCTTCGAGTCTTTGAGTTGTAGTGAAACACCGAGAGTCAAAGGGGGGAAATCTTTGGAAATGTTGGCGACATCTGAGATCATCGAGTATGTGTACTCGAGACCGTTGGAATTACGCTGTTGCTATAGGAGGCAAAGGTTTTCGAAAACGAGGTTTTGAAATATATGTGGTCTCACCGGCACAGTTCCGCCAACATCCGCAGTTTTAGTTGCGGGGGCAAAATAGTGCCGAGGACCTAAATAGTTTTTAGTTTTGAAAATAGTTTTATTTTTAAAAGTGTCCGAGGGCCATGTGGCTAAGACCCTCATCAAATGAATCTAATATATATGTATATGGAGAAAAGAGGTGAGAAGTATTGAAAAATAGTTTTATTTTACCTATACTAATTGCCTCCATGGTTTTATTTTGAAAAGAAATTGTTTTATCAAACAAAAGATTGAGATAAGGCAGCCACTCAACGAATAGTTATCCAACCATTTTATCCCAAGTTGACCAAAATCACATTTCTTGAACCATAAGGTAGCAAGCCATCGAGGCAAATATCCAACCACCATACATAGCTGACCAAAGTCAATTTTTGGCAGCCCGAGAGATCAAGTGAAATAGCCATGTAGTAGCAAGGTAAGCAGGAGGTGGCCATATGCATTACCAAGAGATCATATAATACCTTTATAGGAGACCAGTATAAGGTAACCGAGTAGAGCAATGCTACATCAGTAGTAATAGTGGTCCATCGACCACCATTCTTGAAAGAACAAAGAACAGCAAGGGAGAAGGCCACCCAGATTAGGTGCAGGAACAGCAAGATCACCAGGGTGTTTAGGAGTCAAGCTCTAGGAGCTCGAGACCACCAAGCAGAGAAGAAGGAAGCAGGCCATTAAGATCAAGAGGACTAGCCGAGGAGGAGAAGGACCATAGAAGAGAAGAGTAGGCCACCAGCAAGTTGAAAAGCAAGCCACTAGCCAACTTAGAAGGCCAAGCTTACTTTTGTCTAGCCAACAAGGTAACAATTGTTCACTGTCGGTGGTACAGGAACTAGGGTTCCCTGAGCCGTCGGCAAAGGGCCAAACTCGATGCCACGTCACCCAAAGGGCGTGGGAATCGGGAGTATGCGCTCGGGGGCTTGCCCCCCTCCCCCGAGCACTGTGTCCGCTTGGCACCTGCGGGTTTAGTCAAGTGGCCCACGTGCAGCGAGTGGTTGGAGATGTGGGCTCGGGGCTCCCCGAGCCCGGGAACCCCAAGCGCCTCTGGTTCCTCCCTCGGTGCCGTGTGGCAAGGCGCCCCGAGCGCCCCTCGGGGGCCCTACCCCGAGCACCACTTGTTTCCTCCCACGGCGCCACGTGGCGGGATGCCCCGAGCATCCCTCGAGGGCCTTGACCCCGAGCAGTCTTCGTGGGTCCATCAACCAGTACACGTGGTGGGGGTTCCGCGGCGCCCTCCGAAGGGCCCCGGCGGGCCTTTTTCACGTGTCCCATCGGGCGCATTTAAGGCCTATCTGGTGCATTTAATGCCTGTCAGCAGGCGTGCCTACTCCAGGCTCAACGCGGGCGTCCACCGACGTGATAAGGCCTGTCAGTTATCATCTGACACGCTTTATGACTTTCAGGCACGGTACGGCACGCCCAGGTGCATCCCTTGGGTCCGTGGGACCCGGGCGGTTGTCGCTGTGGCGGGTTGCTTGCCCGTTAAGTACTCTCCAGCGCACTTCAACTCATGATGAAGACCCAGTTTCCGAGGATGGTTTGTCAGCAAAACATCCCTTCTGCAGCAGCTTTCCGCGGACGGCATGGCGTGCCCACGCCCCCGCGTAAGCAGCGTGTATACTGCATTTAATGCCCTTCGGTCACTGTGGTAAACCACCGGGTATATAAGGGGAGAGCCGAGGCCATGCAAAGGGTTAGATTTTTTTTTGAAGACGAACTCCCCTGGAGATAGCAAAGACTCTGTAATCTCTTGAACGTCAATACACACACACCAAACAGGACTAGGGTTTTACACCTTCGCGGTGGCCTGAACCTGGATAAATCTTGGTCTCTGTTTCCTACCGTTTAATCGGGCCTAGACAGATCGTAGCTCCTGTTCCAGCTCCTCCCTGACCGAATCCCAAAGGGGGTCCTTCCGGACCACCGACGCCGGCGTTTAGTCATCGACATCTGGCGCGCCAGGTAGGGGAGGTCAATGTTTCGAAGCTACATCTTCCATGGCCAGTCAGCAGCCGCGTCCCCGGAGGGGGCATCGGGTGCCGACTCCTTCCATGATTTTGCCCTCAGCGCTATCAGCGCCGACACTGGTGGAAGGGCGCCACGCTACGCCCAGCGGCGCCTCGTCACAGTCCCGCTACACGGCGGAATGAGAGGCGCAAGCTGCCCCCTCTGTCGCCGAGATCCCCCAGCCGGTACGGTGCCGGCTGGACTTCGACCTGCCGGGAGAGGCCGCTGGCGCGCTCCACGCTGCGCAGCTTCTCCTCCGGCATCCACCCGTCCAGGTGGAAGGGATATCTCCTGTGGGCCCTTGGCTCCAAGAGATAACCAACCTGGTGGCCACCGCTCGCCATCAGGAGGTGGCCCGGAACTCCCACACCTCTTCCAGGCATGGCGACTCCCGCGCCGGCCCTGCAGCATCGCCACCGCCACTCCCACCGCGTCCATCGCGCGCTGGGGCAAGGGAACTGCCTCGCGGTTCCCATCATTCCGTCGCCTCCCCTCGTGGTCGTTGCCCTGATCTTTGTCATCGGCTCGACCGGCAAAGGGAGGATGAAGACGCCCGCGTCACTATCGAGCGCCACCAGGAGAGGTGGCGCGCAGACGATGAGGGCCAATCCTCCTCTGGCCCTGCCGCAAGCCATCAGCACTCTCCGGTGCACGCCCAGGCGCAGCCAGCAGCGAAAGCCGGCACGCCGCTCTACGGAGCAGGCTGCCAGGCTTTCACCCCGGATCTTCGTCGCGTCAACTGGCTGGACAAGTTCCGCCCCGAGTTGCCGCAAAAATATGACGGCTCCTTCCACCCGGAGGAGTTTCTACAGATCTACACCATGGCCGTCCAGGCGGCAAGGGGGGACAAGAAGGTAATGGGCAACTGGTTCCCCATGGCCTTGAAGGGCTCTGCCTGTTCATGGCTCATGAACCTCCCCTCGAGTTCAATCGGCTCGTGGGAGGACCTCTGCCACCAGTTTGTGGCCAATTTCCAGGGCACCTTCGAGCGCCCTGGCATGGAGAGTGATCTCCACGTGCTCAAGCAGTGCAAAGGGGAAACGTTGCGGCACTTCATCCAGTGGTTTAGCCAGGTGCGCAACACCATCCCCAAGATTACCCCTCAGGCAGTAATTGTCACCTTCCGGCAAGGAGTGCGCGACGAGAAAATGCTTGAGAAGCTAGGCACGCGCGACATCCAGTCCACGGCGGAGCTGTTCGCAGTCGCGGACAAGTGTACCAAGGTGGTTAAGGCTCGCGCGTGGCACGACTCCCGTCCCAACCAGCCGTCGGTCGACGGCACGTCATCCTCGCGTCCTCCCGGGAAGCGGGAGGGTAAGAACAAGAAGTGCAAGCCCGAGTCTGCCGCGGTAGCCGAGGCCAAAGCGCGCAAGCCGCCACGTGAAGGAGCAAGCGGCGGCAAGAAGCCGTCCCGGGCCCCTGTCCAGGGTGCTGGCAGATGGTGCCCGATTCACAACACCGACCGGCACGACCTTTCGAAGTGCCGGACGGTGAAGTTCCTCGCCGACAAGAACAAGCTTCAGCGCGAGGAGCGCCGCGAGGACGGCGGCAACAAGCGCAACGACGAGGAGGACGGCCTCGGGTTCCAGGAACCCGAAGCCGTCGCATGCATCAACGGGGGTGCCTCGACGCACGTTTCCTGGCGCCAATTCAAGCTGATGGCGCGAGAAGTGTGCTCGGCTACCCCGAGTACCGGGGCGTCCCGACCACTCAAGTGGTTGGGGACCCCGATCACCTTCGACAACTCAGATCATCCCGAGAGCACCTCAGGTGTGGGCCATCTCCCGCTAGTGGTCTCCCCAACAGTGTGCAATATCAAGGTAACTCGCATGCTAATCGATGGGGGCGCAGGCCTTAACCTCCTGTCCCCCGAGGTGTTTAGCAAAATGCAGTTGCCAGCCGGGCGCCTGAACCCGATGATGCCCTTCCACGGCGTCACTCCAGGCCTCACGGTGCCCCTCGGGCAAGTTTCCCTGATGGTCACCTTCGGGACTAGGGACAATTTTCGGACGGAGAGCGTCGTCTTCGACGTCGCCGACTTCGACCTCCCGTACAACGACATCCTCGGCTGTCCAGCGCTCGCCAAATTCATGGTGGTTTCCCACTATGCCTACCTCACCACCATCACAGTGCCGGCCAACCTGAAGAGCTCCGTCTTTTGCGCCGAGCAGTTGTTCTCCTCCACTGCTGCCGCGGTCGACGACGTCGCCGAGCTCCCCGAGTCCTCGGGCCCTCCTCCGACCAAGGTCAGAGTGGCCCCCGACGACTCCATCCCCATAAGGAGGTGATCCTTGGTGAAGACGAGTCCAAGACCGTCAAGATCGGCGGCCGCCTGGCCGCCAAATAGGAAAGCGCGCTCGTCGCCTTCCTCCGGGCAAATTCCGACGTGTTCGCTTGGCAACCGTCGGATATGCCCGGGGTCCCTAGGGAGGTGATTGAGCACCGCCTCACCGTGCGCCCCGACGCGCGGCCCGTCCGGCAGAAGGTGCACCGTCAAGCACCAGAACGTCAAGACTTCGTTTGGGCGGAGGTTGACAAGCTTCTCGCTGCAGGCTTCATCCGAGAAGTTCTCCACCCAGACTGGCTCGCTAACCCCGTCGTGGTTTCGAAGGCTGGCGGCAAGCTGAGGATGTGCGTCGATTATACCGACCTCAATAAGGCATGTCCCAAAGATCCTTTCCCTTTACCTCGCATTGATCAGATAGTTGATTCTACTGCGGGATGCGACCTTTTATGCTTTTTAGATGCTTATTTTGGTTATCACCAGATTAATATGTCTGTAGAGGATGTGGAAAAAACTTCATTTACAACCCTTGCGGGGACCTTTTGCTATGTTCGCATGCCTTTTGGGTTAAAAAATGTTGGGCCCACATATCAGCGTGCCATGCGTATCACCATGCAATCCCAGTTAGGTCGGAATATCGAGGCCTACATCGACGACCTTGTCGTCAAAACAAGGCATCAAGCGACGCTTATCGAGGACCTGGCGGAGACTTTCGACAGTCTCTGCAGTACTCGCATGAAGCTCAACCCCGAGAAGTGCATCTTTGGGGTCCCATCGGGCAAGCTCCTCGGTTTCCTGGTCTCAAACCGGGGAATAGAGGCAAACCCCGAGAAGATCTAGGCCATCGACCAGATGCGCCTGCCGGCTCGTCTCAAGAACGTGCAGCGCCTAGCGGGCTGCATGGCCGCCTTGGGGCGCTTCATCTCGAAGCTCGGGGAGCGAGGCTTGCCCCTGTTCAAGCTCCTCAAAAAGTCGGGCCACTTCGAGTGGACCTCGGAGGCCGAGCAAGCCCTCCGCAGCCTCAAGACATACCTCACTTCACCCCCGGTGCTGGTAGCCCCGAGCCCCAAGGAGCCCCTGCTCCTCTACCTCTCGGTTACCCCCCGGGTGGTAAGTGCCGTCCTCGTGGTCGAGCGAGAGGTTGGGTCTGAGCTCCCAACACCTCCCACGAGGCCCGAGCTCTCCGACGGTCCTAACAAGTCAGGGCCCGAGCTCCCCGACAAGCCCGAGCAGCCCAGCATGCTCGGGGCAAGAAACGAGCCCCCGGGCGTGGAGCCCGGGGAGTTAGCTCTCGGGTCCCAACTCCCGAGCGGCGACGAGTCTAAGTCAGGGGCTGAGCACCCTGGCAATATGGAGAAGTCGGGGTCCGAGTTCCCCGGCAACCCCGAGCGGTCATCACCGCTCGGGCCCGAGAGCTTCCCCCCGGGGGCCTTACCCGGGGAAGTTCCAGCAAGAAGCCGTGTCTTGCAACGTCCAGTCTACTTCGTTAGCGAAGTACTGCGAGATGCCAAGACACGCTACCCTCAAGCCCAGAAGATGCTCTACACGATCCTTATGGCGTCGAGAAAGCTGCGGCATTATTTCCAAGTCCATGAGGTCCGGGTGGTTACTGCATTCCCCCTCTATCGCATCCTTCACAACCGGGAAGCTACCGGACAGATCGTCGAGTGGGCAATTGAACTCGGTGAGTTCAATCTGCGCTTCGTCAGCAACTGGGTAGTCAAAGGCAAAGCCTTGGCTAACTTCGTCGCCGAGTGGACACCGGTGCTTGAAGACGAAGGGGAAGAAATAACCGCCAATCCGGGGCAAGAAGGAACCCAACACTAGACCATGCACTTTGACGGCTCCCTCACGCTTAAGGGTGCGGGGGCTGGAGTGGTTCTCACCTCCCCGACAGGTGAAGAGCTCCAATACGTTGTGCAAACTCCTATTTCGAGCCACCAACAACATGGCCGAGTACGAGGGACTTCTCGCGGGGCTCCGTGCCACCGCGTCCCTCGGCATCCAGCGACTTCTCGTCAAAGGTGACTCCCAGCTGGTCGTCAACCAGGTGTCCAAGGAGTACCAGTGTTCGGATCCCCAAATGGCGGCATACCTGAGCGAAGTCAGGAGGTTGGAGTGGCGGTTCAATGGGTTGGAGCTCCAACACGTCCCGCGCCACTACAACGAAGCCGCCAATTACCTATCGCGACTGGCGTCCTCTCAGGAACCGGTCCCGGCTGGGGCCTTTGAAGAAAGGATCACTCGGCCGTCCGTCAAGGCTGCTGACCAAGACGAAGGGGAACCTCGCGCCCAGGCGAGCCTACCTAGGTGGCACCCTCAGTGGGGAATCCCGTCAGGATGCCGCCGCTCGGCGAGCACTCGGTGTTCGCCACCTGTCCTCAGGAAGCTCCCTGGATCTCCGAGATTCGGGGATACCTGAAAGAAAACATCCTCCCCAAGGACGATGTTGCTGCCGAAAGGATCGCGCGCCAAGCAAAGCGCTACGCCTTGGTAGATGGGGAACTCTACCGGCGTGGCTCCAATGGCGTTTTCCTACGGTGCATCTCCTAGGAAAAAGGCCGTGACTTGCTCACGGATGTCCACGAGGGCGAGTGCGGGAGCCACGCGTCATCCCGCACGCTGGTCGGGAAGGCCATTTGGCAAGGCTTCTACTGGCCAACTGCTCTCCAGGACACCGTCGAGCTGGTTCAACACTGCGAAGCGTGTCAATTCCATGCCAAGCAGGTTCATCAGCCAGCTCAAGCGCTTCAAACCATCCCCCTGTCATGGCCTTTCGCAGTCTGGGGCTGGATATCATCGGGCCGTTCCCCCGAGTGGTCGGGGGCTACGAGCACATCTACGTCGCCATCGACAAGTTCACTACGTGGACAGAAGCGGAGCCGGTCGTCAAGATCACCAAACACACGGCGATCAGGTTCATCCGAGGGATCGTGAGCCGCTTTGGAGTACCTAATTGGATTATCACTGACAACGGTACGCAATTCACAAGCGACGCCTTCCTCAAGAACTCCGAGTCCATCGGGATCAAGATCTGCTTCTCTTCGGTCACCCACCCACGCGCCAACGGACAGGTCGAGCGCGCCAATGCGCAGGTCCTCAGAGGGCTCAAGACGAGAACTTTTGATCGTCTCAAGAAGTGTGGCGCTGGTTGGATCGACGAGCTCCCTGCCCTCCTTTGGTCAGATCGGACCTCCCCGAGCAGGGCAACCGGAGAGACTCCCTTCTTCCTCGTGTATGGGGCGGAAGCAGTTCTCCCCTCCGAGATCTCCTTGGGCTCTCCTCGGGTCAGGGCATACTCGGAGGAAGATCAAGAACAAAGAAGGCACGAGGACGTCAACTACCTTGAAGAGCACCGCTGCAGAGCTGCCCTCCATGCCGCCAGGTATCAGCAAAGCCTAAGACGCTATCATCAGCGGCATGTTCGGGCCCGGTCACTAGAGGTCGGGGATCTAGTACTTCACCACACCCAGACGCGGGAAGGAAAGAACAAACTCTCCCCCATGTGGGAAGGCCCTTACCGAGTGACCGGCGTCTCCCGACCAGGATCAGTCCGGCTGGCCGCAGAGGATGGTATGCCTCTGTCCAACACGTGGAATATCGAGCACCTGCGCAAGTTTTATCCGTGAATGGCCCGGGTAAGTTTTTGTTTACATTTCGGGCCAGCCCCCCGAGTAGTAAAAGCAAGTCTAGGGAGTGTTCCGGGTTCGTCGCCTAAATCCTGGTCGCCCCGCCTGGTTCCCGAACCCCGGGCACCATTCCGGTCCAAGGCCGCCCGAGTAGTCCGTGTGCTCGCATATACGCTCGGGGGCTCCCTTGTATTATAAGCTACGTTAGTAGTGTTATAAGTCTTTCTCAGGAATAGCATGTGAGCTGTTTTGATATCAGTATTCATCCTGTTTCAAGCATCTAGGTATTTGTATTTTCGCTTGTCGGCATGGAGATCGCTTTCCCGAGTACGTGGCCCCCATGTCCCCGTTGGGCGAGTAGGTCCCGATTGGTCGGGGTATGTGTCACGGACCCGGAATTGCATATGATTAGGGGAACGCGAAGTCGCCAAGGACCGAAGGACTCGCCAACCCGGTGGCACGGTACCTGCGCCGTACGCACCAAGGTAGAGCGATCCGACACCCGCCACGTGCGAGCCGGCCGGAAGCGACTACTCTTCCCAAAACCACATACGGTTCCGTAATTCGGTGAAGAGTCAGAGTCGTTCCCGAATCCTACCACGACAAACAAGGTCGGAGGAGCCCGACAGTTCTACCCACACCCTAACCTAGCCCGGAGGCTAGTGGGTCGCTCGAAAGCCCGGTAGAACACGCCCACACCCTGCCTGGCCGGCACAGCATCTCAGCCAGCGGGTCACTCAACCGATTCCTGCTCGACTTAGTAGAACAAGGTACAGCCTCGACTCTTCACGGCATACCCAAAACGCTTCATATCATACACGCATTGCGTAAGGGCAGCCTGGGATTAACAACTCGGATATCATAACAAAGCTCTACAGATACGATATTAATATTAACTGCCCACGATGGGACAACACATTACAATATTCAGTCATAACCAAAAGCATATCCGAGTACGGAGAAATTAAACGTCAGCGGAAACAAGTGAATGGGTCCCACAGCGTCTTAGCGACCGCTGAGCAAAAGCTACAACTATCCCATCAATCGAACACAACCGAGGAAAACAGCAAGTTTAAGCATCATCGAAATAATCTTCCACCACCGGCTCACCTGCAAGCTCCAGGGTAACCTGGGTGAGTACGAACGTACTCGCAAGACTTATCCGTGCTTGATTAAATGTCCTACTCATACTAGTACAACAATAATTAAACATGAATGCTTCTCAGAGTAACAATATACAACTTATGAATGTAACATTAATAAGATGAAGTAAAGACAGACTAAGAACCAACTAACTCAGGATACAACACATCACAACCAATTTACCGCCAAATCAAATCCTCAAATCCAAATACCTCGGGGCAGCCCATGGATCCAATCCAATTCAACCCATTAAACATTATCCAATCCGATTAGGGCAGCCCCTAAGTCAAATCCAAACTGATCCAATCCATACATGAGTTAAATCCAATTCGATCCAATCCTCACATGTTCATTTCAATCTCTCGAACCACTACCGACAACTCAACCCCTGCAGGCATAGTGAGAGCATAACAGTTTGGAGGTAGCGAGCCTCACAAAGTGCATGGAGGCTTACCCCAGCTATCCTCAGTGTTGGTTCTCGCTAGCGTTCACGTGTGATAAGGGATGGTGACACTCTGGAAAAATAGGGTTGGTATGGCGACAAAACCTTCATACACCTGAGTCGCCGTCATGCATCAATTCACACCAACCGTACCCATTGTGCACGCCCTCGGCTCTCCCAACTCACTTAACAATTTAGTTGAAGAGCTATAAGATGTTCTCGACGTAAGACACATCCTACACATGCTAGTGTACGCACCTTGCAACGATTCAACGATAACAATCATACACATAGCACATATAACAGGGCATACACGAGAGTACGAAAGGTAGAGATGCAACAAGCTCTGCTTGCCTGATTCTGGTTGTTCCTGTTCTTGCGAAGGGTCGTAAGCCGGGTGGTCACCTTCGTCTTCGGGCTCTGTTGTAAATAACGCGATCACCGGAAAGGAAACGATAAAGAAATAAGAAGACGGCATGTATGCATGTATGAATGATGTGAGCTACATGAGACTAGATGTGTAGTGGGTGTCGAAGGGTCGGAAGGATCTTCATGGGTTCATATTATGTCATCGGAGACATGTGACATCTAGGATGCATGCATGCGATTTAAAATGCTCCGATGAGTTAGGGTTGCGCCTTTAGTGGTGAAACACTACAAGAATGTGCAATAAGTCAATATTAGGTTGGGTTATGCATTAGGAGTTTGGAATACCTGAAATCGTACGAATCGGAGATTAACTCGCAAGGCTAGGGTTTTATGGGGTTACGACGACGGAAGGGGCTATCGACATGTAATCTTTCATGCATATGCCATTACTGGAAATCTAGTGGTTCCTAATCGTAGGAATTAGCTCAAGGTTTCCAGAAGGGTCTAACTCGTCGAAATCGGAGTTGGGGTGGCGAAGCTAGGGTTAACGGACTCTCGGACGTAATAAACTTCCACCCTAAATATCACTCTATGCATGTAACCAAAATAAATTTTTGATTCAGCCATCTTGTAGAGTTTTTCATGAGGTTTCCAAATATATAAAAATATTTCAATTTGGAGTTGTGGTTCAAAAGATATGGCCATTTGAATTTTTGTGCAAAGTCTGCCCTAACAAACCCTAACCCTAATTGCTAGAGCTACCCGAGACTACCCCAGAGCTAAATCTAAATCCCTACACGAACCCGACTAAACCCTACCCCAAACCTAACCGAACCCCACGCCTGGCTGACATGGGGCCCCGGTGGCAGCGCTGACGGGGCACTGGTTGCCTCGGTCAGCAGCTGACCGGGCCCGGTTGGCCAGCGGGAAGGGGCCACGTGGCCTTCCCGGCTCCCCGGTGGCGCTGAGGTGGCAGGGAGCCCGGGAGGGGGAGTGCCTCGCCGGAGCCTCACCGGAGGACGGTGGAGGGCCTTAGGGCCACGGCCGGCTCGGAGGGAGGGGGCTAGAGCTTCTGGAGCTCACCCGGGAGGCGCTACGCGCACTGGCTCGGGCGGAGGAGGTCCGAGAGAGGCCGGCGACGATGTCCAGCGGCGGAGCACTCCGGTCGTCGATGGGGGAAAGGTTCCAGGCGCAAATCTGGAAAATGGACAAGGGAGAGGGGTTAGGGGAGAGCTAGGGCTGCTCGGGGGCAAGTTGGAGGGGGCGATGGCTCACCGGAGCTCCGGGAATTGCTCACCGGAGCACTCGCCGGCGCTGGAGAAGAAACGGCGAGAGGAGGGAGCTCGGCACGGGAATGAACGGAGAGGGCTAGGGTTTTGGGGATGGAGAGAGGGGAGAAGGGCGGCGGATGTCCGAGTGCGGCTTAAAAAGGGGGCGGCGGTCGGAGCGACCGGTGGATCCACCGCCCCGCTCGGCCTCTCGCCGGCGGAGACGTGGTGCCCGGGACCCGACAGGTGGGCCCCGAGGCTGACGGGGGAGCGGGAGTCGCGGGCTTGCCCGAAGGCGCTTTCGCACGGAGGAAACGGGAAGTGGGGGAGGAAGGCGGGTTCAGGCCGGGGGAGGTTAATGGGCTGGCGCGCGGGATAGAGTGGGCCGGCCGGGGCGGGTTTCGGCCCAAAACCCCCGTTAGGGTTTTTATTATTCCTTTTTAATTTCTTAATTACCAGATTTACTCCCCACGTTATTTTATGTACCAAATCATCTCCAATTAACCTGAAATTTTTACAGGAGCTTCATAATATTGTTCTTGAACTACTGTAGGAGTTTGAACTAATTTGGGGCAGATTTGAACTATGTTCACATGCAATTTCGATTTAGGGTTTGAATTCGGATTTGGGCTATAATCGAGCCCTAGATGTATCCAAAATTTCTAGAAATTGGTCAGGGGCTAGGGTTATCCCTTTTTAGGCTTTTTATGAAGTTTTAGAACATCTCTTCTATTAGAGTTGCTTCATACGTCGAAACCCTAATTCTGGCATATTTAGGGTTTGGGTGTTAGGGACGAGGATTCACCGAAGGGTTCGATGACTTCTACCACCCTTAACGATGATTCTGTTAATTCGAATACTTCAAATAAATTGATTGGTGTTTGTATGAATTTCCACCGAGGATGAGATATTAACATATTCTATAAATTACAGTTATACCCTTTTCGAGTTTAAATGAGGTAGTGCGGGGTGATGCCATGTATGCATGAATGCTTAATCGTTAAGTTTGGGGATTACAAAACCTACCCCCCTTAAAAAGATCTCGACCCGAGATCGCTAACGGTCGACAAACAAGGTTGGGAATTCGCTCTTGAGCCATTCTTCACGCTCCCAGGTGGCTTCATCTTCAGTGTGGTTGCTCCACTGGACCTTGAAGAATTTGATAGTGCGACTTCGAGTCTTGCGTTCCATCTCATCAAGGATGCACACCGGATGTTCTCGGTAAGAGAGGTCTTCATGCAGCACTTCGATTTCAGGATTAGTCTTCATCTCGGGAACTCGATGGCAAGCTTTCAACTGGGATACATGGAAGACATCGTGCATCCGAGATAGCTCCGGAGGTAAGTCCAACTGGTATGCCACGGTTCCTCTTTTGGCTAGGATGCGATAAGGTCCAATGTAACGAGGAGCTAGCTTTCCTTTCATTGCAAAGCGGCGGACACCTTTGAATGGGGTGACCTTGAGATACACACTGTCTCCAACTTGAAAGGTAACTTCTCGTCGCTGAAGATCGGCATAGCTCTTCTGCCTGGATTGAGCTTCACGAAGACGTTCACGGATGAGTTGGACTAAGTCTTCTGCTTCTTCGATTGGGTTAGGCCCGAAGAATTGCCTCTCCCCGGTCTCGGACCAATTCAATGGAGTCCTACACTTCCTTCCGTACAGTACTTCAAAGGGTGCCATACCGAGACTGGATTGGTAACTATTGTTATAAGCAAACTCTGCATATGGCAAGCAATCTTCCCAATTGGAACCCAGCGTGAGCGCACACGATCTTAACATGTCTTCAAGGATCTGATTTGTCCGTTCAACTTGACCACTGGTTTGAGGATGAAAAGCAGTACTGAAGGATAGTGAAGTTCCCATAGACTCGTGTAAGCACTTCCAAAATCTGCTGGTGAATTGAGTGCCTCGATCTGAAATGATTCTCTTGGGAACGCCATGGAGACACACGATTCGAGAGATGTACAATCTTGCTAGCTGACTTACCTTGTGGGTTGTCTTCACAGGGATGAAGTGAGCGACCTTGGATAGACGGTCTACGATTACCCATATTGCATCGTTGCCCTTCGGGGATCTCGGCAGACCTACTACAAAATTCATACCAATCTCTTCCCATTTCCACTCGGGAATAGGGAGTGGCTGAAGTAGGCCTGCTGGTCTCTGGTGTTCGGCCTTCACACGGCGACAGACATCACACTCAGCAACATATTGGGCAATCTCCCGCTTTATTCG
Organism: Stipa capillata; assembly: GCA_019208055.1. Lineage (NCBI taxonomy): Eukaryota > Viridiplantae > Streptophyta > Magnoliopsida > Poales > Poaceae > Stipa > Stipa capillata. Next base: position 30,482 of record JAGXJF010002357.1, on the reverse strand, counting down.
GGTCCACCAGAATTGGCGACGTAGATCTTGGTACATCTTGGTACTGCCTGGATGGATGGCTAATGGGGAGTTGTGTGCTTCATGAAGGATTAGGTCCTTCAATTGCTTATCCTTGGGTACCACAAGTCGTTTTCCAAACCATAATACTCCATCCTTATCTTCCGTGAAACAGGTTGCGGTACCCGCCTTCATCTTTTCCCTGATCTTTTGCATTCCGGCATTCTGAGCTTGAGCCGCCCTAATCTGATCTTCTAAGGATGGCTTCACCTCAAGAGTGGCGAGGGTTCCTTGTTCAACCATTTCCAGGTTCAGCCGCTGGAACTCTTCGTGGAGAGGTGGTTGTTGTTCCTTGATCATGGTGCTGTTGCAGTAAGCTTTCCGACTAAGAGCATCGGCAACAACGTTAGCTTTGCCAGGGGTATAATTCAAACCCAGATCATAATCCTTAATGAGTTCGAGCCATCTTCGTTGGCGAAGGTTTAGATCTGGTTGGGTGAATAGGTACTTCAAGCTCTTATGATCTGAATAAACTTCGCAACGATTACCGATAAGGTAATGTCGCCATATCTTGAGAGCGTGAACCACAGCTGCCAACTCTAGGTCATGAGTGGGGTAATTAGTTTCGTGGGGCCTCAACTGGCGCGAGGCGTAAGCCACCACGCGGCCTTCTTGCATGAGAACACAGCCCAATCCATTTCGGGAAGCATCGCAGTAAACCTCGAAATCCTTATTAACGTCTGGGAGAACAAGCACTGGGGCTGAGGTCAACCTTTCCTTAAGTTCTTGAAAACTCTTTTCACGCTTGTCAGACCATATAAACTTGGTTTCTTTCTTCAGCAATTCTGTCATTGGCTTGGCTATGGAAGAGAATCCCTCAATGAACCGACGGTAGTATCCCGCTAGTCCAAGGAAGCTTCGGATTTGGGTAACCGATTTGGGTTGTTTCCACTCTTGTACCGCTTGCACTTTGCTTGGGTCTACCGCGACACCTGCGGCTGAGATCACATGGCCCAAGAACTCCACTTGGTGTTTCCAAAACTCGCACTTGGAGAACTTGGCATACAGACGATGCTCACGAAGCTTGTCGAGCACCCTTCTCAGATGGTCTTCATGTTCTGATTCAGACTTGGAGTAGATGAGGATGTCGTCGATAAAGACGACCACAAACTGATCCAGGAACTCCATGAAGACTGAGTTCATGAGTTGTGTAAAAGTGGAAGGGGCATTGGTTAGACCGAAGGACATGACTGTGTATTCATACAATCCGTATCGGGTAGTGAAGGCTGTCTTGGGAATGTCTTCAGATCTGATCTTTATCTGGTGATAACCCAATCTGAGGTCGATTTTGGAGAAGACACATGCTCCGGTCAACTGATCGAATAGATCATCAATCCTAGGAAGAGGGCATTTGTTCTTCACCGTAAGTTCATTTAGTGGACGATAGTCCACGACCATCCTTAAGCTTGAATCTTTCTTTTTCACGAACATGGCTGGACAACCCCACGGCGATGAACTAGGTCGGATGAAACCCTTTTCCTCAAGCTCCTGGAGCTGCTTCTTCATTTCCAATAACTCCTTCGGGGATATCCGGTAGGGTCGCCTTGACACCGGGGCGGTTCCCGGTGGAAGTTCGATAACGAACTCCACGGCACGGTCAGGGGGCATACCCGGCAACTCTTCGGGGAACACGTCCGGGTATTCACACACTACTGGGACGAGCTCGATTCCTTGGTCCGGGATACTGTTCAGAGCAAAAAGACACCCTGATGGGGACGAGGATACAAATATCACCTCTTTGCCGGAGTCCGAGGTAAGGGATACCGATCTTTTGGCACAATCTATCTGGGCTTTATGCTGGATCAACCAATTCATACCTAGTATCACATCTAGCCCTGCGGACCCCAACACTACCATGTTTGCCCGAAACATCTCTTTGCCAATTTCTATTTGAACACCCTCGCAAATCAGCTCGGTCCTCAGCTCGGAGCCGGGAGTTGCGACAATAAGAGGGGAATGCAATGCTGATGAAGGAATATGATGGTCATGTGCAAACTTGCTGGATATGAATGAATGGGATGCTCCAGAATCAAAAAGAACTGTAGCGGGAGTTGAGTTGACTGAGAGCGTACCCAGCACCACTTCGGGTGCGTCCTGTGCTTCCTCCGCCGTGACGTGGTTGACTCGGCCACGGCCGGGGGCTTGAGATTTGGTTGGAGCTGATCCTTTAGCTTGCTGACCTCCTCTTGGCTGTCCTTGCGGCAGGTTGGGGGCATATACATGTCCTGTGCGTGGCTGAGTGCAGCGGTTGGCAAAGTGCCCCATGGCTCCGCAGTTGTAGCACCGGACCTTGCTCATGTCCGGTAGAGGTCGCTGCTGCACTCCCTGAGGATGGGGTTGATAATTCTGCTGCTGAGGACGGGGAGCGTAGACTTGAGGTCTTGGCGGATATGGCCCCGCAGGACGAGATGGTTGGGGCTGCCACACCCGCGGCTTCTGTGAACTGCTCGCAGCTGATCTCTGTATCTCCCTCTCGCGCTTGCGGTCCTGCTGAAGGACAGACTCCTTCGCTTCAATCTCGATGGCCTTATCTACCAAATGCTGGAAATTCTGCACCTCGGCGATAGCTAGCTTGGCCTGCAATTCATTGTTCAGCTTGCGCTTGAATTTCTCCACCCTGTCCTCATCGGTGGAGACTTCTCGCGGCACATAACGGGATAGGTGGTTGAATTCGTGGAGGAACTCTAACACTGACTTTCTGCCCTGTCGGAGGTTGTAGAACTCTTCCTTCTTTAAATTCATGACGCCCTTGGGGACATGGGAAGCACGAAAGCCGGTTCGGAACTCGGCCCACGTGACTACATGACCAGGAGCTTGGATGGCCAAGAAGTTCTGCCACCAGTTTGCTGCAGCGCCTTCCAGGTAGTGGGTGGCGAAGTTAACCTTATCGGCTTCGGCGCACTGGGCCAGTTGGAGTTTTCTTTCAATCGTGCAGATCCAGTCATCCGCGTCCATAGGGTCGTCGGATCGATTGAAGGTGGGCGGCTGCGTTCGCTGGAACTCCGCTAGGCCACCTCGAGCCTGGCCACCACCGGCGCCTTGATTACGCGCCAGTTGTTCGAGGATTCTATTCTGGGTCATCAGCAGATCTGCAATGCTTGGCTGCTGGGGAGGGGGTGGCACCTCTTCTTCCTCACGGTCACGGCGTCCACGTGCAGCTCCACGGGTTCCGGTAGCCATGCTGCTGAAATCAGAAGACACCGGATGAGATGAAGGAAGCTAGAAAGTTGGAAACTCAAGGGTCTATCCGTAAGGGTATAACAAGGCATCCAAGAATATGGCACATAACTGCAGACATACTTCCTCAAGACAAGGGCACCAACAAGGGCAAGGAAAGTTAGGGTTAACACTCGAATTCATTAATATAACCGCCGGAGTTCATGCATGGGGCTGCGATTTAAATCACCCTTATGGTGAAATAAACGTATACAAAATACCAAAATTGCAGCCACAAGTACCCAATTACATGTCTCTTAAAAGATAACTTAGACCTAGGGTTTGGTTCAGTTTACAATCCATAAGAAGGCCTTTAACAACTTGCCACTCGAATCCAGTCGGCACTACGACGACTAACTTCTACGACTGGTACTTCGAATCCTACCCTTCAACCCTTCAGCCTACTCTTCGTCAGTTGGCGGGTTGCTGGTGGTGTACCAAACACGCTCCTCAGGGTCCTCTTCCTCTTCTTCTCTTGCAGCAGCTTCATTGGTGGGAACTGAAGCGGCTGGTGTGGAGGTATCTTCTTGTGAGGGCCTTGGAGTGAAGAGCCGAAGGTACTGTCGGGAGGTCATCCTTTTACGTGGCTTGACTCCAGAACTCTGAGGTTGAGTTGCCTCACCAGGTGGAATTGGGGTCGGCTCTTGTACTGGAACAAAGGGGCTCTCGCCGCAAGACTCATCTTCATTTGCTACATGATACCTTCGACGCAACTCATAGCGAAGCTTGCGGTTAACTCTTGTTAGTCGTTCCACCTCTTGAGTAGCATTTTCGTAGTCCCGATACAACCTATCGTGCATTACTTCTGCAGAGACAATGTGGTTGGCCGTCTCCATCTCAGTCTCATCCTCTTCTTCGTCGTCACTTGGTGCTGGTACCGAAATGCTGGCGCCTCCATCGGTAACCTGGGGAATAAGACGGAAGGGGGAAAATAGGAAGATCTCATCGAAGTGATGTCGTAGGTGGAGAACTGCTTTTCTTGAGGCTTCCAGTCGGGCATCCGCATCACTTGGTCTGGGTGCTGTAAAGGTCTGATCCAGATCTGAAACTCTCACTGTGACCCATCCCATCCAAAAATGAGTCTTCCCGTGAACTTTGTAGGTCTTGGCATGGAAGGCAGGGAGGTCTTCTTGGGGCACTCCAAGATACTCCAACATTCTCCACAGTAGGGTAGCCCAACCTCCTAGCTGATGTGGGTCGGTCACAATGTTATACACCATCCTATACAAGTTTAGAGTTAGAGAGGATAAAGTTAGCCACACAAAGAAAACAAATGCAATAGAGGAGAACTTCAGAACTAAGAGCGATGAGGGTAAGGAATAAAAGCAATCTACTTATTAATTTTCAACATAGGGTTTAATTTTAAATAGTTTTGCTGGCCTATCAGCGAGGCGCAGCGGAAACCCTATCTAACGACCACCTGCAATTGGCTTCCTACGGTCAGCTCGGCTCTGATACCAAGCTGTCACGGACCCGGAATTGCATATGATTAGGGGAACGCGAAGTCGTCAAGGACCGAAGGACTCGCCAACCCGGTGGCACGGTACCTGCGCCGTACGCACCAAGGTAGAGCGATCCGACACCCGCCACGTGCGAGCCGGCCGGAAGCGACTACTCTTCCCAAAACCACATACGGTTCCGTAATCCGGTGAAGAGTCAGAGTCGTTCCCGAATCCTACCACGACAAACAAGGTCGGAGGAGCCCGGCAGTTCTACCCACACCCTAACCTAGCCCGGAGGCTAGTGGGTCGCTCGAAAGCCCGGTAGAACACGCCCACACCCTGCCTGGCCGGCACAGCATCTCAGCCAGCGGGTCACTCAACCGATTCCTGCTCGACTTAGTAGAACAAGGTACAGCCTCGACTCTTCACGGCATACCCAAAACGCTTCATATCATACACGCATTGCGTAAGGGCAGCCTGGGATTAACAACTCGGATATCATAACAAAGCTCTACAGATACGATATTAATATTAACTGCCCACGATGGGACAACACATTACAATATTCAGTCATAACCAAAAGCATATCCGAGTACGGAGAAATTAAACGTCAGCGGAAACAAGTGAATGGGTCCCACAGCGTCTTAGCGACCGCTGAGCAAAAGCTACAACTATCCCATCAATCGAACACAACCGAGGAAAACAGCAAGTTTAAGCATCATCGAAATAATCTTCCACCACCGGCTCACCTGCAAGCTCCAGGGTAACCTGGGTGAGTACGAACGTACTCGCAAGACTTATCCGTGCTTGATTAAATGTCCTACTCATACTAGTACAACAATAATTAAACATGAATGCTTCTCAGAGTAACAATATACAACTTATGAATGTAACATTAATAAGATGAAGTAAAGACAGACTAAGAACCAACTAACTCAGGATACAACACATCACAACCAATTTACCGCCAAATCAAATCCTCAAATCCAAATACCTCGGGGCAGCCCATGGATCCAATCCAATTCAACCCATTAAACATTATCCAATCCGATTAGGGCAGCCCCTAAGTCAAATCCAAACTGATCCAATCCATACATGAGTTAAATCCAATTCGATCCAATCCTCACATGTTCATTTCAATCTCTCGAACCACTACCGACAACTCAACCCCTGCAGGCATAGTGAGAGCATAACAGTTTGGAGGTAGCGAGCCTCACAAAGTGCATGGAGGCTTACCCCAGCTATCCTCAGTGTTGGTTCTCGCTAGCGTTCACGTGTGATAAGGGATGGTGACACTCTGGAAAAATAGGGTTGGTATGGCGACAAAACCTTCATACACCTGAGTCGCCGTCATGCATCAATTCACACCAACTGTACCCATTGTGCACGCCCTCGGCTCTCCCAACTCACTTAACAATTTAGTTGAAGAGCTATAAGATGTTCTCGACGTAAGACACATCCTACACATGCTAGTGTACGCACCTTGCAACGATTCAACGATAACAATCATACACATAGCACATATAACAGGGCATACACGAGAGTACGAAAGGTAGAGATGCAACAAGCTCTGCTTGCCTGATTCTGGTTGTTCCTGTTCTTGCGAAGGGTCGTAAGCCGGGTGGTCACCTTCGTCTTCGGGCTCTGTTGTAAATAACGCGATCACCGGAAAGGAAACGATAAAGAAATAAGAAGACGGCATGTATGCATGTATGAATGATGTGAGCTACATGAGACTAGATGTGTAGTGGGTGTCGAAGGGTCGGAAGGATCTTCATGGGTTCATATTATGTCATCGGAGACATGTGACATCTAGGATGCATGCATGCGATTTAAAATGCTCCGATGAGTTAGGGTTGCGCCTTTAGTGGTGAAACACTACAAGAATGTGCAATAAGTCAATATTAGGTTGGGTTATGCATTAGGAGTTTGGAATACCTGAAATCGTACGAATCGGAGATTAACTCGCAAGGCTAGGGTTTTATGGGGTTACGACGACGGAAGGGGCTATCGACATGTAATCTTTCATGCATATGCCATTACTGGAAATCTAGTGGTTCCTAATCGTAGGAATTAGCTCAAGGTTTCCAGAAGGGTCTAACTCGTCGAAATCGGAGTTGGGGTGGCGAAGCTAGGGTTAACGGACTCTCGGACGTAATAAACTTCCACCCTAAATATCACTCTATGCATGTAACCAAAATAAATTTTGATTCAGCCATCTTGTAGAGTTTTTCATGAGGTTTCCAAATATATAAAAATATTTCAATTTGGAGTTGTGGTTCAAAAGATATGGCCATTTGAATTTTTGTGCAAAGTCTGCCCTAACAAACCCTAACCCTAATTGCTAGAGCTACCCGAGACTACCCCAGAGCTAAATCTAAATCCCTACACGAACCCGACTAAACCCTACCCCAAACCTAACCGAACCCCACGCCTGGCTGACATGGGGCCCCGGTGGCAGCGCTGACGGGGCACTGGTTGCCTCGGTCAGCAGCTGACCGGGCCCGGTTGGCCAGCGGGAAGGGGCCACGTGGCCTTCCCGGCTCCCCGGTGGCGCTGAGGTGGCAGGGAGCCCGGGAGGGGGAGTGCCTCGCCGGAGCCTCACCGGAGGACGGTGGAGGGCCTTAGGGCCACGGCCGGCTCGGAGGGAGGGGGCTAGAGCTTCTGGAGCTCACCCGGGAGGCGCTACGCGCACTGGCTCGGGCGGAGGAGGTCCGAGAGAGGCCGGCGACGATGTCCAGCGGCGGAGCACTCCGGTCGTCGATGGGGGAAAGGTTCCAGGCGCAAATCTGGAAAATGGACAAGGGAGAGGGGTTAGGGGAGAGCTAGGGCTGCTCGGGGGCAAGTTGGAGGGGGCGATGGCTCACCGGAGCTCCGGGAATTGCTCACCGGAGCACTCGCCGGCGCTGGAGAAGAAACGGCGAGAGGAGGGAGCTCGGCACGGGAATGAACCGGAGAGGGCTAGGGTTTTGGGGATGGAGAGAGGGGAGAAGGGCGGCGGATGTCCGAGTGCGGCTTAAAAAGAGGGCGGCGGTCGGAGCGACCGGTGGATCCACCGCCCCGCTCGGCCTCTCGCCGGCGGAGACGTGGTGCCCGGGACCCGACAGGTGGGCCCCGAGGCTGACGGGGGAGCGGGAGTCGCGGGCTTGCCCGAAGGCGCTTTCGCACGGAGGAAACGGGAAGTGGGGGAGGAAGGCGGGTTCAGGCCGGGGGAGGTTAATGGGCTGGCGCGCGGGATAGAGTGGGCCGGCCGGGGCGGGTTTCGGCCCAAAACCCCCGTTAGGGTTTTTATTATTCCTTTTTAATTTCTTAATTACCAGATTTACTCCCCACGTTATTTTATGTACCAAATCATCTCCAATTAACCTGAAATTTTTACAGGAGCTTCATAATATTGTTCTTGAACTACTGTAGGAGTTTGAACTAATTTGGGGCAGATTTGAACTATGTTCACATGCAATTTCGATTTAGGGTTTGAATTCGGATTTGGGCTATAATCGAGCCCTAGATGTATCCAAAATTTCTAGAAATTGGTCAGGGGCTAGGGTTATCCCTTTTTAGGCTTTTTATGAAGTTTTAGAACATCTCTTCTATTAGAGTTGCTTCATACGTCGAAACCCTAATTCTGGCATATTTAGGGTTTGGGTGTTAGGGACGAGGATTCACCGAAGGGTTCGATGACTTCTACCACCCTTAACGATGATTCTGTTAATTCGAATACTTCAAATAAATTGATTGGTGTTTGTATGAATTTCCACCGAGGATGAGATATTAACATATTCTATAAATTACAGTTATACCCTTTTCGAGTTTAAATGAGGTAGTGCGGGGTGATGCCATGTATGCATGAATGCTTAATCGTTAAGTTTGGGGATTACAGTATGAGAAGTCGGGATCATCTGACATCTGGTGATGAGCCGTCAGCGCTCGGTCTGGCAATCGCACCCTGAGCTCCCCCGAGTCAGGGTAGATAAGCCCCTGGCCAATGGCGCTCGGCCTGGTCGATTGCCCCGAGCGCTACCAACTTTCAGAGTGTTCGGATAACCCTGCCTCTCATGCTCGTGATCATTCGGCTGGTTCGAAAACCAGCGGTTCTTGACAAAGGGAAGCCTTGAAAATACTCCGGAAGAAGCATCCTTGCCCACAAAGTATTATAACCGCCAATGAAGTTTACAGATAAACTGTGGCGAAGCTCCCGAGCGCCATCGCCAACATCAAGGTGGAAGCTCAGGGCGAAACTAGCGTCAATACACAAGAGCAACAGAAAAGGCACTTGTTGCCAGTCCTGAGCTAAGTTTTTTCGCTGCGTTTTCCCTCGGTTTTAAAAAAGCTTTCTTCTACCTCCTCCACGGAGAGTTTCTCGCGCCTACAATCCCGTGCCCCGCTCCACGGAGAGTTGCAATCTTGTCGTCTTCTTGCGCAATTCTCAATTTCTCATTCGCAATCATTTCTTCTTCCAATGCATAATGCCGTGCGTAGCACTCTTCTTTCTTTAGATCTTTCACGGAATCTACCTCAGTTTTGGTAGACCAAAGAGACTGTAACACATCCTTGTAGATATCATCATTTTGATAGGAAGAACTTTTACCTGGTCGAACTCGTTCTTTCTCTGCCTTCCTACCAATTGGCCTACCGATTAACTCTGTTTCTAGAGTAGGAGCTTCCAACTGAGCTTCGCATTGACTTGAGTTCGTGCTAGGCACATAAGAACTTGGACTAGCATGTACGTTTGTCTTTTGTTTCTTACCGCGATCGAGGCCGCAGGCGGGACGAGAAGGTTATGGCCAACTACCTTCCTACCGCTCTCAGGGGAGCCGCTAGGACTTGGTTGACAAACCTACCCCCAGGAACTATCCGTTCATGGGGGCAGCTCTGTGACATGCTCCTCAGGAACTTTCAAGGTACCTTCCCAAGACCTGGTCGTGTCGACGATCTATTCCTAGTCATCCAACGACCAAACGAGACCTTCCGAGAATTCACCAAAAGGTTTAGTGCGGTCTGCAACACTATTTCAGAGATAACTGACTCGAATGTCATCCGCGCCTTCACTCGGGGCAGCAGGAACGAGATGTGTACGCATGACTTGATCATGCGACCACCAAAGACCACGAGACAGCTCATGGACCTGGTCGAAAAGGCTGCCTGTGCGGAGGAGACCCTGCGATACATCAAGCAGCAACGAGGCGGGCTGACCAATTCTCCCCTCCGGGCAAGGGATGATTCGAGGAAGACTAAACGCAAGAAGAAGTCCTCTGGAGGGAACAAGGAGAAAAGGGCCAAAGCCGACGAGGTAATGACCGACATCTCCGAGAAGCGCACCTGGCGACCGCATCCCAAAGGCAAGCCTACCAATTCCTTCGACAAGCCATCCAAGCCCTGGTGCGACTTTCACCAAACCGACTCGCATGATCTACGTCAGTGCCGCATCTTCAAGAAATACCTTAGGGAAGAAAGAGAGAAGTTCCGCGAGGAGGATCCTCAGGTCGCTAACAATAGTCGGGACACAACTTCCGACGACGATGACTCCATCCCTGAGCCTTTCCAAGGGCACATCAGAGCAATCGAGCACATATTCGGGGGCTCAACCTCTTATGAGTCAAAGAGGCAATACAAGGCGATTGCCCGAGAAGTTCTCGCAAGCCTACCACGGGTCGCTCGGGCGGTCAAGTGGTCCGAGGTCACGATCTCTTTCGACCAGACAGACTGCCCTGAGAACTGTGCTCGGCCGGGACGATATCCAATTGTTGTCGAACCAACAATCAACAACTGCCGAGTAGGCCGCGTGGAGGGAGCTCCATCACTATCCTATTCACCAACGCCCTCGACGCAATGCAGGTACCACGGTCGTCCGTCCAGACGGTGACGCGGGCATTCCATGGTATCGTCCCGGGCTCGTCGGCCACGCCGATCGGGCAAGTCACGCTCCCGGTTACCTTTGGTACACCGGAGAACTTCCGAACAGAGAAGATCCTGTTCGATGATGTGAGGGACCCGATATTCTAGTCCGATTCAAGGGATTCACAACAATTGAAGACGGTGACCATAGCCGCTACCTGCGACGGTCTATGGCCCACCCCCGCCCCGTGCGACATGCATACGACACAATGCGTATGACTCACCACGGCCTGATTGGGGGATCACAATTCCAAACACATACGCATCACGCGTATGACTCACTTTGGCAATGGACCGTACTTTCACTTTGCATTCCACATGAACCGAAATAAAATAACAAGTACCTCCATATGCACCCAACCACACTCCCCATTTCAACATACACGCATGACAGACGGGAGGTGGGGGCATATGTTGGACAGCAAGTATATCATCACATGAACCACTACGATACGATAATACTACTAGCTGTCCACGTTGTGAACTATTCAGTTTACATCATTCGGTGATAGCTAGAAATTTAGTCAAATTAAGAAGCATTATACAACAGCGGAATAAAGTAAATGAGTCCCGCAGCGGTGCATCGACCGCTGTCCAAAAGCCCAAAATAATCCCACGAGTCGATAGCCAACCAAAGAAACCAAGCAATTAAGCATCATCGAAGTAATCCTCGACCACTGGCTCACCTGCAAGATCTAGGAATGTCCTAGGTGAGTACAAACGTACTCGCAAGACTTATTCGTGCTTGATTAAATGTCCTACACATGCATAACTACGGCAGAAGTAAAGCGTGGTACGATCCAAGTCAACTAAATCTACAGATTATGGCATGGCAATAACAACACAGAGGAAGATCTACCAGGAAGTGACTCGCAGTCCAGATTTCATACCATTCCATAACCGATCATAATAGCACTCCCAGATGCCTCCCCAACCATTTGGGCACAGCCCACAACTCAACCCTAACCTCAATTCAACAAAACCACATATTTATTCAATCTCTCGGATCGTTACCGGCAATCCGATCACCCTAGATATGACGAGTGCATTTCCCTTGGAGGTTGCAAGGCTCCAAGTGATATCGAGACTTACCTCAATCATATCCCAGCATCGATTCCGCTAACGTCCACGTGGTGATAAGGGAGGTGCATGATGAAGTTTCCTTAGATTGGTATAGCGACAAGCACATTTCAAGACACCCGGTCGCATTCTGACACTTTAATAAATACCAATCGTATTCATCGTGCAAAACCCTCGGCTCTCACATCTCACTTAATTAGGTTCAATTAGATAGGGCAACCCGATTAAGTTTCAGCCACACCTGAACAGGACACGTCACCCACCTAACATGCTAGTTTCAAATATTCCGACCACCATACCGAAACAAATCATCCTACCACAAACACAAATAGGTAAGCATATGAAATGACAATAACAAGGTGCAACAAGCTCTGCTTGCCTTGGTCGCAGGGTTCTGGATCTTGATCGGAAGTGAAAGCCGAGTGGTCTCCTTCTTCGGGCTCTATTTCGAGCAACAAGCGATACCGGAAACAAACGAGAAAAAGAAGCAATGAGACCCAGCATGTATGCATGATGAATGAGGCTACGTATGAAATCCTAAAGTAACTTGTAAATGTTAGAAGGCTTATGACAGTGAGCATTGCTCGAATTAAACTTGTAGGGACTTACATTACAATTCTAACTACACATGCATGTCCAATTAGGTTTGGTGTCATCTTAGGTTAGAAAATTTACTATTCTCAGCAATTGGTCACGTCATGAAGTGTTGGTATTATGAAAGTGTCCGGCGATAAGAACCTAATGCAACTGGAATCGCTCGATTCGGAGCTACGAGCATCAAGTTATGAACTATTGAAAATGTCGTACGAAAAGGGAACAAAATGGTTTTAACTTAATGAATCAGGGTTTATAATTTAAAATTTTGGATTTTCATCTAGACCAGATTGTAGAGAATTTCATAAGGATTCCAATGATATAAAATTTGCTACATTTGGAGTTACGGTTCAAAAGATATCGCGTTTTCAAATTCCCACATAACATATGAAACCCTAACTCAGATTTCCACGAAATTAAAAATGCTATGCGTACCCGGGACTCTACCCCTTTTTCCTAATTCTAAACGTCTCTGGCTGACAGATGGGCCCCGGGTGGCAGAGCTGACTGGGCAGCTGAGACCCAGTCAGCAGCTGACTAGACCCCAGGGGCCAATCAGCAGCGGCCGCCTCACCCGCTCATCTCTTCTCTCTCTCTCACGTGTCCCCTTTCGGAACCGGCGGTCTCAGGCAGCGGCGACCTCGCCGAAGATGATCAGAAACGTGCTTGGGGGCACGACGGGCTCAGGGAAGGGCAGAGGAAGCGGCCGCTGCTCACCTAGGGCAATGCCTGAGGTCGGGGAAGGCTGAGGGGCTAGGGGATGAGCTCTCGACGGCGTGCGGCGGAGGGAGGTGTCGGTCGTCGTCGGGGAGGTGCTTCGGGGCGCCGGGCTGCAAGGAGAAGGAGGGGAGGAGGTTAGGGGAAGTGAGGAGGAGCTCGGGGGCTAGAAGATGAAACCCGAGGAGGACCGGAGCGGTGGCACGAGCTCGCCGGAGTTGGAGCCGAACTTGGGGAAGAAGGAGGCGACGGTGGCTCTCTGGACTCGGACCTGAAAAATAGAGAAGAGGGGGAGGTGAGGGAGGACGCGAGCAGACTCGGGAGCTCAAGAGGAGGAGGTCGGGCTCACCGGAGCGCCAGGGATTTCTCGCCGGAGTTGCTGCTGGACTCGGAGAAGGAGGAGGTGGCTCGAGGAGCTAGGGCACCGGGAGGGGAAGCTAGGGTTTTCGGACAGGGGAGAGGGGGAGTGGCTGTCGGGACGGCGTATTTAAAGGGCGGCACGGGGCTTCGGACAGCCGGTGGGTGGATCCGCCGCCCACCTCGGCCACCCGGCGCCGGAGGCGTGGAGGCCGGGTCCTGGCAAGCGGGACCCGCATGGCGGGGAGAGAGGAGGGGCGCGGGGGCTGATGGACGGGCCCCGCGCGACAGGGAGAGGGGAGAGAGAGGGCGGGGTGCCAGCGGGGTTAGCGGGCCGACCGCATGGGCCCAAACAGGCCTCGGCCTACAAGCCTTTTTCCCTTTTCTTTCTCTATTTGTTTTTAAATTTCAGCTGAGCTCCTTTTCAATTCAAATGGGCACTCAAACGACCTCCAAATAAGCTGAAATTTTTACAGGATGTTTACAAACAAGTATAGAACCTCCCATAAAATTTTGAACTCATTTGGAGACTGTTTGACATAGGTTTGGATTCAAATTCAAATAGGGCTCAAATTTGAGTTTGAACTGGGGCTAGGTCCTCTATGCCTCCAAAATTTTTGAAAATGGGCAGGTAGCTAGGATTCCCAAATTCATGGCTGAATATAAAATTTGGGGACCTTTCCTCCACCAGAAGGTTGCCTACTCATTATATTACACTTCAGCCCTTCGTCTATTTTGATTTCCAATTTCTCACTGATTCAGCACTGCAAGGTGGTTTGAAAGAAACTTGAACCTTAGAGGGATAACCCCGCTAGGAAACCCTAATCTTCCTCCACCTACTATTGTCGACGTTGATATTTGTGAATTCAAATAAGTTGATTGGTGTTTGTAAAATTATCCACCGAGGATGAGATATGTACGTATTCTATAAAATACAATCATATCACATTTAAGTTTAAATAAGGTGCGTGTGCGGGGATGATGGCATGTATGCATGAGGAAAAACAAAACTCTAATCGTAACATAAGTTGGGTATTACAGATGACGTCGATTTTGAGACAGCGTACAATGCTATCCTGGGACGCCCAACTCTGGCCAAGTTCATGGCAGCAACGCACTATGCCTATCAGTGCATAAAGATGCCCAGCCCAAAAGGCGTCCTCACGATAAAGAGTTCCCCCAAAGAAGCACTGCTCTGCGACAAGCGCAGCCTCGACCTCGCAGAACAACATCAACTCTCTAGTTGGGACACCGATGCAACGGCACGCGCCTCCACATCGTCAAGACCACCGCCGCCACTACGAGCGATAACTTCGGAAAGTACCCCCTCCAAGTCGGAGAAAAAGTTCCACGACTAGATCGGAACTGGAAAAGAAAAAAAACAGGGCCTTTTCCTCAGCAGGACCACGGTTCCCCAGGAAAGGCTGCCCGATCTAGGTCGCTCGTACCAGCTGCCAAAAAGTCATGTCCCTTAGAGAGTCCCCCGCGCAAGTACCTTCGATAAAGTTGCATGGCCATCGCCCCCTCCTCAGCAAAGTCCAACGTTGTGCCAGCTCCGGCCCTGAAGATCGTCAAGCTACGAACAAGTCGATTATAAGACGCTCCGGGCGCCGCCGCCCAGCACGCGCACTCAACCAAGTTTCGTCAGCAAGTCACGACAGAAAGGACGCGAGTCTCTGGGACAATCGGTGACAAGCTGAAAGAGGGGGGACAGCTTATACTTTTTTAGTTTCCTAGAATGTCTTTCTTACAGTAGTTTGTAAAAGACACAGTTTCTAAATACATCAAGTTTCGAGTTCAAGATATAAATTTTTGGACTGCCTATCCGAGATGCCCCTCGAATAAGGCAGTCGAGGGCTAGATAAGTAGATGGCAAATTGGTATACGCATACGAGCACCGATCTTTCTCGGCCTGCGCGAGGGGGAAAAGGTTCTGCACTGCAACCGTCAGGGATGCGAGGAAAACCCCTTAACGTGTCTGCAGGTGATAGGGGAAGCCACTGAGCCCCCCACTTGACCAGACCTAAGGCCTGGTCGACTAAGCTCCCCGGTTCCGTAGTAACGTTCCTCGACCTCAAGCAAAGGAAGGGAAAGAAGGCACAAATATGACTAGACCAACGGAACCCATATGCTCATTCACATCCTCGATTACTTTGAACAGAAGGCATCACGGGTAGAACGTAATGCGGTCGTTAGCAGGGCAAAAATGTGTAGCTTACTAGCTTATGCCTATTACATCGGCAAATAACAGGGCACAAGTTGTCGCTACGACTGGGAAAACTGGGCGGGGACCCCTTAACGTGTTTACTGATGACGAGGAGCCACGGAGCCCTCCATCCGACTAAACCTAAGGACTGGTCAACCTCAGTTCACGGTGAAAACGGCACAACTCGTAGATCCTGAGTCAGGGGGAAGAAGCGATGAGTTCAATCAAGTCCACAACAAACCTCGCATATGACAAGCATTTCGCAAGTGAAGACAAATACTGTGAAAAACCCAAGTTTTCAGAAAACAAAAAAAACACACAAGATTAATCGCACAGTTACTGACAATTATCTGGTACAAGTTCCTATTCTACTTAGCTAGACTAGACGCCTGGACCCGATCACCGAAGGCATCCGCCGCACTTTGCACAGTGTCAAGAAGCTCCTCCTCCCTACCGGCGGGCAGGTCGGCGGCTAGGGCCTTCAGCGACAAGTCTGGGTGCTGACACCGGAGAAGAGCCAGGGCAAAAGCCACGGCATCCCGCACGCCCTGCTGAAGCTCATCTTCAACAAGCTTCTCGAGAAGAGGCTTCAATAGAGGGACCGACGCCACGAGCTCCTCTAGCCGAGTAGCAGGCAAAGGATGGGGGAGGATGGCAACTCCAACTTCAATGAGTGCCTTCTCGAGTGTATCAACGGCGCGCTCGAGATCCTCCTCCAGTTTTCCCGAATAGGCATTGCTCCTTTGCAGGGAAGACTTCACTTCCGATAAGCGGGCCTTCGACACCCGGAGCTCAGCCTCGGCCACCTCCCTCTTCTTCTCGGCTTCCTGGAGGCACTTCTGCAGCTCCTCCTTCTCCGCGCACCAGCTCCCCGACTCCTCAAGGACTTTCTTCAGCTCCTCGTTTGCCGCTCGGGTAGCCTCTAGCTCGGTTTGAGCCTTCTCGAGCGGGGGAATCCGGGAGATGGTGATCTAAAAATAGCAAGGTCAGTATTGATTACAGTACATGTTTTAACGCTGACATATCTATTTACCTGTAGCAGAGACGTCAGGCCGACGCTCTCCGGCACCAAGGATTCCGGAGCAGAAGGCTCCACCTGCTCAACCGGCGCCGGTGCTGGCCTTGGTGGCGGGGGGCGTTCATCGGTGGTCACTCCCGCCGGGATGCCGGCGGGAACAATGGTCATCCTAACCAGAGGAACTTCCGAGTCAGTTCATCATCAAAACAAGAAGCAAAACGGAACTCCGGAGAAGGCCGGGAAAAACACACTCACCTTGTACGCTTTGAATGGGGAAGGAATCCCTTGGACGAAGCATCAGGGCCTCGCTTCTCGGAGGAGGCCAGCGGCGCCTTTCCCTTCGCCGTCGCCACCTCTTCCCTACTAGTGGTCGAGAAAGGAGGAGTCAGTTCTCGTGGAGGAAGTTCGCCTGCGTCATGCTGTCCGACAAGCTACTCCTGTTAACCTACTCGGGGAACGCACGGAGAAAAGCTAGCCGGGCAAAGGGTTCTAACCTGAGGCTGGGGATCTGGCGGAGGAGGAGAGTTTTGGGTAGGGGGCTCTACCCGGGTGTCCTCCCTTACTGCCGCGGCCCTGGATGGACCTCCACCTCCCTCTTCGGAGGTTGGCCTGGTCTACCCGAGGACTTCAACATCCTCATCCTGAACAGAGGCACCGGCACGTTCGGCTTCCGGGTCAGGACCTCCGCGACCTACTCGCTGCAGAGACGAACTTGAAGGTGATTAATTAGTATCACCGTACGAGTAACCAACGAAACGCCAGACAAGGTAAAGACATCCAACTTACCGAGAGGATTTCTTTCTGGTTGTCGAGGCTGAGCCTCAGGATAGGCGGTGGCACCCCGGTCCGCCCGCCTGGGGGGGATTGCTTGAATAGGTTGCTCAACCTAATCTGAAGCTCCTCGGGGGACAGATCTACACAATCTAAAATAATCAAAAACAAGTTGGAAGTCACACCGACTAGCATGACACAGGAAGGAGAAAAATGCCTACCGGTGTCAAAGTCCCTTGACTGGTCTTGCCCCTCAGGGACCATCCAGGCAGGCTAGATCCTCGACCGAAGAGGGCTGAGTTGCCACTGAAGGAAATCTTCTGTGACATCCCACGCCGACAAGCCCTTGGCGGCAAGATTGGCGATGTCACTGACAAGAGCCCTGAGCTGTTTTGTCTCCTTCGGGGTTTCCACCCAACACTTCGCCGGGAGAGAAGTCAGGCCTCGGTAGCTGATCCCGGAGAAAGGTGGGGGCTGGCAGTAGAATCACCTCGAGTGCCAGCCCGACCACGATGACTTCCAGGAGGAGGGAAGGTAGGCATCTTTCTTCCCCTCCCGGAGTCAGAATCGCCGAGATACGCTTCGCACAGGTGTGCGAAGACCGCCAGCATCAGGACCAAGTTCGGGTTGAGGTGAATCAATTTGATCCCGTAGAACTAGAGCACGAGGAAGAAGAAGTGTGACGGTGGGAGTTGGAATCCGCACCTGAAGAAATCTGCGAAGACGACGACCCAATCCATATCCGGACTAGGGAATATCTCCTTCACGGCTTCCCAGACAGGTATGAACACCTCCGGGAGGATCACCTCCTCCACTACGAGTCTTTTGAGGGCAGAGAAATCCATCACTGAGGCTTCGAATGCGGGGATGGTGGAAATTGGCTCCCCCGAAGCATCCCCCGACGACTTCGTGGGCTCAGGGGACTTCCTTGTGGCACTCTTCTTGCCCATCTCCTCCGGCTGATCAGAGACGATGGAAGCAGGAGGTTTTGGCAAAGGGCGCGAGGAAGAGGACGAGGGGGACAGGAATGCTAAGGGATAGAGAGTAGTGCGGGCAAAAACCCCGACTCTTGGTTCCTTAAGGAATTTTCAATCTTCGCCTGACCGAGTGCAGTTAACGGCACGATCCGTTCCATCGCATTTAATGCGGGCAGTTGCTTTTTCTGCATACGAGGCGTCGTGCGGGAAAAAGAGGGCCTGACAAACCCACGACCCCCGACAAGCGCGCCGTGTTACGGCTCACGTCAGCCGCACAGCGGCGTAGAAAAAAGGAAAGATTCTTCATCACCACGCGAAATTTCCGCCACGACGGTTCGGTGTTCCAGAAATCCGCCAAGCAAGATGCATGTCCCTGATCAACGGACCAGATCGGCTCAGAAAGAACTTTGGGTTTTTTCCCAGAGAATTGCTTCGATATATCTGTCACGACTACTCGGTAGGGATTAAGCCTACTCGGGAGAGTTGTCGACAAGGACCACCCGGTTCGCCTACTTGGAGCTGCTCCCCGAGAAGGGTAGATTTCCTACAGAACAGTCACAGCCTCTCTTCACGTACTGATGGGCAGATTGATGATGTATAGTACGATATCCTGTATGCCAGACGGTATCTGCGTACGATTACCTGGGCTTCCAGAAGGGTACTACGTACTTAGTAAGGATCCCCAGAAAATAAGGTAACCCCTCGAAAGAGGAAAGATATCCCTTAAACTAGGAAGTCAATCCCGATGTTTAAGGAAGCCAGAGTCCTACTCGGGTGTAAGTCCATATCCAGTACGACCCTGGGGACCCCCTGTATAAGGATCAACAATCCCATAGGGGAGGACAGGTCTTTCTAGTCGCACAACGAGTTGAGCCAGATCCCAGGAGGTGAAACCCTAGAAGACCCGCTGCCTCGAAGGAGTCGAGTCCAGCGGGATTAGTTAGGTTAGTCTGCGACTAGGCCTAGGGTAGCCACTAACATACACCCCCATTGTAAAGACGTTTTCCTCCTTCAATATATACGAATAGGACGTAGGGTTATTATCCTCAGGGAGACCCGAACCTGTATAAAAAAGGGCTGTCCCCTGTTGTCAGATCTCCTGGCCTTGGGCCCTAGAGGTCGCTACCCCCCAGTATCACCGTTCCACGAATACCGTAAGATCGTCGATTCACCGATCATCGACAAGATCTTTGCTATACTTGTTGATCTAACATTCCTTTGCGTTGCTTTGGCCGATTTCATCGTTTGCCCTTTCGATTTGGTGGTTTTCGGTCCGTCCAGATTTCAGATCTGCTCCTCTGTTCCTCGACCGGACCCTCTGGATTTCAGCCGGACAGTCCGGGCGGCCAGACCCTCCGGATTAAACCCAAACAGTCTGGATTTGGCAAAACAGGGCGCAACCACTTCGCCATTTGGGGCATATCTTCCACACCCGGTGTCCATTTTCAGCGAACTTGGACTTGTTGGAAAGCTAACGACGAGCTCTAGGTCATCATCATCAACACCAACCTCCACAAGCAAGGTATAATCTCTGACAAGTCCATCTTCCTTGCAACTTCTTTGTGAGCCAACATCTCATCCTTTTGCGAACACTTTGAACCTATGAAGACTAGCTCTTTGATGATTGCTAGGGTCTTGTACACTCGTGCTGTTTAGAATACCCCGTCCCAAGCAATCTGAAAATCGTTAGTCTTGTAAGGTCTTGGCACAAAGAAAAAGAAGAAGAAAAGTAAGATCAAAAGAAAAGAGTCAAAAAAAAGAAGAAGAAACAAGCAAGTGTCATGACCATCTTGTAGGGAAAACGCAAAGCTTGGAAGAGAATCTAAGAAGGAAGAATAGACGAGTGTGCAAATCTTTCACCCTACCTAATCGCAGTCAAGCTAGCGTCTTTCCTTGTATTTGTGCAACACGAGCTTTTAGTATACGCTAGGAACATTTTGTACTAGCTCACTTCTTTGGTTGCACAAATCTCATTATCTTTGCGCGTGGGTTGTTTGAGCTTCGCTTATATCCTTTGAGATCAACTATTATTGCATTGTTTCATTGTGGATTATTACTAATTATTGCAATATCTCTAATTCCGCTTGCTTAGTGTGTTGTGCTTATCCTTTTTCGAGATCCATAAAAACTTTTGAATGAGATAGTGTTTGGGACTTTGGAACCTTTTCAACCTACTCTTGAGGGTCATCTATTCCCTCCACGGCCCGTCGATTCTTCAATCCAAGGAGATAAGGACTTCGGTAGTAAGTGGGGTGAGCAAAAAGCGTAGGATTCCAACTTCCACATACACCACATACATATCCTTTGTGCTTGCATCTTAACCATGTTTAGGTTTGACCACGAAATGGATGCCAAGAAGGAGAGACAAGGACAAGAGGGAACACGGCACACTACAACATCATGTCGAGCCTCGTGGTCTTCAATGAATGAGGCGAGTAATCCACATTCATCTCCATCAAGGGACTTCACCGACAAGAACCTCGACGTCCGAAGCCCCAAAGGCGTGAAGAGAAGCCATCATCGTCGAACGGATGAGGATGAAGGAAGCCATACAAGCACCTATCGCCAAGGAACTCCGCGACGACAAGGTTGCCAAGGTGGCGGAGTGGACAAGCTCGACAAGCCAAAGATCACCATGCCCAAGTCCCTCAAGACCAAGCTCCCCGGTGACCAAGAGCCCGAAGACTACACAGAGATTCCATTCTATGGGACTCAAGACCCGGAGGAGTACCTTGAATGGGAATGGCGATTGGAGAAATTCCTCAAGCTTCAACGAGTACCCCCAATTGAAGATGTCAAACGAGCCACGATGGACTTCCACGACTATGCTTCAAGATGGTGGCGTCTACTTCCCATGAAGGAACTCATCATCGATTGGACAAGCTTGAAGACACTCATGCGAGATGAATTCGTGCCACCCAAGTACTCAAGGGAGCTACTTCGCCAAGTGGAGTGCCTCAAGCAAGAGGACAAGCCGGTCCAAGTATACTTCAATGAGATGAAGCGTGCAATGCGACGAGCCGGCGGCTTTAGCACGCGAACAGAGATGAAGTACTTTGAGGATGGATTGAACTTTGACATCATTTCATCACTTCCCCTCAAGAACTTCAAGACCATGCTAGACCT
This sequence comes from Stipa capillata, assembly GCA_019208055.1. NCBI lineage: Eukaryota > Viridiplantae > Streptophyta > Magnoliopsida > Poales > Poaceae > Stipa > Stipa capillata. Next base: position 9,026 of record JAGXJF010002357.1, on the reverse strand, counting down.
CTTGGATAGTGTTCTCGAGGTGGAGAAGCAAGTAAAGGTGACAAAGGCCCGTGAAGACTACAAGCATGAAGTGAACCACGACAAGGCAGCCAAGTGTCAAAAGAAGCAAAATCAGAGTACCGCAGCGAAGCCACCCAAGGCTCAACCTTTGGAGGCGAGTAGGGAGTTGTTTGAGCATGGGAATTTCCCTTCGACCAAGGTGGCTAATGGTGCTATCCAAGATGGCGCTTGCACCTATGGTGGCGAGACGAGCGAGAAGACAGTCGAGCACGGGATTTTTCCTTCGACTGAGGAGGCACATGGAGATGAATGCACCATGAATACCTCCACCATATGAACTTGTGTCAGAAGCAAGATGCAACCAATCCCATGTGACGATGAGAGCCACCAAGCCAACTCGAGAGAGAGTGATAAAAACCAAGAGTTGTGTGACTCCACCAAATGTGAGATTGAGTGCATCAACATTGAGGGTGAGAGAGAAACACCACAAGAGTTGAGAGAGGTAGTTAATAGGTCAAGTGAGGACATTTCAAGGCTAACTACTTACCCTCTCCTTTTAGTGTTGTCTCTCACTTGGTGTAGGATTTGGAGTCCCAAGTGACATCCATTCTCAACAAGCCAACCCCGCCATTAGAGGCAAAAAGTTCATCCCGGTGGAAAATGGAGAACTTACCACCCCGAGGTTATGTCAAGATGAGGAATGTGGCTCCAAGGAGGCAAAGTCACCATCCACACCTACTTCAACTGAGGAGGTCATCAAAGGTAACGGTATAGGTGTTGTGATTGTCTCCCAAGTGCATGTGCAAAATATTGATTGCTTGCATGATGTAGATGAGTTTAATTTTTCTTCTCATGTCATTTTGACTCACCCGTGTGATGATTTGAGTGCAAAACATGCTATCATGTGGAGTTAATTAGATATGACGAAGTTCTTTCCAAAATCATACTTGCTCATTCCATATGCTATGTCATGTTTAGTAAGCCTTTGACTTTGTCGTGTGCTATGACTAAGATTTCCGAAATCACATCTTTGAAATCTTTTAATAGTACCTATGCCTATCCTTATAAATTTAATTTAATTAGTGAATATGGCATAGATGACAAGTTTATGGTTTGTGGCATGAATATCTCTTGCAATGAAACTGCCATGTTGAAATTGCATATTTTAGGCAATCCATCTTGTATGCCATGCTATGCACAATCTAACATGCAAAATGATCACAATGCCACATGCGTTGCAAGAAAAATAATGATTACTTGTTCTTTCCATAAGATCTCTTGCAACTATGTTAATATCTCAAATGTGCCATGTAATGAGCATTATCAAATTGCTCCTTTTGTTGCAACAAATATGTTGACCATTTGCCCTTTCTAATGATTTGCTTGCAACAACAACAATATGCTTGAAAATGGGGAGGTTCCTAGAACTGTCTCACGTGCCTTAGGAGAATTTGACTTAATCAATGTGAAACATGCTCATTTGACTTGTTGCATAATGTGGATCACAAGAATAGGGGTGCCATGGATGTCATGTTTGATATATCACATTTACCATGCATCTTTAAGTCAAATAATAATGTGCACAACAAAAGACAAGTCAAAATGGATGACATATACATATCCCATGCATACACATTATATTTGCTATTCATGTTTTGTGCTAATGGTGATATGCGAAAGAAGGGACACTTCATGGTGGATGACGTATTTATCTACCACGCATACACGATATTTGTTTTGTCTAGTGATGGTGCAGGAAGCAATGTCTACATCTCCAACTCTGAACAACATGAACTAACCAAAAGAGCTCAAGAGAGCTACTTAAGCATAAGCTCTCATGACGTGTTCAAGCCCAACACCCCAGGACAACAAGAGATAACAAGGAGAGCATGAAGGAACCTCGCCAAGGTGAATTCTTTCCCTTGTGACAATCCTCGCATAAACATTAAGGATGGTCTACTCTTTGAGTGTTGTTTCTTTTTTATTGTTAGCTTCATGTACATCATGGAAGGAGAAATAACACCATGGAGTACCAACTACAAGAGAGACGTCGGTGCGAGGTATCAAAGGGAAGAAGCTTGGACATCATCCCTCTTGAGCATTGAAGGAGCAGAGTCGAGGACAACTCCTTTTCAAGAAGGGGAGAATGATGCAGACATCGCCATGGACAACACTCCCTCAAGCTATTCAACTCCAAGTGACACGTGTATGGACCTATATGTTGCCAAGACATGGCATAAAGAGGTGAATCTCCTCCTTTACATGTGTCCACCTAATCGTACCTTGAATGGTATGCTACTTAATGCTTTGACTTTAAATATGCCAAGGTATGAGGGACCGACCAAGAGGGAGGGCAAAGGAACACCGACCAAGAGGGAGGGCAAAGGAACCAAGTGGAAGAACAAGCTGACGAGCAACGGGACTAAGGAAGAAATGCCAAGCATCAGCATCAAGACCCCAAGATCCAAGCCGAACCCCAGCCAGACTGCTGCTTCGGAACCTCCGAACGTTCACTAGAAGTGAAGACCCGGACTGTCCGGCTGAGTGTCCGGATCTTCTCTGGACAAGCCCGGACCTCCACCCGGACACTCTAGATGAGTGTCCGGATCGCTTCTGGAAAACCCGGACACTAGCCCGGACCATCCGGCCACCCGGACCCTCCGGCCTCCATCCGGACCCTTCGGATTCTACCTGCGAGCAGTAAAACGGGCTGCGGCCCATGTATCCAAGGGAGTCGGGGTTAGACTATAAATACCCGTACCCAAACGCTAATTAGGGTTAGACTTGATGTATTAACTAAAGTAGAGCTTTGCTCCTAATCTAGGGTTTCATCCCTCTAGATTTGGAGTTCCACCTTAGGCCTTTCTTTCCTTTTGGATTGAACAGATCGGCGTGTGCCTCCGAGTGGTAAACGTGGCATTCAATTGAGAGGTTTGTTGAATTGGTTCCTAGTCTCCAAAGGTTTTCCCATTGGGGTTTGTTGTTGGGGTGGGTTTTCCAATTAGGCTTGTGAAAGTGCATCCACTCCCATTGAGCTTGGGAAGGATGGCTATCTTGCCCCAGAGTTTGGTTTTGATGGTTATTGGCAATCCTCACCTGTGTCTAATGTTTTGCAATGAGTGTGAACAGGGATTAGATGGACAGGTGAAAGCTGAAGTGAGACAACTGTTGATGATGAGCCCTAAAAAGAGCAAGGAACTGGGAAGGTCAGAAGGACCAGCTGAGCTAGGTTCCTGAGGCACAGTTGCGAGGAAGCCGAGGCTGTGCTCGAGGGCAAGCGAGGTGATGGTTGCTTGATGGAGTTCAAGGGCCGTGAATGCAAGCTTGATAAGTCCTGGAGGAGCTAGGAAGCTGGTGGATCAGGACCAAGGGTTCTCTGTGCGTCTACAAGGGCAGTCGTCTTCGGTGAAGAAGCTTGGAACCAGTGCCAAGGGTCTAAGCGAGCTGGTCAGGGACTTTGGCGAGGTCATTGCTCTCTGGTCAGTTGTAGGCTTGTAGTGAGCCGGCCAGAGTTGTGCTCAGGTGCTGCCTGAGGCAACCGAGTCCACCTGAGTTTGGCATCTGAGGCTCAGGTGGGTAGCTCAGCCGTGGCTAGTAGGTTACCAGAGGTGCATCGTTAGCTGAGTCTCAGATAGGTTAGGTCTGGTGGCTCTTTGTCTGACGTGGCATGAGGGTAACGGCTAGCTGCCAGGGACCCTATAAATAGGGAACCTGGGGAGGTTTTCAACCTCGAACCTTTACCCAACCTTTGCCTCTAACCCGAAAGCAACCTGTTGAGAAAGAAAGAGCTCTAGGTCTCCAAGTGAGTGTTGCCTGCGTGCATCCATCGTGAGAGTGAGTTACTTAGTCCTTCAGGTGTAATCTTCGAGGTACTGGTTCCTCCAAGAGTGGGAGTGCTCTTGGAGTTGGTGAGCAAGCCAAGTCTTGTGTGGCTGCCACCAAGAGTCTGTGAGGGCGATTCGGGTCTGCCTGTCTTGCAGCAGCAAGATCAAAAGGATTCCACACAAGAAAGGTACTCGAGGAAAGAGCACGTTTTGGTGCCGGCTGTGAGAACAGCTTCCTCAACGGAGACGTACTGCTTCGCAAGAAGTAGGAACTTCGGTAAAACAAACCATTGTGTGCTTTACTATCTGTCTTGTGATCTGCTCATACTTATTCTGTTATCTATGTATGCTTAGATCACTAGAGCACCTTTATCTGTTGCACACTAGCTGAGTTTCCTCACCTGAGACTCAGTTAGCTCCTGCTAAAACTAGTACCTTTCCTGTTCACGTCATCTGATGCACTCACCTGACTCTCACACCTGAGACTCAGTTAGCTCTGAATATAACTTGCTCTACATCAGCTGAGTTTTGCTATCTGAGTGTCTGGTGTTTATCTGATATATCTTGCTGAGTCTCAGTTACCTACATCAGTTGCATATATTTTCTCTAGGATTGACCTATCTCCAGAAGAGAAACCCATTAGGCATTATAATTTCTAGAGCCGACCTATTCACCCCCCCTCTAGTCGACTCCTGAGATCCCTTTCAAGTGGTATCAGAGCCTCGTTGCTCATAATTGGCTTAACAGCCAGAGTCTAAAGGATGTCGAACTATGAGGGTAGAGTTCCTATGTTTGATGGTACTAATTATGCCTTTTGGAAGCGGAAGATGCAAATGCATCTTACTGCACTTGACCCAGATGTATGGAAGATTGTCACAACAGGTCTTGATGTGGTTGATGAGAGCAATCCCACTGATCAAGAGAAGATCAGCATCAAGAACAATGCTAGAGCTGCCAATGCTATCTATATGGGACTGCAAGAGCATGACTTCAACCGTGTCTGTACCTTTGAGGAAGCCAGAGATATATGGTTCACACTTCAGGCCATCTATGAAGGCAGTGGCACGTTGAAGAGGTCCAAGAAAGATGTGCTGGAGCATGAACTTGACAACTTCCATTACCAACCTGGAGAGGACATCAATTCCATCTTCACAAGACTTACCATGATCACTAACCAGCTGAAGGCCCTTGGGTCCAACAGAGTGGAAGATGGAGATGTGATCAAGAAGTTCCTCTTTGTGCTTCCCAAGCCTTATCACACTCTGCGTCTGATGATGAAAGAAAAGGATGGCTTTGACAGATTAAAGCCCACAGATGTCCTTGGTAGAATGCTCACTCATGAGATGGAGCTAAACCACTCCAAGAAGCATGCTATCACTTCTGGGAAGAACAAGGACATAGCCCTCAAGGCAGTGGCCACTCACAGGGACTCAAGTGATGAAGAAGAAGATCCAGATGAAGAGATGTCCACTGATGAGGAGAATGAGCTTGCCATGCTTACTCGGAACTTCAGAAAGTTCTATCGAAGGAAGAAGTTCTCAGGCTCAGCTACAGATTCAAAGGGAAGAAGCAACTCAGTGACAAGAAGTGCTTTGAGTGTGGTGACTCAGGACACTTCATTGCTGACTGTCCCAAAAAGAGCAAGAGACAAGAGGATGGCAAGTACAAGAAGAAGGAGATCATTGTCAAGAAGAAGTACAAAGAAGGGAAGCCTCCCACCTTCAGAAAGAAGAAGACCTCTGCTGCCAGAGCATATGTGGGACAAGCTTGGGTCTCAGATGACTCAGAGTCAGAGGAGGAGTCAGAGGAAGAAACTGAGCTAGCTGGGTTAGCCATCTGTGTCTCAGGTGGATCACTCAGGAGTCCCAACTGAGCCAGGAGAAGACTCAGTAGGTCTCTCAGCTGCGCACCTGAGACAGACTCACTCTTCGACAAGGATGCAGATCCTACATATGCTAAGACTCCAACCCTATGCCTTATTGTAAGACCCATGTTAATATAAATAAATAGAGTGTTGCTTGGTCTCATGCATACATGGCATCATTCATGCACAACCTTGCATAAACTTGAATAGTTTCTAGTAGGTTTTATAGAATACGTGTATATCTCCTTCTAAAAATTCAAGTGTCTCTTTTGAATCGGAAAGCAAACAGAGGAGAGAAGGGTTTAGATTTGGGGTTGTCTCGCAGCAGATGAATTTTTGAGGTGTTTCCAATTGGAATAGCTCCGTAAGTCTCTTGTCTACCTCTGTGCCAAATTTCATCCAATTCCGTTGAGTAGATTGAAATCTACGAACGTTTTATCGAGGGGCAGTTTGTTTTTTTGGCAAAATCGGAAGTTCCGATCCAGGGACCGGAACATCCGACTTTTCCCGAACCTCCAAATCTAGGGTGCCTCCGGAACCTCCGGTTGGGTCGGAACCTCCGATCCAGGGACCGGAAGTTCCGGCTTTTTCCGAAGGTCCAAACCAAAGGTTCTCCCGGAACCTCCGGTTGGGTCGGAACTTCCGATCCAGGAACCGGAAGTTCCGGTTTTCCCCGAGCATCCAGAATAGGGGTAACTCCGGAACCTCCGGTAAAGTCGGAAGTTCCGGTTTTTCCCGAGTGAGTGACGTCGGAAGTTCCGGTCCGGTCGGAACATCCGATGTTCACATCGGAACTTCCGATCGAGCTGTCAACTTTGAGTTTTAAAGTGACACGTGCCGTCGCCGTGGGGGGGGGTGCTGAGCGGTGGCACCTGCGTGGGATCTCCACCAGGGCACCCAGGATCACTTCCCCAAAGGCCTCCTCTCCCTTGTTTCCTCCTCCTCTTTCATTTCCTAGTTTTCTCCTCTTTTTCTTCCAAAAAAAACAGCACAAGGGAAGCTCCATCTCCATCATCTTCTTCAACTCCGGTGGCCAGCTCCGGCGAGCTAGCACCGCCACTCCGGTGACCCTCTTCCTCCTCCCTCTCTTCCCCTTTTTCTTCTTCAAGTTCCCTCCCCTTCTTCCTCACTTCTCTTTGTTCTTTTGTTCTTTTGTTAGCTCCAACCAAGTTCTAGGTTGCTTGTTCCAACAAGAAGAAGGATAGAGCAAGAGGAAGAAGGAGTGAAGTTGGCATTTGAGGTGTTAGGGCCAAATAGCTGTTGTTCTCTTCCAACCTTGGGGGTTTAGCAAAAAGGTTTATAGTTCATCTTGGCTCAAGTTACTATTTTCTAAACTTTACAAAGGGTTCCATTATTCATTTCAATTTTAAGGTTTCAATTACTTAGCCCAATCAATTAGCATGCTAGGAGGTAAATGTATTTCCCTTTTTCTCTAATCTCCAAATCCACATTGTTAACCTTAATATGAAATTCCAATTCAATGAATCATGCATTTAGTTACTAGGATGATTGCCTTAGCTTCTGAAATTGAAATAAAGCATAATTCTTAATGCAAAACCCTAGCATCCACCAAATGTTCTAGCATCTCATGCATATCATCCTCATCATGCATACATGCTGAAAGTTATTTATTTTATCATTTCCTTGCCGATGTTTGTATGGTTTGCGACAGAGCCCGAGGAAGAAGAACCGCAAACGGTTGAGCTCCCTCAAGTCTCCGAATCCTACGACGAAGGCAAGCAGAGCTTGTTGCATCCTTTAATTTCTGTAGCAATGTATTGTGTGCAAATGCTTGTCTGAATTGGATACTGAAGTTGAGTTACTAGTATGCGTAAGGTGTATTCGTTGCGTTGAGAACGTCCTTAATGCCCTTTCAACTAAAATTGGTTAAGTGAGTTGGGAGAGCCGAGGGCGTACGCAATGGATACGGTTGGTGTTAATTGAAGTGTTGAAGTGACCCAGGGGTTTGGAGTAGGAAATTGAGATTGGTCACACACCAACCGCATGCCGGAGTGTTACTTCCCTGTCACGCGTAACATTACCAAGAATTGATACCGGAATGGTTGAGGTAGAAATGTACTCGCCATGTCCTGGGTGATCAATTGTTGGTAATGATCCGAGAGTTGATTGAATGTCATGTGAATTGAATTTGATAGCCCCCGCGGATGTTAGCGGAATCGATACCGGGAGTGTTTGAGGTAAGTCTCGATATCACTTGGAGCCTTGCAACCTCCAAGTGAAATGCACTCAACATGTCCAGGGTAGTCGTATTGCCGGTAGCGATCCAAGAGGTGGATTGAATTGAAATGGGTGTGGGCTACCCCAATGTGATGTCTCAATTGTCTGAATGCTTGGTGTTCATGTAATTCCTGAAGTTCACTTCGATTCTTCTATTCCTAATTATACCATTGTTAGGTTGTTACCTTGATTATGTATTATTCCGATGGAATTGCATTCATGTTTAATTGCCGTTGAATTAGTATGCGTAGAACATTTAATCAAGCACGGTTAAGTCTTGCGAGTACTTTCGTACTCACCTAGGATATTCCTAGACTTTTGCAGGTGAGCCAACTGTTGCGGAATTTTATGATGAAGCTTAGCACAAATGGTTTCCTTGGTCCGCGTTCGACCCGTGGGCGTGGTTTGGTTGTTAAGCAGTGGTTGATGCACCACTGCGGGGCTTTTGGTTTATTTCCGCTGCATTGTACATATTTCAGTTGCAACTAAGTTTACGGTTATCGCCGACTGATACTTGTATAAAGTTCACTCAGTGGACAACTAGTGTTAAATAGTAATGTAGTGCTTGTTTTTGGTATTCGAGTTGTTATTCAGGCTGCCCATATGCAATGTGTGAATGTTATGAAGTATGTGGGCATGCCGTGGAGAATTACTGTTGTACCTCTTTTTACTACGTCGAGCAGGACTCGGTTGAGTGACCCGCTGGCTGTGATGCTATGCCGGCCAGGCAGGGTGTGGGTGGGTTCTACGGGCCTTCGGGCGACCCACTAGCCCCCGGGCTAGGTTAGGGTGTGGGTGGAATCGCCGGGCTCCTCCGACCTTGTTCTGCGTGGTAGGATTTGGGAACGGCTTTAAACCTCCACCGGAATCTGGAATCTGTATGTGGTTCTGGGAAGATTGGTCGCTTCCGGCCGGCTCGCACGTGGCGAGTGTCGGATCGTTCCGTCTCGGTGCGTACGGCGCAGGTACCGTGCCACCGCAGAGGACGAGTCCTTCGGTCCTTAGCGACTTCGCGTTCCCCTAACCATATGTGGATTTTGGGTCCGTGACACTTATGGCTAAAGGCAGCAAGGTAATGACTGAGGATGACTTCCGTGATT
>JAGXJF010002356.1:0-75926 GCA_019208055.1 Stipa capillata | reverse complement strand
GTGCATTTGTCAAATGGACACTATGGTTGAACTAATTAGATAGGAAACTCTACAAAGATTTGAAAATGCAAATTTGCTTGAAGTTAAACTATATACCTATTTAGAAATTCACCCAAGGATTGACGGAACTCAATAGCTAACCCTGCTCCAACTCTACTGGCTAACTCCACCCACCCTCTACTTCACTTGCTCTGGCTTCTTCTTCACCAGGAGGGAAGAGAACAGCCCGGAGAAGCTCCGGGTGGACTGCAGCTGAGTTCTTTGGCTTGGAGCTGAGCAAGAAAAGAGAAGAGGAGAGGTGAGGGGAGGGGGGGGAAAGGGAATGCAGAAGGGAGAAGGAGAGGGAAGGAACCAGCTCACTGGAGAGGAGCGGCGCTGGCTCGCCAGAGCTGGTGCCGGAGTTGAAGAAGAAGGCGCCGGGCTGGGGAGCTGCGCACGGGAGAGAGAGGAAAATGGGGAGGATTTGACCGGGGAGGAGAAAAGGAGGAGCACGGGGTTTCCCGGCCCTTTTATATGGGGGCCGGCGAGTTCACCGGCGTGGTGCCACCGCCCATCACACCCAACCCACGGCCGCGACGTGGCGGCCGAGTTCTGACGCTCGGAGCTCACCCGGAAAACGACCCGGAGCATGACCCGGAATCCGGACAGCCCGGACGTACCACCCGGAGGTTCCGGATGGGACCTCCGGCCTTCACAAAACCGCGGCCGAACCCTACTGGACCCTCCTGGAAAACCACTCGGAACCCAGCCGGATTCCGGGCTCACCCGGAGGTTCATCCTGGAGGGTCTGGACCAACTTCCGGGTCAACACAGAGAAGGAAAATTCTCCCCAAATCCATTTTGAGGTATTGGCATTTTGAGCTATAGGAACATATTGGCTTTAAGTGCTATGACTTGGCCAAATAAGTTGATTGGTGTTGATTTGATGGAAATTGGTTACCTAAGATGAGATATGCACATATTCTATAAAACATAACGTCTTGATATTCTAGTTTTATGCAAGGGCTGTGAGTGAAGGATGCCATGTATGCATGGGGCAAAAATGGAAACATATATATATTAAAATGGGTGTTACAATGGTGGACAACTGCGGGCGGGGCGCAGTTGAAATTGGAGTCAGGGGGAGCCGACCCCGATGGCAGTATTGGAATCGGAGCGCCGGGCTGGGAATCTCCTTTGTCGGAGAGCAACCATTGAACTCTGCAATGTAAAAAACACAAACCGACTTTAGCGTCTTCTAGTTCAGTTGAAAAGTGAAAGAAAACAAAAGAAGCGTACCTGGTGGTCGTGGGGACCATTTTTCTCTTCGGTTTCCCCGGGGCAGACGGACCCCCGGAGGAACTGGCAGGTGCCGACTGGGGCGTAGTCGGCTTGGCGGCAGGAGCGGCGGCATGCACCGCGGGGCTGGAGGGTTCGGCCCGCGTTCGCTTAGAGGCCGACTCTGCCTGAGTCGACTCCACCTGAGCTCGCGAGGCCCCGGAGCCGGAGGTGTCGTCTGCACGCCTCCGTTTGAAGGTTAGGGGGGCCTCTTCCTCTGACTCGTCCCCCGAGTCGACCGGAACTCGCCCTTGTTCCGGATCCCCGTCCTCGGGGGCTTTCTCGTCGACTTCCACATCATCCAACACCTTCTGAGCCGGACTTTGCTCGGGGAGTGGTGGCATGGAGTCCAAGTTAAGAAGAGTCTGGAGCAACAAAGACTCGGTTTCAGAAGAGATGAAGAAATGACAACACAAAGGACCCGACTCGGAAGATGAAACACTTACAGTTGGCGGGGGGTTGGCGGTAGAGTAGGGCACCACGTGTGGCGCCCTGGTGAGTCCGGATCGCTCCTTAGTTAAGTTCCTGAGGAGCTCCATACAAATTGCGATCCGTGAGCTCTGCAGGCGACACCCTGGTCGAGTCGGACGCACCCGAGTACTCCCACATTGGGTGCGCCCTGGCCTGCAGCGGTTGGATCCGCCGACTCAGCCAAGTCACGATGAGGTCAACTCCAGTAAGCCCCTTCTCCTGGAGTTGCTGGATCCTCCTCGTGAGCCGCTCGATCTCTGACATCTCCGCGCTGGAAGGTTTGGCTCCCCAGCGTTTCTGCCACACCGGCGGACCCGCGATGTACTTCGGCAGTCCCTCCTGTGCAGTCGGAGTGCGCTCGTCCGGGCAGTAAAACCACCCGTCTTGCCACTTCCGCACGGTGTCGGGGAACTGCAACTTGAAGTACTTGGCACCGGACTTCACTTGTATGCCGGCTCCCCCGCAGATGGAAAGGCGCCCGCCAGCCTTGACCGGCTGCGCCTTCACCACGAATGTCTTCTTCCACAGCCCCCAGTGAGGCCGGGTTCCCAAAAAATATTTCGCACAGCGTGATGAAACACGCGATGTGCAGAATGCCATTGGGGCTGAGGTGGTGGAGTTGAAGGCCGTAGAAGTGAAGAAGCCCTCGCACAAAGTCGTGGGGCGGCAGCGATAATCCCCGCTCGATGAACGGGATGAGCAACACCCGCTCGTGATCGTGCGGAGCAGGACCCGGCTCCTGGTAAGGTGCCCTCCAGTTGCTGATTTCTCTCGAGGGCAGCATTCCCTCGGTGGCGAGGCCGGTGAGGATATCGTCGGTCACCACCGACGGGACCCAGTCGCCTTTCTTCCAGTCATCAGAGAGCACGGCGGCGGAGGAGGAGCCAGCGTCGATCTTCTTTCCCTTGGCGACGCGCGACATGGTCGCAAGGCGGTGGCGGATCGAGTGCTTCCTCAGGAAGGAAAGAGACAGTGCGTGGCGGCGAGGCTCTGGAGGCAAAGGGATTTAGCGCGAGAGGAAGACGAAGGCAGATGGGAACTATTTCAGCCCCGCGCCCGTTTTTATAGAAGAGGGAGGCGAACCGTCGACGGTCGTGCGCCACACGTGGCGGCAAACCGCCACGGCAACCGTCGTCCCACGCGCGCGATCTCGCGGGATTCGAGGCACCTTTTTCGCCATGACCCGTCGTCCCAGGCGTTCCGGCCGGCGAGCATTACGTCAGCAGCCATCCCGCGCGCACCGCACGCGTGATTCGAGGCGCAATCATAACAAACTGTCGTTTCGGACGCCCCGCGAAGTCGCCGCAGCAGCAGCGGATGTCTCGCACACGCCTCGCGCGGGACTCGAGGCGAAATCATCGTGCTGCAGCGCTGCAGGCGCTCTGTCCAACCGACTGCGCGCATTAAATGCTGAAACGACGTCGTGTGCAGTCAAGACGGCTCCGTGTGACCACAAGCTGGCTTCGACCGGGTTCGGCTCGATCGGGTCGAATACACTCGGACGCCGAGTCAGCTTGAAGTCGGCTCGGCTCACTGAGTCACGTCACAAGCTGTGCCGACTCCACCAAATAATTTCGAGGCATACCAACTGCACCACTCGAAAGCAGATCAGATCTGCAAAAAGGGGTATCGATGACCAACCCAACAGGGTTTCGCAGGTCACTCGGCAACACCCAAGCTAAGGACGAACCCGGCATCCACAGCGGCACAAGGTGGTCCCTGATTCAGAACCAGACGCCACAGCGGCGCAAAATGGTTTTCTGGTTCGGGACTCAGTGCCGGAGTTCGAGGACTCGGTTTCGAAGCTGAAGGTCGAAGGCGTCCCCCTGCGGGCACAAGTTGGCAACGATCCACTCGGACAAGCCCAGACGCTATTTCGGGTTCACTCGGAATTTATGATACGCCTCCCAGAAGGCCACTAGCCGACTTCCCCAGCAGGAAAGCGCGGGTATCACCGAAACTCCCCACACTTAGCACAAACTTAACCTTTTTTTCAGGTATTGCGGGAGTCCATCAAGGTCTCTCCACCAGCAACTCGGGAATACGCAGCTTGCTCACCAGCCGGCATCCGTGTCGAGACCTTGAAGCACTCGGGGGCTACTGACGGGGGGAACCCCTCCGGGTAGGCCCAGTACAGGGAGTCGGCCCAACAGGCTCGGGGAGTCCCACGGAGGCCCACTCGGATGAAGGCCCAAGCGAAGCCCACACGGAAGCAACGTCCGGGTGTCATCAAGACTGGCGTTACAACCTCATCAAGGCAAGCGTTTCGCTGGCGTGAAGGCTGGCGTTACTCGGAGAGTTACGCAGATAAAGACGCAAATTAAAGTACGCAGTTACTGTAGCTCGGCCGACTGGCCGAGTCGGCATATGTAAAGCCTATATAAGGCAAGGCTAGGGCCCCATGCAAGGGGCTAGATTCTTACGCATTGTCTTCTACCTCTAGACAAGAACAACCACCATCTTTCTGTAACCTTTCTCGCACAAGATCAGCAATACAATCAGCAGGAGTAGGGTATTACCTCCGCCATTGGAGGGCCTGAACCTGGGTAAAATCTCTTGTGTGAACCCGCTTAGATCTTCCACTTGCGCTCCCCAAATCCTACTAGAAATGTATATTGCCGCGAAATCCTCGCGACACACCGCCTCTAACTTGGATGACCATATCAAAGGCGGTGGTAAATATATAACCACCTCATGTATAACCCATGTGTGAGGCGAGTAAGTGCATCTAACTTGCACCAATATCCTGCACAACATTTAAAGTATTGCACAAGCAAACAGACCAGCGCAGCCAAATCTATATTAATTGTGGCAAACAACTGGTGATTTTTTGAGCGCTTTGGTGGCGATTTTTGAGGGGAGAAGCTAGATTCGGAAGAATCGTTGGAGAAATACATTCCTTGTTGATTAGCAAATGTTAGTGATTTGTCTTATTTTTAGGGGAGAAGCTAGATTTAGAAGAGTGGTTGGAGAAATTCATTCCTTGTTGATTAGCAAAGGTTAGTGGTTTGTTTTACAAGCATTTTATCCAATAATTTTATGATTTTTGTTTGCTAGGTGGAAGATGAGAACAGTAATTTATATGGTCAATAATTATATGCATGGAGATGGTTGATTCATTGTATATTTGAATGTTTCGTACGTATATAGACTATTTCTTAAGGTTTGTAGAATTTTTAAGCAATTTTATAGCTAAAATGCAACAAACTAAAATTTATGGCTTTATATTTGTGGCTTAAATGCAAGAAATGCTACTTTTGCTAGTTAGGTTAGTAATTAAAGAGAGCTCTACTCTCATGTCACGTAGTCGACGCACTATATATTTGTAACATTCTTAAAACTTTTTATATGCACAACATAGATGTATTGAACATGGATTTATGGAGATCACAACATCGAGGCATATTAGAGATGGTGTGAGAGCCTTTCTAGTAGCTGTTGAGGTGGACATGTTGAGAGAGAAGAGAGCAGACACGTATTGTCCATGCTTGGACTGTGGTAACCTAAGGATTTTCGAGTTCCCGCAGATCGAGTTCCAATTGTTTAAGATAGGTTTCAGGGGAGGGTATTCACGTTGGACTAAGCATGGTAAATATCAAGCTATAGTCTGATGATACCATAGTTGACGAAGAAGCAACCGATATGCCATTTAATACCAATCATGATTCGGATGATCAAATGTCTGATAAATAATCTATTTTGAATGTTCATGTAATTTTTTGTTTGAAACATACCTGAAATGTCCATTTATTCTATTTGAAATTTCAAATATTGTTGTAATCAATGTGTGCCCAATGTTTGCATATCGCTGAAAGTTCAGAACTTTCAGACTGTGTTCTAAACTATTATTGGAGGCGGTTGGAACAAACAACCGCCTCAGATATCATGTTATCCGAGGCGGTTGGAAACGCATCACCACGTTCTATATTTGGTTATCCAAAGCGGTTGCTCCTACGCAACCGCTTCCTATATGTATTATCTGAGGCGGTCAAATTTGAGTAACTGCCTTAGATAAGTGATCATATATAAGTGGCTGCGCGCGGCCACTAGGGTTTTACCCGACCACTTTGCATCCCTAACACCCCAATGTTGACGCGCCGCTGTCGATTCGCTCTGCCGTACCGCCCCTTGGTTCGTGAGCATACCGCCGTTGTCCCCTCAACGTCCGCCACGCCCCTCGTCTCCGAGCACGCCGCCATCCTCGTCCATGACTGCACCGCAAAGACCATCATATGTGCTGCCACCCTCGTCTCCGAGCGTGCCACCATAGAGCCTCCTCCTCCCTCCACACCGGCCATGTATTGCTAGGGTAACCGATCCCCTCCTCCTCCTTCACCCAACTGCCCCTTGCTCCGTGATGCACATTTTTGATGTGGAAATGATGCTAATTGTTGATAAATAAATGTGGAAATAATGCTAATTGTTGATAAATGTCGAAATCATGTTCTGTTATCTTGCTCTAGGATTTTTTTGATAAATAAATGATGTTGTTATCTTGTTTTAGGATTTTTTTATATGTATATGATTGTATGGATTGCTACCTAGTTGTGCTATTTAGTTGTATATTGGCTAATTTGCTGACATTTGAGAAGTTAAAATGTTGCTAATTGTTGTGGCTGAAATTGGTCAATGATTTCTCTCCAATTATATTCCTCTCTAATTATTTCTGTAAATAATTTCTACTCTTTAGTTGTGGTGTTTTTAGTAAATTAATTGTGCTGTTTTTTTCTAGGATTTAAGTTAAATATTTGATTTTCTAATTTTTTTGGTGCTTAGTTAATTGGATGTAATTTGTGTTTTGATTCCTGCTATTTAATTGTGCTTACTATGGAGATGAACTCCCTCCCCCCCCCGGCCGGTTGTCCCTTCCACCATCGCTGGCGGGGTTGCCAAGAGTGTCATCATCTTCAAGAAAGGGTCCCTGCAAACCAAGGAAGCCTTCGGTAAGGCCTTTTGGTAGAAGGATCGTTGAGAGTGTGGATCCAGTGACCAGAGTTCCTGAGCCGAAAGAAACCTGGAAGAAGTGGAGGACCACATGCGGGGTAGTCACCCGTAAAAGGGTTCGAATCACCATCCAAGATTGGAATGAGCTGACAGGAGTGGAATGGAGTGGCTTGTTTGAAGAAGTTAAGCGATCCTTCAAAATCCCAGCGGAAACCGAAGCCGATTTCGGACGAGCTACTATCCTAACAGTGGGGAAGTGTTGGAGGAATTTTAAGCACAGCCTGGTCAGGGACTTTATGAAGAAAAATAAATCACCTTGCCTAGCATAGCCGGACGTGACGGATATGACAAGGCGGAATTCTATGCCATGAAGTCGGCAGAGGAATTCCAGGCAGAAGGCCAGAAGGGACAGGAGCTAGCAAGGAGGAACACGAACCCACACATACTCGGAACCTCAAAGTATATCTGTGTTAAAAAGAAATGGGCAAAGGAAGACAAGGAAGAGAAGAAATACGGTGACCAACCTGTCTTCTCTGGTTTCTATGACAACCATGTCCGAGACTGGTGCAGCGCAATGAAAAAGTTAATCCTCGTGGTGAACACGTCTGGCGACACCCGAAAGACGAGGAGGTCTACCACAATATGGTAGGGATGAATGAGCAAGCAACACAAGGCACATTTGTGCCCAATCGGGAGATAGATATAATATCTAAAGCCATTGACACCAAGAAGCCATATGGATATAGCAGGGGTTTTGGAAATCTCACACCCTCGAGCAAAGCATTCATCGGCGATAGCTAAGAGGCTGGAGGCAAAGGAAGAAAGCCTAGGCCGAGCAATGGAAAGCAGAGATAAAATCCTCACTCGAAGCAGATTTCAAGAAAAAAGGGAGCCATGGAGGAGAGGCTGACATCAAAATACCTCCAAGAAAGGGAGGCACTCACAAGCCCAGGCGCCCACTGAAGTAGCTGTGAGTTAGACGATGTCCTGTTAATGCAAGGTTTCGCGTGAGTGCAAGTGGAGTCTATCAACCCGACCTTCGCCAACTGCCCCTTACCTAACGCGCGAGAAGAAGACAAGATGCAGATACTAGAAAATGCCCTCTGGTCTTTCGTTAAATGGCTAAAGAAGGACATAGTCCTCGAAACACCATCGACGGCGTCAGGTCGGATGATGAGGTTTTCACCGGTGGTGCATTAATCTTAGCCAGAGGTTCCCATGTCCTGACCCTCCCTCCTTCACCAGTGCATCAATCTCAGCCAATGTCAACCTCTCACCGGTTGCTACCCCCTCAACTCCTGCCAGTACCAAATGTTGAGAGCTCACAACCTCATTGTGTTCAGACCATGAGTCAAGGGGACACGTCAAAGCTAAAAGTTTGCTAGAAGAAGAAGTCCGCTTTGAATTTGGCGGCAGATGTTTAATATCCTATGGCGGAGCTAGCACGTCAATATGTGCCGGGAGAACCTATGGTAGATGACAGCGTGAAACTTGGCCTAGCCTGCTGGAAGCTTCATGATAATTACCTCAACTTATCCAACAAACGGTTCCCGAATAAACGAGTAAACCTCGTAATGTACTTTATAGAGAAACACTTTCAAGCATACTCAAGCCAATATCTTCTTCGTGGAATTCTCTGTCTTGTTCAACATTTTCCACTTCTGGGATCTAGACATTGACCTCATAAGATGCTTTACGATGTAAGCTCTTATAATACAACACAAGTTTCTTTTAATACCCCTAACTATGTACATATGACCTCCATTGTTATCCTATACTGAGATACATGATTGATCTAAGCGAGAAAAGAGGGCTCCAAAACTCTGAGGGTGGTCATCAACCCTCGCCGGGTCTCCGCGCAAAGCATCGTAAAAAATAAGAACCACATGCATGAGTACTTCGCGCGAGATTCAATCCATGTTGCCTACAACATCGTGTAAGCGATATGCCTTTCAAATTATTTGTTTACAAAGACTAAGCATATCATAACCTTGTTTCATATAACCAGGGAGCACTGGATCCTCATCATCATCGTGCCAAAATGGAATAAGGTAAACCTTGATTCCATGAGGTGTAGCCATGAACAACGTAAACCCACATAGTTGTAAATTATGGGTCTACTCAATGAGTCAATACCAAAGCTTTCCTCCTCGTCGATGACTATTCTTTCTTTCTTTTGAAATGACACGCTAAGGCTTATTATTTTGAATCACGTAGGGCGTTTTGATATGTACGTCAAAGAGGGAGGGAGGCACCAGGAAGGAGTGTCCACCAAGGTACATCACGACTCCGAGTTTAAGGTATTCCCTAATGTTCATATGTCCTTGTAGTAATGCTATCATACTTCGGCCCTCTATATCTAATCAATATTCCATTTGTAGTGCCGCCAGCAACCCGTAGGATCCACCCTCTATGGGTACTACGTGTGCTACCACATGCTAGCCTTTTTCAAGAACGAAAAGTACAAGAATCTAACAGTATGAAAGCAGCCGCATTAATGTACATCGTCTCATTGATCCTATTCACCTTGACTTTAAACTTCATATCTTTAGGAAGATGTGAAACTCATGCTAATCACACAGTTGAAAGAAATGGATGTCGCCCAAATCTGATCTCACATGACTATGTTCCTAAACAATGAGATCATCAGCAGAATGGTTCGCTCACCTGCCGGTGCCCTAAAGCGAGCAAACTAGGATTACGATTAGTTAGGTTCGTAGTACGAGAGCGACCGAACTTTGTGCTACCAATAGAGTTTCAAACTCGTGAGTAACTAAATTTGTATGCCTTTGAAACTTGTGGTTTGAAATGATACTTGCACTTGTTGTTTTAAATTTTAATATTTAGTTCTTTTGTTCATGCTAACTTGTGAGTATGGAATTCTAACATGTTCGTATGAATTTTAATTTTTAATAATTGAAACTTCTTGTTTGTGAACAAATCAATCATAATGGGGGCTGCAACCTTATGAAACTGTCCGATAATATGCAGGTAGTAAACAAATACAAAGTGGATGTGTGAATAACTTGTGCAATTCTGTTTTATATATGTTCATGTAAATGTTAGAAGTGTTTAACATGTCATGTGGATGCCAATTGAGTATATATGTGTGCGCATGTGAGAAGTGTTTGGATGTCTGGATGTTACATATATATGTTCTGCTATGATGTATATACCTGCTTTTGTGAACTATATAATATGCTTCAGCAGGGCATAGCTAGTAAATCCTGAGGTTAGCCAATAAAACAGAAAAAATATTTTCTATAGATATACATATTCGAGGCGATTGTAATTAAACAACCGCCTCCAACCTTTATATAAATCGTCTTAGATAACCTATTATCCAAGGGATTTAATAAATCTAATACCTCGACTAGTAGAATAATAGAGGCGGTCCGTCTCATATAATTGATTATCTAAAATGGTTGCATAATCGTTTTAGATGATTTATTTCAATCGCCTCCAATAAGCTTTTCTGTACTAGTGATACAACAGTATTTTCATTTGTCCCGGGATAAGCATACATTGAGGACAAAAGCTAACTGCCCCAATATCTGGATTTATTGGGAATTTTGCATGCGTTGAAAAGATTTTATTCACATTTGTTATAATCGCTACTCGTTATTACCGACGTTTGACATGCCTCGTGCGAAGTGTCCATTGCAAATTGGAACCTTGCATACATGGTGTGGCGACTGCGGTTATAATTGATAAATACGCCAGTTATAGTAATCCAGTCAAACACCAAGTGGTACTAAAAGAACTGTTGCTAAATTAAATCTTCAAGAGCTAGCGCGGTCAAACCCTTCGTGCCCAAGTCACATGGCTCTGCAAATTGCAATATATACGTACGCAGCCGCAAGTTCCCAGTATGATATGCTCTTGAGCTTTCTTCTCCACCAGCTCCATCAAAAGAGTATACGACCCACATTTAGCTCAAGATCATGGCCAGCGGCGGGAGACCAGCAGCCATGCGTGCCGTCCAGTACAGCGGCTACGGTGGTGGCAGCGCCGCCCTCAAGGTCAGTTAATTTGTACTAGTTTGCTTCTATCTTAAAACACTTTAGAACGGATGATTTTGGTAACTTTTTTTGGTGGAACCATGCAGTTTCATGCAAAATTCGTAAGTTCCGAGAGATCTGTAGCTCCAAACAGGCCCAAATTAACATTTCTTGATGAGCATTGATTTTAATGATTTGGCATATTACTTACCATACATGTTGTGAATTTGCGATGGATTGTGCGCATTAATCAGAATGATCTTACGTAGGTGGTTCCAAGATTAGCGGACCCTGCGAAGGAAATGGAGTTGACTTCTCAAGATTAGGTGAAACGCGCCCGCGCGCGGGCGGGCGGGGGGCATTTTTTCTTTGAACAGAACTGCAGGATATTTAATTAATTATGAGATTACCAGTTGGTAACCCGTGCGTTGGCATGGGCTAGGACCAATATATTATTGCAATCCTCAATAATATTACAAATATTATATCAATTATGCCATTACAGTTAGCTCAAACACCTTTCAGGGTGCGAGTCAATTCAAATTGGCATTCGAAATCATAATGGAAAATAATTCTATTCAGCGCTTAGATCCTATTCAGAGTACTACAGAAGCAAAATGTACAATTTACTACTGTTAATACTAATTGAATTTAGACATGAAATCAAATTCCATTGTGTCATTATTTTTTTATTGTAAATCATAGGTGTGTTAAATCCGACTTGGACTTTGAACCAAAAACAATCCGTATTCACAACATCACGTAGATCTAAGTGATGCCCGCGTCACAAAGTTGTTTTCATCTAGTTGTATATGACATGTAATTGCTTGGATCCATGCACGGTGTGCGTTAGTTTAATTTGACTGACCACTTTTTTTTTAGTCTAAGCATTATAACTCAGTCCTACAAGACAGATGGTCCTTTTTTGAATTGTTAATTTCAAATTTCTACATGGGGATGGAAAAATTAAGTTGTTTGTAAGAAAAAAATTGGCTTATATGGGTGCTTCCAAGATTAGCTGTGGAACGCAGTATGGAGCTAGAACTTAGACCCCGTGAGGACAATGGAGTTGAATTCTCAAGATCAGGTGCAATGTGGGGGCCATTCTCTCTTTAAACAAACTGCTTAATAGATTGTGAGATATAATTGTTTGGAGCGCTTAGTTAGGTACCATCTTTCAAGTCTAGGTGCTTAGTTGATCTAAAAAGTCTAGGTGCTTAGCAAATTGCAATTTGTTTGGTAGTTGAAGTTATCTCAAAGAAAATTAGATTATTTTAACTGAAATTATATTTCAATTAAAATGTGTAAAATTAATCTTTTTTTACTTTAGTATGTGGATATCCCTGTTCCTTCGCTGAAGAAAGATGAAGTTCTTATAAAAGTTGAAGCAGCAAGCATCAATCCAGCGGATTGGAAGATCCAGAAAGGGCTGCTACGTCCTTGTATCCCTAAATTTCCGTTTATTCCAGGTATTCACGCATTCATACTAGTCATTAGTATTTTTAGAATACCCTAGTACTAATTTACTGAAAATATTATCAGTACACCATATTTTTACCTCCTGCGATGCAGATATTTCCTTTGAAATTAATTGCAATTTGCAACAGAATGCTTTAGTCGATGCACAACTTGTTCATAATTATGCAAATGATATTATATATCGAAAATATTTTGTTACCATCAAATGCCAATCTAAGCAGTCCACTTCCGGAAAATGCTATTCTGAAACAGTGACGGACGTTGCTGGAGAGATTGTTGAGGTTGGTTCTGCAGTACGCGAGTTCAAAGCTGGTGACAAAGTTCTGTCCAGTTTAACCTTCTGGGTAATTTGAAACGTACTGATTTTTCAGCATTCATTTCATTTCATGGTATATATCCAATTATCCATCATTCATGAGAGACGATAAGTAATTACAGAAAGCTGGCGGCCTCGCCGAGTACGTAGCAGCACCCGTGGGCAGCACGGTAGCCCGCCCGGCCGGAGTATCCGCCGCGGAGGCCTCAGGGCTGCCCATTGCCGGCCTCACTGCTCTCCAGGCCCTGAAGGTCATCGGCACCAAGTTCGACGGCACGGGCATCGGCAGCAACATCCTGATCACCGCGGCGTCCGGTGGCATCGGCACATACGCGGTCCAGCTCGCCAAGCTCGGGAACCACAACGTCACCGCCACCTGCGGCGCGCGCAACCTGGAGCTCGTCGCCGACCTCGGTGCTGACGAGGTGCTCGACTACATGACCCCGGAAGGCGCGGCACTGAAGAATTCTTCCGGCAAGAAATACGATTACATCGTCAACACCACGAACGGCGGCAAGTGGTCGGTGTTCAAGCCGACCCTGGGCAGCCACGGCAGAGTCGTCGACATAGCTCCCAACCTTTGGAACTTTGTCGCATCGATTCTGACGTTGTTCTCTAGGAAGAAGCTGTCCACGGTGCTTCAGACGCTGGTGTTGGAGGACTTGAGGCTTCTGCTTAAGCTAGTGAACGAAGGGAAGCTCAAGACGGTCGTCGACTCGCGGCATCCATTCGAGAATGCGGCCGACGCGTGGGAGAAGAGCATTGGCGGCCATGCGTCGGGGAAGGTCATAGTTGAGATGTGAATTGCATGTACAATTCAGTGTTAATTTCTGTTCTTGTGTTATCTACTTATGTTGCTTATTAATATGTAAACAAAACAAACGTTGTGTGCTTGTTTCTTCTACCAAGTGATCTTTCCTGTGAAATTATGAAACCTTTTATGGAAATGTGGTCTCTGTACTTCTGATTTCATCTATTCTTGTAGAATAAACTAGCTTGAATTAAATACGTTTTTTCTGTTGCACTTGGCTTGTCGTGGATTATAATAATCAGCAGAAATAAGTTTAAAATCTCATTCAGGCCAACAGAAAATTAGTAAAGACATATACCCAATTATATGATATATATATAGCATTTTTAGTTTGGTGTATTTTTAATTAGTTAGATTATAAACTGATTTGCCAAACAGAATGTTAACGTTTTCATAGTTACTTTCTACAGTAGCATATAAAATAGTATCAGTATAGCATAGTTTAGCAACTGCAAGCTGAGATTTAGCTGTGCAAAAAGAATATTGTACCCAATTCTTGAAAAATTATTGCCTGGTAGGTTAGCAGTTCAGACTGAGTTACTTAGCCATTGGGCATAAATAGCAATAATAGGGACCTCTTTGAACTAGATTCAACAAGAGAAGACCACAAGTTCTCATGTTAGAGGACGTCAAAGAAGAACTGTTTGGCTCGAACATATGACTGTTTTTGTTGGAATTGGTGACACTAGGAATTTCACTTGTGTCTCGAATCTCCACTACTATTAAAAGCACCAGTTTTTCTTTTCTACAGTCACACAATTTACTGTACACAGAACAATTTCAACCGTCGGATTGACTCCATCGAACGGTCCAAATCCGAGCGATGTTTCGCTCCCGGCTTTTCCGTGTTTCGCCCCTTCCGTGTTTCGCCCCCGCCTATTCCGGTCGTTCCGTTCGCCGATCGCGCGGTTTCGCTCCCGATCTTTCCGCAGCTCCCGCTCGCCCCGTGCCCCGACGCCTCTCGCCACCTCCCTTCTTTCCACGCACGCCGCCCGTCGCCTCCCCTCGCGCCACGCCCCGCTGCACCCTCCCTTCACTCCCCGCGCCCCGCCGCCTCCCTCCCTCTCGACCCGCGCCCCGCCGCCTTCCCCTAACCCACCCAGCCGTCCCGTCCTCCTCCTCCTCCTCCCGTCCTCCTCCCCCCGCCGGCCTATCGCCCAACCCGGCTCCTCCTCCTCCCGCCCGACCTCCTTTTTGCCGGCCGGTCGCCCTCCCGCCGCAGCCCCCCTCCCTCCTCCGCCCGCCCCCTTCCGTTCTCCTCTCCCCGCCGGCCCGCCCGGCTCCTCCTCCTCCTACCCGACCTCCTTTTGCCGGCCGGCTGCCCTCCCACCGCAGCCCCCTCCCTCCTCCGCCCGGATCCTCCTCCTCCCACCGCCCCCCGCCTCCCCCTGCCACCCAGCCGACCTGCCCGGCTCCTCCTCCTCCCGCCGCAGATCAGAGAGAGAGAGAGAGAGAGAGAGAGAGAGAGAGAGAGAGAGAGAGAGAGAGAGAGAGAGGTGGAGATGGCAGGGAGGCTGACCGCGATGGATTCCCGCGTCCTGGGCGACCACGGCGCCGCCGCGCGCGCCGCGGCCTCCGCGCTCCGCCATCGCGCCGGCCGTCGGCGTCTCCACCGTCCATGGCCACCACCGCCGTCTCCATCACCAACCTCAACTCTGACTTCAAGGTCCGCGTCGATTTCCACCCTCTGTTTTCCCCCATTTTTGGTTCGATGCTTCAGATTCCTTATTCCTGACTCCTAAGTCGCATAATTGCGAGTTGTGAGCATCTATGTTTGATATCCAGGTTCATAACCTTGAAACCTATTGTTCGGTAATCTGGCTTCTGGTTCCTGTGCTTGTTTGTATAGGTTAACCCAGCGCCATCCGACAAATCATTTTGGTAATTTACATGACGAAAGTTACAATTTTAGTGTAATCTCGATAAGGCAATACTAGGTGATGAAAATGCACTTGGACAATGGTTTTGACTTCAGTGACCCGTGATCCAACAAGATGTAAGTTGATGACTCGATCATCGTGAGCCTTTTGGGTTTTGTCCTTTGCAAAGTCACCTTCATCTTTTGCTCCTGCCCTGAGTATCTTTATGATGCTCTGAACATCGGTTCAATCTTCATGGGTTGTCAGGTCCTCTGAATTTTCATCATCTGTTGCAATTCCACGAACTTACTGTATTGCAGTGTAGCCACTTACTGATCGAGTTACAACTGTTGTATCATAGGAATTCCCATTTGCATTTCACGTGACCTTGTGTTGTGAACTAATTTACCTATAGATCATATTGTACACTTGTGTGTGGCCTTCGCTAAATGATTCCATCTTAAATTCATTCTTTGGAGTTAGCATGATCTTTGTTATGTACCTATCCTTGAATGGTTTTTCTTTATAATGCGTTGTTGCCCTATGATGATCTCCACATTAAGATGAAGTATTAATAAAGGGCAAAAGAGAGTGAAATTTCAGTCAACGTAAACAGTTCGGTTCGCTAGAGTTTGGCTTTGTTAAGAGTTTATTTTGGGAGTAAATCAATACAGTGATACACTCCTCCTTTTGGGTCAATGGACTGAATTCTTCATTCTTGATTAACCACTTGTTCAGTAGGATTATCCTGTTGCCAAATTTGACGTCTACTGCTCTCTGCTTTGCAGGGCCTCGAAGGTGGCTAAGCATGACTTGTCTATGAAGTTCAATTGGCCGCTGGGCTTAGCTGCCCTGCTCAAGAATGGTGATAAATAATGTATTTGCTCTACTGTTGCCTGACATTTTCTTAATCGACGATGAATACTATAGCCAGTATTTTGATCAACTCAAGTTTCCAGTTGAAGAACCGCTGTAGCAAAAATACCATGCCATTGTGTGTGCACGGTCAGTAGTAAACTGGTCTTTTGGTGAAAAAACATTGGCATGAGCTATTACTTGCCTCTTGCTTTGTTCAGTTTTCATCTGTTTCTTGTTTCAAGAGAGCTGCTATGATTTCACTCTGCTGACTGGTTCATCTTACGTTGGTTGCTGACACCGAAATTCCCCACCGTTCATATATGATGCTGTACTGTGCCTCCTGTATGTATGTACCATCAGAGTTGCAGAAACTAAAAGAATGTTTGTCAACAAGTGTCATATTATAAGAAGAAATAGGGTGCAGAAACTGCAGCTCGTGACAATATAGTCTGTACTGTAGCATTTCTTCTAATGATATGATGCGCAGTTCTCCTGCGTATACAGTGGAGAAGTTACATTTCTGATTTTGTTTTTCTATAGAAGTTATTTTAATTTAGAACACAGATCTTGCCTGTCAAGACTAGGATTCTAGGAGCAACCACATTGTTGGTAATTACAAGTAATTGCGTGGAAATTATTGGCCTGTTTTTTTTCTCATTTGGTTCACGTAGATTTCCATTGTTTGATGGTTCATGTAGGGAACAGGCAATGATCTACTTGCTCGATCTACTTGTTCTTTCTTGATTATTGCAGGTTCTGCAAGTACTTGAAATACTATGTGGGATTAGTAGGCTATATTTACACTTCAATTCTCTCATTTTAAGAGTTTTTTTTGCTGCTTGTGAAGGCTTGACGTGCGCTGGGATGATGCCCTGTCAGATACGATGGTGGAGCCAAGGCCGTGGCACAGTTTATGAATGTTGGCGATGGTACGTTGCTTGACATGCTAGGCATCATGCACTATATATATATATATATATATATATATATATATGTATATATATAGACCCCTTGTCACAGCATAGTTCACACAAAGCAAGCGTGTAAGAGTTCTCTTTGTCGGCCGGATAAGTTTCCCTTATAATCTTTTTGTTCATTGTATGGAGACATTGATTTAGGATAAATGAGTAGACATTGATTTAGGATAAATGAGTACCTTAGCCTGATTCCTGATATCTTAATTTTCACGCTACTCAACTTAATCAGTACAAAGTTGTTTTTTTTGGATCTTTTTTTTTCCTTGGCTCTGCCATGCTGCAAAATCGTGTTCGATGTCGAAGCTAAGTGTATTTGGATGAAGAAAAGAGCTTGACAGCCAGACAAAGAATGCAGGAGGCGCAACCTGGGCTTTTTAGAGTGATAGGTCTAATCCTTGTGAGGAGGTGGTACTCAAATGAACGCTAGAAGAACTTGTTATTTTCTGCGTACAAGTCCGATAATATGTTAACGCATAGAAGCAGCTTGGACAGCCGAAGTTAGAGATGCAATTCTTTTTTTTTGCCAATTTTGTTGGAAGCTTCATACCACTGAGCATCGGAAATGAGATAAACCACATTCAGTAGGTACAATACATAGGCCTCTGGATTATTTGATTTAGTTGATTAATATATACGTTGTGTTAGTCATATAGATCCTTGATTCGTATTAAGGTGTGGCGTTGGATGCGTCATGATCCATCGCCTCTGCCGGAGCCGAGGGCTAGCTTATTGTCTCATCAACAGTGAAGGTGACAGGTATATATTGTTCTCTAGACTACCGTAGTTCAGTTACCAAAGAAACCATGTTGAGATCAATCATCAAAACAAGTATGAGTAGTTGTAGGTACCAGTTTGACTTCTAGGTATATATGGACTTCCAAATAGTTCCAACTCTGTACCTTAATATCTTTGTATAAAGAATAAATTGTTATTATTGCTCCTTGAATTCGCCACATGCAGCAGTGAATGCTGATCATCAACGACAAATGGATCATGCAGCAGTGGAGTAGGAGACATGAAAGAAAGGGAGTCAAAGTGGTGTGTGGTGGTCGCTGGGAGGCAGGAAACAAGTGGATCATGCTCAGTTTGCCATCTTCTGCATACAACTGTAAGCAATATTTCATAATTTATTCCTCACACTACTACAGAAAGGCTCATCCAGGACGTGTCATCTGAGTCGGGCAAAGCTGAACCGCCTCTGATTTCCTCATCACAAGCGGTTTCCCACGGGGACCGTCTCTGATGTTGATGTTGTGTCCCCAGATGGAAACATCAGAGTCGGCTTGGAGCCGAACCGCCTCAGATGATGTCATCTGAGGCGGTTTGAAAATGAACCGCCTCTGATATAGCGTCATCTGAGGCGGTTCATTATCGAACATCTGATAATGAACCGCCTCAGATGTAACATATATCACAGGCGATGTACGATGAACCGCTTGTGATGGGATATCACAGTTGGTTTAAGTGATCCAACCGACTGTGATAAATATCGCCTTTATATGCAGCATTTTCGGGAAGTCTTTTAGGGTTTCCTTGATCTGTTCTGTTGGGTGGCGGCTGGTTCGGGCAGGGGCGACTTTAAGGCGATTTTGAAGGGAGGGAGAGTGGTTGGTGAGGAGTAATTGCATTGGACATTGAAGAAGGTTAGTACTACTTGCCCCTTTAGCTCCCTAGCTATTTTGCTTTCATTTGGTTGGATGAGATAATTAGGTTTAGTTGTTTTGGAGATGATGAAGTGAAAATTAATCATGTGGTTAGGATCTTTTAGTATGTGCTAGGTTAATTAGTCTCTTGCATATGTATTGTGTATCAGTAGGTGCGAGATGGATCGAAGTTGGATGTATCCCGAGAACCGTGTGACCCAAGAGTACATTAATGGTGTAGATGATTTCCTATTAGTAGCACGAGATGATATGTTGGCAAAGGGAGCCAAATTTATGTGTTGCCCGTGCTATGATTGTAAGAACGAGAAGATATTCAAGGAGAGAAACCAGATACAAGATCATTTGATTCGTAGGGGTTTTGTAAGTGGATATACACGGTGGACCAATCATGGCGAGGCGCACATAATTTTACCGGGTGGAGATGAGGCGAGTAGCAACGAAGATGATGTCGACGGTGAGTCCGATTGCGAGGAGGATGGAGATATGCAGCCGGCCGATAATGAATTGGAGGAAATGTTGCGTGACGCAGAAGGAAACGACCTAGAGGGGAGACAATACGAGCAATTCCTGGGCTTGATGGAGAGGACTCAGAGAAACCTTTATTTTCGGGTTGCAAGGCAAAATATACAAGATTATCAACTGTTCTTGAACTATTCAAATTGAAGGCAAGCAATAGTTGGTCCGACAAAAGTTTTACCTCTCTCCTATTACTCATGGCAGACTTGCTTCCACAGGAAAACGAGATGCCCACGAGCACATACAGAGCAAAAAAGATTCTTTGTCCTCTAGGTCTGGAAATAGAAAAACTTCATGCTTGTAAGAACGACTGTATCATCTTCCGTAAAGAGTATGCGAACGTACATGTGTGTCTAGTATGCAAGACATCCAGATATAAGCAGCTCGATGTTCAAGGTGATGAATCAGAGGGTGTCGAAAGCAGGAAAGGACCGCCGGCAAAGGTAGTGTGGTATCTTCCTATTGTTCCACGTCTGAAGCGTTTGTTTGCAAACAAGAAGCATGCGAAACTTATGAGATGGCATGCCGACAACCGTAAGAAAGATTTCATGCTAAGACACCCCGCTGATTCAATCCAGTGGAGAAATATCGACACTAGGTATCCAACGTTTGGAGCCGAGTCGCGAAATGTAAGGTTCGGGTTGAGTACGGATGGAATGAATCCCTTCGGTAGCATGACCTGTCGACATAGCACCTGGCCGGTGGCGATGTGCATGTACAACCTCCCTCCTTGGCTTTGTATGAAGCGAAAGTACATCATGATGGCCATGCTAATTCAAGGCCCGAAGCAACCTGGAAATGATATTGATGTATACCTAGCACTCTTGATGGAAGATCTTCAGACTCTATGGAACGAAGGGGTTGACGATGTATGGGATGCCGACAAAAGGGAACACTTTACCTTACGCGGCCTCCTGTTCTGCACCATAAATGACTATCCTGCCTATGGTAACCTTTCTGGTCAAACCACTCACGGAGCTTACGCTTGCGGTCAATGCTCGGATAATACGGCAAGTGTGTACCTCAAGCACTCGCACAAGACAGTGTACATGCGACACCGTAGGTATTTGCGAAGGAATCATCCATACCGGAATCTCAGAAAGGAGTTTGATGGCACAATAGAGGAGGGTATGGCTCCAAAGCCTTATTCAGGAAAGGAGGTTTACGATATGGTGAAGGACGTTGATGTAGTTTTTGGTAAAGGAATCCCATTGAGAAAGGGCATATGGAAAAAGAAGTCAATTTTTTGGAATTTACCTTACTGGGAACACCTGAAAGTTCGCCACTGCATTGACGTCATGCATGTAGAGAAGAATGTATGTGATAGCTTGCTTGGTCTGTTATTGAACATCCCAGATAAAACAAAGGACGGTGTGAACGCAAGGCTTGACATGGTCGATATGGGCATCAGACTTGATTTAGCACCCCAGAAATCTGAAAAAGGTCGAACATTCCTTCCACCTGCAAGTTACACCCTGTCAAAGGCTGAGAGAACCGAACTTTGCAAGTGCTTGCATGGTATTAAAGTTCCATTCGGTTACTCTGCCAGCATAAAGAAACTTGTCTCCATGAAACATTTGAAATTGCTTGGAATGAAGTCTCATGATTGTCATGTTATGATTACACAAATGCTCCCTGTTGCTATTCGAGGCATTTTGCCCACAAAGGTTAGAGAGACAATCATAATGTTATGCCAGTTCTTTCAGGCAATAACCCAAAAGGTCATCGACCCCCTTCAGCTAGATGCTTTGCAACAACGATTGGTGGTAACTCTATGTCATCTTGAGATGTATTTTCCACCGACATTTTTTGATATCATGCCGCATCTCATGGTTCATCTCGTCAGAGAGATTAAGATGTGTGGCCCTGTCTTTCTTCGGAGCATGTACCCGTTCGAAAGATATATGGGCATTTTGAAGTCGTATATACGTAATCGATCCCGCACAGAGGGGAGCATTGTTGAAGGCTATGCAACCGAAGAGGTCGTTGAGTTTTGTTTGGACTACATGTTGAATGTGAAACAAATTGGCGTACCTGAATCACGCTATGCTGGGAGGCTACAAGGAATCGGTACTCTCGGAGCAAAACGAATCAATCCTGATCCGGATGCACTTGCGAAAGCCCACTTTCTTGTGTTGGAACACATGGATGTGGTATCTCCCTACATCACCGAGCACTTAGAGTTGGTTCGAAAACAGAATCCGAATAAATCTCAAAGATGGATCACTATACAACATAACTCGAGGTTCAATCAGTGGCTACACGACCGAATCACCAATAGCTCACCGATCGATGATATGCTTACTTGGTTGTCAAGAAAACCATCGTACCAAGTCATGACATATCAAGGGTACCAAATAAATGGGTATACATTTTACACGAAGGCTCAAGATGCAAAAAGCTCATATCAGAACAGTGGTGTCCGTATAGATGCTGTAGATGGTGTCGCCCATGAAGCACGGCCATACTATGGGTTCGTAGAAGAGATATGGGAGCTTGACTACGTCAAGTTCAAGATCCCCGTATTTCGGTGCCGTTGGGTGCATCTTTCCCACGTGAAGGTTGACAGTTATGGCGTGACTACCGTGGACCTTGGTCGTGTTGCTTATGCAAGTGAACCATTTATGCTTGCAAAACATGTTCACCAAGTCTTCTACATAGTCGATCCATCCAATAAGAAGCGTCATGTCGTAAAGAACAGAAAGAGGAGTATCGTCGGTGTCGATGAAGTGGTCGATGAGGATGACTACAACAGATTTGGCGATATCCCTAATTCGGACCAAGTGACGTGCGAAGAAACACAAAGTCATGACAACGAGACCTATATCTGCAATGATCATCATGAAGGTCTTATTTTCAAAGGAAAAAGGCAAGTGCACGCATGATCAGTGATGTGGGTCCAGGTTGAAAAGGTTATGTATACTTGAGTTGTGCTAAAATGAGCACTTGTGTAATGTGAAACCTTTATATGTGCTGTAGGATTATGATCTCTGTGAAATGGTTATGTATACTTGCATTGTGTTGAAATGAGCAATTGTGTAATGTGAAATCTTTCTATGTGATGTGTGTATTTGCTTTATTGTGATGTGATTATTGGCTGTCAGTTGCTTTATTATATGAATCTGCCATTATATATGTGCATCTGTCAATTTTCAGAGGGCATGGCTAGCAAAACCAGAGGCTAGCCCAAAATGCAGGCTAGCCATGCCCTCTGGACGCAGACATCAGACTCGGGTGAAACAAGAAGGCTGCCTCTGATGGCACCATCAGAAGCGGTTCAAGGAAATCTCCGTCTCTGATGACTCAGTCGGGCCTGGCATGACATTTACATCAGAAGCGGTTCAAGGAAAGCTCCGACTCTGATAACTCAGTCATCAGAAGCGGTTCAACGAAATATCTGACTCTGATGACTCAGTCGAAGGTCTGCTGGCATGACTCGATCATCAGAAACGGTTTTGTATTGGACCGCCTCTGATATATGACACATCAGAATCGGTTTTGTATTGGACCGCCTCTGATATATGACACATCAGAAGCGGTTTTGTATTGGACCGCCTCTGATATATGACACATCAGAAGCGGTTTTGTATTGGACCGCCTCTGATGTAACCATGTCAGAGGCGGTTTTAGTATAGAACCGGCTCTGATGACTTCCCTTTATATAACGCACTTAGGGTTTTTTCAATCCCGCCAGTTGAACCCCTTCGAATTCGCCGCCTCATACTCCCGCGCCACACCCCGACTTCCCCGACGCCCCCGCCCCGGCCCGACCTCGCCGCCCCGGCAACCCCCACCGCCCCGGCCACCCCACCGCCCCCTCGGCCACCCCGACGCCGCCCCGACCACCCCGCCGCCCCCTCCGCCGCCCCGACGCCGCCCCGGCCACCCCGCCGCCCCCTAGGTCACCCCGCCGCCCCCTAGGCCACCCCGACGCCGCCCCGGCCACCCCGCCGCCCCCTC
This sequence comes from Stipa capillata, assembly GCA_019208055.1. Classification (NCBI taxonomy): domain Eukaryota; kingdom Viridiplantae; phylum Streptophyta; class Magnoliopsida; order Poales; family Poaceae; genus Stipa; species Stipa capillata. The sequence goes on along the minus strand of JAGXJF010002356.1, from coordinate 52,753 downwards.
GGCCTCCCCGACGCCGCCCCGGCCTCCCCGGCCACCCGGACGCCACCCCGACGCCGCGCCGACGCCGCTCCGGCCACCCCGACGCCCACCTCGCCGCTCCTCCCCACCACCGGCGTCCCCGAAGCTTAAGGTATCACTCTAGCTTACTCTAATCTATTACTCTAATTTATTATTCTGATAAGAACAGAACACTGCTATGCTTCCTATGTGTTGCCTTGGTTCATTGCAATGACTTCTTTGAGAAAGAAATTGAGAAGAGTATATGCTCTGTGATTTTGTTCTTCAGTATATGCATGAGTTGGAACCAACAATTAGCTTAATCAAAAGTCAAATTGACCACCCAAACATATGTAGAAAAGTAACTCAGTCCATGTTGTAGTTAGAAGGCAACATATATGTGCATTAATTCTAGGTATTTGTTCAATTATGTGCCATGGAAATTAATTAAGCTTACTATATCCAATTTTATATATAGAAAATGGAGGTGATACCATAACATATATGTTCAATTGCTTTATCAAACATAGTTATTCTAGTTTGACCTTAATAGTAATTGTCGAGATGTCGGACGCGCATTCTTCTTCAAACTCGCCGTCCTCTACGTCGCCGCCGCCTGCTTCTTCGCCTGCCCAGTCTTCGCCCAAGAAGACCGTAAGGAAGCCCAGAACCATCTCACAAAGACCCTCGCGATGCATGGTAATCACAGAAATATCAACGCGATCTGGGGCCCCGAAGAAGCCGGAGAAAGTGGCTGCCAAATTCAGAACTTTTTGCGGGATTCTCGGGCGTGAGAAGGTGGACATCCGGCTAGATAACTGGAAGCTAGTCACGCTTGAGATGCAAAATCAATTGATGGCGGAGATAAAGGAGTGGTTCCAGTTCCCTCCAGAATTTGAAAAAAGCATCGAACGAGCCGCGTTCACGAAAATCTCGAAGGCTTGGAGGAGATTTAAGAGCGAACTCACAACTAAATTCATAAGGACGGGACAGAATCCGTTCAATCAATATGGCTTCTTGGATCCAGAAGTCTATAGGAGATTTGTGGAGATGAGGACCACTCCTGAGTTTGACCGTCTCAGTGCAAAGCAGAGGGAGTTGTCAGCTAGAAACAAGCACCCGCATCACCTCGGCACAGGGGATATGAACAGGCCGAGGAGAAATGGGCGCGTGAGGACCAACTAGCAAGGGAGAAGAATATAACCCCTCCATTTGCAGGCCTGCAAGGGCGGGCCCATTCCTGGTTAAGAGCTCGTGCCAAGTCTGACCCTTCAAGCGGCACCACAAGATTTCCGAATCCCGCAGATGAGGAAGTCGCACAACGCTTGGTATAACTCACTCACTTTAGTCCTTACAAACGTAAAGAATAGAATTAGTAGAAGTTATAGTACTTAAGTCAGATTTTCTTCTTGTAGGTCGAAATAAGTTCTCAGCCCTCCCAAGGTGAAGTGGTTGCGTCATCACGGACACACGACGTCCTCACCACTGCACTGGGAAACCCCGAGCACCCTGGTCGCACACGAGGCATAGGAAGTGCTGTTCCATGGCGCCAGGGATTTCCCGAGACTGAGGAGGAATACGAGCGCAGGAGGAGGGCTAGGAGGAGCCAGGCGCAATCTCAGACAACACAGATAGACCACGCTGCCATGGAGGAGCGTATAAGAGCTGAGGTATCGAGGCAGGTGGATCTTATCAAGGAGGAATTGAGGGCACAGTTCGCCCTTGCTGCTGCAGCTGCGAGCCCCGACCCTTGTCGAAGTAGCTGCGCATCCGGTGGTTTGGTTGGAGATGAAGGAGGCAGCCAAGGGTTACCGGTGGAGCGTATCACGGTAACAACAATAAACATATTTGTTGTCGCGTGTTCAATTGTACTATGAACATGTCTTACGTACGAAATCTTCACGCTATTTTGTAGGAACCAACTCGATGCAAGCTCATGGTGAGAGTGATGGGTGACAATCTCCTTGATGCTGCTTTTGGGGTGGCACATCCTTCGCAGCCGGGGAGTATGGTGCACTGTGTGCCCCTTCGCCCTAACTTCGTGAAGGTTATGGTGGACTCCGTTATTGATGGTTTCAAGGTCCTACCGGTGCCCGTGCCCGTACCGGACGAGATCACCGTCCTGCAAGACTCCGTCGGCACCTTGATCCAATGGCCGAAGAAGGACGTCGTCCTATTGGACCAGCCTTCATCGCAGTCGGCATCACAGGCGTGCGAGAAGAATCCGACACCCATGGAGCTTGTAGCGGAGACCGTGCATGAGGAGCATACCATCCCTGACGTCGTCGAGTTAGTTGCACCGCCGGGAGAGGAGCATACCATTGTGGCAACAACTCACGAAGAAAAGGCAATTCCAAAACCTTCAGAAGAAAAGGATGGAAAAGGTCAGAAGAGAAGCAGGACCAGCAAGAGCACGAGCACGAGCATGAAGAGCACGAAGAGCGTCGTGAGTGTCAATCCACCCTCTCCTGAGAAGATGGAGTTGGCTGTCAAATTCGTTAACGGAGAGCCAATGGTGGCGGAGCATGAGTTGAAGTCCTTGTCAACAGCATGTCAGAGATTGCACCAATGGTACATGGAACAGAGCAACATTCTTTGAGGAGACACAAGAAGCAGGCCAGTCGGCATCAAGGTCAAGTTTGGAGAGGAGCACTTGTGGCACCAAGACCTCGATGGGCTGTTCTATGTGTACTTCGAGGACTTGTTTGATCTGTTAAGACTTGACGCCCTCGACCAATCCCTCTTGAGATGCTGGACATTGTAAGTCTGCTCACTCGGATCATAATCGTAATATCTACATATGTTATGCTAGTTATAATATCGTCCTACAATTTCTGTAGATACATGTATAACGAGGCCAAGACGCTCAAGGAACCGGTTGGTTTCCTTGACCCATGCAAGGTCACGGACGAAGCCATTGTGGACAACGAAGAATTCGTGCTGCAATATGTTACCAAAGCGTTGTTGGCCCAAAAGGATAAGGAATACTTCATGTTTGCATACAAACCTGGGTATGTGTTCCGCTATTTGGTTATTTTGAACCCAGATCAACATTTTGTAGTACCCATGACAACACATCTATATATACAGCTTCCATTGGGTTTTGATAGTCCTCATTCCAAGAAGAAACAAGGTGATATACCTTGATTCTTCGAAAAATCCTACTCGCGACTTCAAGCCCATTAGGCAAATACTTGACAAGGCATTCGTAGAATTCCGTGCTCGGGGAGGGAAGGGCAAAGGATCCAAGTTATCGCACAGATTTAACTTTCCGGTAATATATATGTTATCATATCACAACTCCGCTAAGTACCGTTCGAATGTATCTAACAATACATTCCTTTCTAATTGCAGTGCAGACAACAGGTTAAAGGAACTAACACTTGTGGATTCTACCTTTGCCACCACATGGAGAAGGTTATGAGTTTCATCACAAGGAAACAAGATATCAAGGTTTGTTATTTCTCAATATATATTCATATATGTATTTGCATGTCAGATAATTTCTCCTCTCCGTCGTTTGCGAAAGATTTGGAAGGTAGAAGATGAGGGAGGCCCAGAAGATGATCAAGCATTGCTAGCGCGGATTAGAGGGATTTTTTCGTTCTTCATGAACACACAAGTCCTAAACCCTCAAGGCGATTTCTATGGTGGAGGTGTAGCGGACTAGCTTTGTCTCAAAACTTGTGATAATTTCAGAACTTTGTGATTATTTGAGAACTTGTGATTATTTCAGAGCTTGTGATTATTTCAGAACTTGTGATTGTTGGTTGTGAACTGTGATGTGTGTATTTGCTTTATTGTGATGTGATTATTGGCTGTCAGTTGCTTTATTATATGAATCTGCCATTATATATGTGCATCTGTCAATTTTCAGAGGGCATGGCTAGCAAAACCTGAGGCTAGCCCAAAATGCAGGCTAGCCATGCCCTCTGGACGCAGACATCAGAGGCGGGTGAAACAAGAAGGCCGCCTCTGATGGCATCATCAGAAGCGGTTCAAGGAAATCTCCGACTCTGATGACTCAGTCGAAAGCCTGGCATGACTCGATCATCAGAAGCGGTCCATGGAAAGTCCGACTCGGATGACAACCACATCAGAAGCGGTTCAACGAAATATCCGACTCTGATGACTCAGTCGAAGGCCTGGCATGACATTTACATCAGAAGCGGTTCAAGGAAAGATCCGACTCTGATCACTCAGTCATCAAAAGCGGTTCAAGGTAATATGCGACTCTGATGACTCAGTCATCAGAAGCGGTTCTGACATACGGCCCGCCTCTGATGACATTTACATCAGAAGCGGTTGTCGTATGTGGCCCGCCTCTGATGATCTAGTCATCACAGTCGGGTATTTAGCAACCGACTGTGAACTTAGGGGTCATCAGAGACCATCTCTCACAGTCGGTGGGGCGAACCGCCTCCAATGATCATATTCAACCGCCTCTAAAGGCATGTTTCGTAGTAGTGTCATTTTGCAGCCACAACTGAAAATTTATGATTTGAGCTGTTTGATAGTGCAAATGTGTATATTTGCTTCTTGTATGCACATGTGGGGTTGTAATTTACTACTTGACTTGCTATGCGTCACAATAACCATTGTCTACTTTTATCCAGTCCACTCCATGAGATTTGTATTTATCTGGAAAATTGTGATATTGCAGATGAAATGTTCCATCTGGAACATTGTATGTCATGGTGTTTGTTAGAAAAAGCATGTCTTGGCAACGAATTTTGTTAATTTTGTGAATGAAACTTGACAAACAGTTCTTTCCTCTTGGTACATGATTAAATACTTGCACTATGCTGCATCCTGGCACTAGAGTAATTTTTCCTGGTGGTGGAAGCGTCATGAGTGCAGAACTGGGATGAGAGCACCTAATTAACACTATCTAATGATGATAAGTTAACACCAAGCTAGCAAGTTTTGTATTGATTTAATATGCATGCTGGGGTGCTCCATAAAACATGTAACATTGGTGGATTGATAAGCATATCTAATATCCTTAGAATCCAGTATGAGCTTCCAGTGCTTAATTTTGCTGTCAAGATTAAAGAGCTCATATTTCATACTATCATGACCCTGCCAAGCTATCGCCAAAATCTGAAAACAACTGTTAAGTCCATTGTTTTTTCAATTCTTAGGTCCATCATTGTGTCAATTCAGTTCTCACTCTGCCCAGCTGCTGGCTTTTAAATTTTTCAATGTAATATTTCACTGAATCCTAAAAAGTTATTTTGCTTTGAATCTGACCATCCGAAGGGTGGTTTGCTTCTTCTTTTTTTGCTTACAACATGGGCTTGTGGAATAAACTTCCACCAAATTTAGTTATGCAATTTATCAAGTATATCTTTTGTTGGTTTTGCCAAGCTGCAGCTGTCGTTCCAAAGCGATCTGTAGGGGCAGGGGGAGGACCCGCGCCAGCTCTTCGCCATGCCAGTGCTGGGGTTCGTCACCAATCACTTCTCCTTGCTGTATGACGTTGAGGCCCGCAACGCGCTCTCCATGGTGCGCGTCGCTCCTCGGCAGTGATGTCCAGCTCTGGCATCGCACAATGTCAAGGTATTATGTTGCTATTTTGAATTGATTAAGGTGCATTGCCTTTTGATGTTGGCCAGTTTCTCAGTTAACGATCCATGCTTATGATATGCGTGTGCATTTTTTTACTTTCGTCGATGGAAAGTGTATTTAGATCACCGTTTCATTCACTAGATAAAGTTTTCACTCTTAGTCTCTTGAGTTTGTTTGATACTGGTACGTAGAGGTTCTATTCACTCGATGAAGTTTTAACTTTTAGTCTCCTGAGTTAGTTTGCCACTGGAAATATACAAGTGGAGATTATGTACGCAAGTAGGATTGAATCATGATTAGAATTGCTATTTTATATTCTGAGTAAGACCTGTTACATGTGCATTAGCTCAGTTTTTTTTGTTAAGGGAAAAATATAAACTGACTGGCACCATTTTTTCTTTTTGGGTCCCTTGTAAAATAATCTCCTTTTGGATCCTATACTATAGAGCATAAGTGATTGATTATGTCAGCTACTTTGCATTTTGAGAGCCGTTTATTAAAGTTTTGTCATGTTATATAAATTAACAGACATCACCTACAACAGTTCAGGTTCTATCAGAAAGTACATTGAAGTTCGTGCATTGAGCTCGCGTGACGATGGCTCAGGTGAAGTTTTGATGATTTACTGTTTTCATCTATACCTTGTACCTTCATCCTTAGTATTTCTATTTCCCTTCCCGATGGATTTCAGTGTGGAATCCTCAGATTTTTATGTATCAATTTGGATACGAGAACTTGTAATGAATACAGGGATGAGGAAAGGTCAAGCTGAGCATGCGACACATGGGCATGCTGGTCACCGCTCTGTTCTTTTTAGTTATCCACTCCATGCTGGTCACCCACCCCTCTGTTCTTTTTGGGGATCCACTCCCATCATTTCTGTCATATTGGCTTTAAAAGGAGGTTATCACATCCCTCTTATAGTTGCTTCTACTACATGTTAAATTTATTTTTTTGTTTAGATCAATCCATGCTTAATTTTAGCAGCTTGACACACAAACTAATGTCTATTTTTCATTTGAGATGGAGAAGTACATTCATAATCCTTTCTCCGATTATACTTTTACTTAAGTGTTCCAACAACAGTCATTACAGTCTTCATAAGTATAGTAGTTTTTTTTTGAATTGCATAAGTATAGTAGTTGAGCCAATGGTTGGCCTCCTCAAAACCTGGTGGTCCATATTAGTACTAACCCTATTCCTATCAACTGTTTCCTTGTGATGATGTGCCAACATTTTATTTAAAGAATTGGCCTTGCAAGAAGCTACGGATGACAGTATTTTGTTGGAATAGATATCACGTAAATGGACGCATCATATTACCACTCTGCTATTCTTTGTGTTTGGCATTTGGTCATTGTGGGAAGGCTTAAAAAAAATGAGTATTGATCTGCTTGACTGCTTATTTGCCTTTTTGTTTAGTTCACCTCTTGTTTTATATGTATGACATTTTAGTGAATCACTTAAGAGACTAACTAACTTCTATTGCAAAGAGTCGGAAGAACTGGCTGACATGGAAGCAAAGCTGGTGGGCAAATCGCATGCACGCCTTAATTTTTATTGCACTACTGCTGCTGTCATGGGAGGGAAGAGCCTAGCCTTGCAGATATCTGAAAAGATGGTTGGAACCTTTGTTTGAACTCTGAGTTTTGGTTTGTGTAAACCTGGATGTGCTTTTCAAACAAATATATTCGTTTGAGAAGATAATTTCAAAATTTGTTACGATTATATTAGAGTAGATATAACTTTAGAATTTAAAATGACGCTCATATTGGTGTGGTATATATTGAGCAATACGACTGTATTACGAGTTCTTGATTACTATTATTTTTTATAAAAGAAGTTGGTGAAATTGTACTGTGACTATTATGGCTTATAATAGTTGTAATTTGCATTGTGGTATATATTGAGCAATACGACTGTATTACGAGTTCTTGATTACTATTATTTTTTATAAAAGAATTTGATGAAATTGTACTGTGACTATTATGGCTTATAATAGTTGTAATTTGCATTAGTCGAGACGTGCGTTGCACGTGCACGCTTACTAGTAAGGAAAATAGTTCACCATTATTTGCACTGTAGTGGTACTAATGTATTTAAACTTGATTTCGGGCTACACGATTTCTTTTAGCCATAGAATTTGTCCATGCGTAAATTCGGGTCGAGCTGTAACTCAGAGGCACCCCTCGACCATTTGACTCTTGCACGTCAAAGCTAATCGTGGTAGTCGAATGGAAAGATGATACCGTCGCTAGGAATGATGAGATGGAGTAAATTATATTGGGATTTTTGAAATAAAAAGTACGAGATGTTAGTTGACTTTTGTCACGAAGAATGCAAATATAGAGATTCCCACTTCTGAAACAGGTTAATGAAAGTCAAACCTCTTTTTTTTTAGGTTGCCTCTTTCCATACTTAGTGTGAGGTGGAGGTGCTCTAGCTAATTTGCCCCTAGCCCCCTAGCTAGGGTTTGCGCTCCTCTCGCCAGCACCACCTCGACATGAGTTCTAATCCGATGATGTTCGAAAGGGTAGTCTTGGTACTACTACCCGGCCTTGGTAGTTGCTACGGACGAGTTCTCACGTAGGACCTCGGCATTGATGCAAAACCCTAGATTGGTTTATGATGTTGGAGGCTAGTTCATCGGCAGCCGGAGGGTCGACGGGAGCGAAGGAGATCCCGATCAACGATCTAATGGGCAATCTTGATCTGCTGGATGATCTTGACGACTTGAAGTTGGAAGAGAACCTGGAGGATCTGGAGGAGGGCACACAGTGGCTCGCTATTGTCCAGGTAGACTCGAAACACCCGTCCAGTAATGCTGCTTTCCAGTGGCGGACCCAAAAATGGAGAAAGGAGGGGGCTAATTTTTGACATGCTCAATATTTCGCTACATCATAGTAAAATAATAACACAGCAACAGTACGTAGTCTAAAGAACTTGAAAATAGTCATAGGACATGATAAAAATGCATTCTTGCTATAAATACCAATTATGAAGATTTGATCCACCACCATGAACCATCCACTTTATAGCAACCTGCATATGCAAATTAGTACATATATACATTATAAAGGGGAATGAACAATGAGATGAATAGTAAAGTCAGAAATACAAAACATACCACTAGGTTCTAACAATGGGTTTGGGTAATTGACATCTGCTTGTCTTGTAACCTTGAAATTGCTTCAAAATGACATCATCTTCAATAGTTACAAATATTTCTCGCTTAATATAGCATACCATACTATTATCCATCCATTCATCGCTCATTTTATTTCTCAGTTTATTCTTGATAATATTCATAGCTGAGAAGGCTCGTTCAACCGTTGCCGTTGGCATAGGCAAAATCAAAGCAAGTTCAATGAGGCGATACACCAACGGGTAGCATCTATGTCTATCACTTTGAACCATCTTCACAGCAAGATTTTCAAGATCATTACAACTTAAAGAAGTCTTCATCACTTCTCACATCAACAATGAATGTTTGAAGTTGTGTTTTTAGAACTACACAATCATATTCGGAGAAGTCAGAAGCATATATCATAGCAAGTTCAAGTAGTTTCTCTTGATCAAAATTAGCAAAAGAATTCTTAGGATCCAGGCAAGCAATACATCTCAACAATTGAGTTGATCTTTCAGCAGAGCGATTGTTCAACTCAACTAAAATTTGGTCAAGCACAACATTAAAAATACCATGATGGAAGTGATGGTAGTAACTTACTAATTTTGCACCACGTCCCCTTGATCGACCCCTAAGCGGTATTGTATCTTTCATATTTGGCACAATTATGTTTTTTTTCACACAGAAGGTCTTTACTTCTTCAAAAAGCTCATCCCAACCATGTGCCCTCATGTCATTCATATTCTTCAATACTGACCCTATCAACCCGACAGCACAAACAATATTTTGATTTTTTATTTGCAAACACTGTGACAATTCTTGGGTCTTTCCCAACACTCTGATCATAAGATGCAATACAAGTATAAATTCAAAGTTCTCCATTCTTTGTATCAAACCCGATGCTTTAGTTCTCTGTTCGCTCTCTCCATGCATCTTCACATATATTCTCCAACACCTCCAATACAGAGGTCCACATTAGTTGAAGACGAGCCAAAGTTCTATGATGTGTGCCCCATTGTGTATCGCCAGGACTTGCAAGACTAGTTTCTTGATTTTTTTTCCTCTTCCTGAAAATTTTTGACCTCTTTCCAATTGATCCACAATCTTATCATGGTGATCTTGGAGAAGTACAAGAAACACTAACAATGTTGACAATCAAGGTGGTGTGGTTGAAGAAATCTTCAACAGAGCAACAACACTTGGCAACAGAAACAACCACTAATTGCAATTGATGAGCAAAGCAGTGAATGTACAAAGCATATGGGTTTCATCCATTATGTGTCTTTGTAACACATGAAACTGACCTCTCATATTGAGGCTCTATCATATCCTTGCCCTCGCAATCGAGAAATAGATAAACCATGTTTTGCGAACATAGCATCTAATGCTATCTTAAGCGAAGATGATGTAGTATCGGAAACATGCATCACCCTAAGAAACCTCTCAATTACATGGCCATTACCATTGACGTACCTACATTACAAAAGGTATTAATTAATAAATGCCCTCATCTAACACAATAAATCTGAAATGTTGATAAGAAGAAAGCTACAAACCTCAAAATCACTGCCATTTGCTCTTTTATTGATTTATCACGAGACTCGTCAACAAGCACTGCAAAAAGACGCCCTCCCAACTCGGACATAATAGCATTCCTTGTCTCATGTGCACAAGCCTTCACCAAATCTTTTGTATTTTGTGGATGTCATTTGACAATTCCCAGGAGCACTATCACCAAGCACACTTGAAGCTTTGGGACCTTTGTATTTGTACCATCCCAACATCTCCAGAAAGTCCCCTCTATTGCTTGAGCTTGAGGACTCATTATGTCCACGAAAAGCAAGAGCTTGTAAAAGGAGAAATCACACAACACCTAAAATGGTAATCATGCGAGCTTTATTTTGATTCTCCCTCTCTATGCTTCTTTCAGACCACACATGAGCCACACTTTGTCTTTGATTTTTGAAATCAAAAGCACGCTTCCGCCTTGAGTACTATCAACTTTCCCAACATGAGCGTTGAAAGTTTCTAGTCCCCTTTTCCAATTAACAAAACTTGTTTTGGTGAATGCATCATTACCAAAGTTGCCTATCCTTGGTGGCTTAAAGAGATAACAATAAAAACAAAAAGCTGCATCTTTCTCCACACTGTACTGTAACCAATCAAATTTGTCAAACCATGATTCTATAAATGCCCTCATCTGTCTCGATTGCAATTTCTGTGGAAAATTATGCCCAATTGGTTGACATGAACCCATAGATAAATATGCTCTCTTAGCTTCATCTCTAATATCCGGATCAAAGTCTTCAATTGGCTTTCAAAGCCCCGGATCAGCAATAATATCATCTGTATCAAGCTCAATACGCACTCTTTGTGCTCAGCACCGCTACCTTGATCTACCAAAGTTTTACTAGACGCACCTTTGGAATAGTATCTCTCCATCTAAATGAAACATAGCATATTGCAAGTGATGGAATAAAATCTAATTACCTCAAACAATTACAGTTGATTTTGATAGATCATCTACTGATTTTGATATATCATCTGATCATGCAATTATGCAAAAATTGAGGAAACACATTGCCCTGGGTGTGTGTCAAGTTTTGTTGCGTGTGCGGCGTGCTCACTTAGATCTTGGAGCAAGATGGGCCGATGGCGAGGTGCGCGTGTGCACACTGCTACATGAGTTACAGTGAATCGGTGATGCCGCGAGCCCACGATGGAGAGGCGGAGCCTGGCCGTGATGGAATTGCAATCGTCGCCTAGCCGTGATGGAACTGCAATCATGCAGTCCCTGAACTTGTTGAATCGATCGGAGCAGTTCCCGTGTTGTTGAATCGTTTGCTTAATTGCTTTGGCAGCCTAGCAGACCTGCATACGTTTTGGGCCATGTGCTACATGCGTTTTGGGCTAGGGAACTGATCAAAAGAAAAGGGATGGCTGCTCCGCTGACAGGGCTGTTTTGGGCTAATAGGGGCTGATCTGCTGTGTGGTTCACTAATTTAGGCTAATTAGTTCATAAGTACTCTCTTATTGGGCTGGACCAGGGCTACAGCCCTCCTAGCCTCGGGCCTAGGCCCGCCCTGCTACTTTCTTTGCTAATATGAGTATTGCTTGGAGTTTGGCTTGTGACCCTAACTTCCGTGTGATGGTGAGAAGCTATTCATGGTGCAATTCTTTTATCTTGGAGACTGGGAGAAAGTAATTCTTTTATGTTGGAGACTGGGAGAAAGTAATGGAGCACCATGGACTTTTCGGGGGTTCGTTTTTATTCGTGAGAAAGTAATGGTGCAATTCATGGTTTTTTCAAAGCCCTTTGAGATGAATCTTTTTGGGCTGCCAGTCTGGGCTCAATCCATGATCTCCCGGCTATTTATCTGAAGGAGAATGTTGGCAGGCAGTTAGGTTGGAAGAGGTGATCAAGTGGAGGTGGGGCAGCAGGGTAGCAAAGGGTGTAATTATTTGCATGTCCATGTTCGCATGGATGTGCGGAAGGCTCTGTCCCAAATTATCTCGGTGAAGCGTAAGAGGGGTGTGGGGGTGTGATGTCTTTTCTGTCAAATATGAGAAGCTCCCAAGGTTCTACAAGATGTGTGATATTTTAAGCCATATTCTTCTAGTGCGCACGACAAGACCAAGTTCCAGTTTGATGATTGGATCATTGCTGACCCACCTTGGTGTGGATGCACTAACGCTGAAGGGTGTGGTCGTGGTGGCCATTGTGGAGGAAGAGGTGGTCGTGGTGATGGGTGGCAGGTACCGAGACATGATGAGTCTATGGGGGATGAGGCAGAAGAGGATCCCGAGGATATGGAGTGAGAGATACGTGCACGAGTCTGCTAAAAATCCTGATACTTCCCTGGTTGTCAGAGACAAATTTTCGTGCAAAAGACCGACAATAGAAGAAAGTCTAGTGGTGGAGCAAAACTGTATGTCGTAGTTAGTAGACAAGTTTGATGGAAAGGATGGTGAGAAGAGGACAGAATGTTCTACTTCCGATGCCTCTAGTAGTGTAGACTCAAAAGGTAATAAGCGCCATAAAAGTAACACCCAGAATTGTAGGAAAGCTTTGTGGATCGGCGGCCTCCTTTGAGGAGGACCTCTGGAAGCAATGAAAATATTAAGCTGGAACTATCGAGGACTGGGCAATTCCTCGGCAGTTCGCTCACTTCTAGATGTCGAGAAGCATAATACCCCGTATGTGTCGTTTCTGTCTGAAACACATCTTGATGATGCTAAGATAGACATTCTCGAGAAGAAATTAAAATTGGATCACATGGTGGTGGCACCTTGTGAGGATGGGAGGAATTAATTGTGTTCTGACGATGGTTTGGAAGCAGGAGGTGAGGATCTACTTCCAGTGTATGACATCAGAATACATTGATGTGGTGATGGGTGGTGGCAGTACTTCTTGGAGGTTAACCGGAATATACAGTGAACCAAGTTGGGAGCATAAGTACCGTACATGGGATCTGAACTGTAATCTACACCAGCAAGTTGCAATGGCCTGGGTGGTAATTAGCGATTTTAATGAGATTTTATATTCACATGAAAAAGATGTCGTGGCTTGTGGCACGTATGCAAGCTTTCCGTGATGTATTGGATGAATGTGAGCCGGAGGATATGGGGTGCGAAGGTGACAATTTTACCTAGCATCGGGGACACATTCGCAAGTGACTAGGGGTGTATTTGGTAGTCATCTTACCCTGGCATGATTATTCTCCCTTGAGACATGCTGAGTGCATAAAACTGCAGTGTGTTTGGTAGCCTGTATGTGCTGAGACATGCTGAGCTGAGATCTTGTTTGGTGCGCTGTATCTATTGAGACATGCTGTGCTGAGACTTTGTTTGGTAGCCTGTATCTGAGGTAGATGTGGTTACCTCCTCCTTAAGGTGGTGAGGATACCACAACAATATGAGATATGATAAAAAAAATTATTTGTGTGCACAATTCAATGAAGATTTTGGCGACAAAACTGTGAGGAAATATACAACTTAGATCTATTGCACAGCCCAATAGGCATATATATAGTACAAGGTGACTTGGAGTACAAGGAAAATAGAGACTCTTATACCAATATGAATACAACAGTACTATATCTCTAACACCCCCCCTCAAACTCATGGTGGATCAACAACACTGAGTTTGGAGAGGTAGAAGCTGTGCTGAGCACGAGTATGTGCCTTCGTGAAGAAATCAGCCAACTGAAGCTCGGAAGGCACATACTGAAGAGCAACAACCTGATCCTGAACCTGAGACCTCATATAAGAAGCATCAACACCAATATGCTTGGTGAGCTCGTGCTTCACGGGGTCTCTAGCAATACTGATAGCATCAGTACTGTCAGACAACAGAGGGGTCGGTGTAGTGATAGAAACACCAAAATCCTCAAGTAGCCACCGTAACCAAGTCACCTCCGCTGTCAAAAAGGCCATAGCAAGCAACTCAGCCTCGGCACTCGAACGGGAAACGGCAGTCTGTTTCTTCATCTTCCAAGCAATGAGAGAACCACCAAGGAAAACACAGTAAGCAGAAAGAGAGCGACGATCAGAGGGATCGCTAGCCCAAGTAGCATCCGAATATGCCTAAAGCTGTAAGGAAGTGGAGCGTGGAAAGAAAAGGCGACGGGAGATAGTTCCACGAAGATAACGTAGAACCCAAAGAAGGTGACTGTAGTGAACCTGAGTAGGAGAAGAGACGAACTGACTCAGAATGTGAACTGGATAGGATATATCCGGACGAGTGACAGCAAGATACACAAGACTCCCTACAAGGTGACGATAGCGAGTCGGATCAAAAAGAGGCTCACCATCAGAGGCACGAAGATGAACATTGAGCTCCATCGGAGTCTCAATGGTACGCTGATCAGTAAGGGAAGCCCTATCAAGAAAATCGTGAATGTATTTCTCTTGGGATATATAGAAACCATCAGAAGTAGAGGTAACCTCAATCCCAAGGAAATAGCGAAGAGGACCAAGATCAGACATAAGAAACTGATCATTAAGACGAGTCTTGACAAATGCAATATACTCAGAATCATCTCCGGTGATGACCATATTATCCACATACAAAAGAAGAAGAGTCCGACCACGGGACGAAGTGTGGACAAAAAGTGCAGGATCATGAGCACTAGCTGAAAAACCAGCAGCAGTGACCACAGAGGTGAAGCGCTCAAACCAAGCACGAGGGGCTTGCTTAAGGCCATAAAGAGAGCAACGAAGGCGACAAACCATGCCCTCAGGAACAGAATACCCAGGCGGGGGGTGCATGTAGACCTCCTCACACAACTCACCATTAAGAAAGGCATTCTTGACATCAAGCTGAGAGATAGACCAGTGGCGAGCAGAGGCCACGGCACAAAGAGTGCGAACAGTGGTCATATGCGCGACAGGAGCAAATGTCTCATCATAGTCACGGCCATGCTCCTGCTGAAAGCCACGCGCCACAAGACGAGCCTTGTAGCGCTCAAGAGAACCATCGAAGCGGGTCTTAACTTTATAGATCCACTTACAGGTGATGGGACGAACACGTGGAGGAAGAGAGACAAGATCCCACGTGCTGGTGCGCTCAAGAGCAGCAAGCTCCTCGGCCATCGCATGCTGCCATTCGGGATGAATAACAGCATCGCGGTAAGAAGTAGGCTCAGCAAGAGTAGCACCAACAAATCCAAAGCGATCTGGAGGCAGAAGCGGACGAGCGCGGAGGCCATACCTAGGAGGGGGTGGCGAATCCGGAGAAGATGAGGCACCCAGAGAAGGTGACTCATCAGACGGAGATGGCCCAGAAGAAGGAGAAGGCACATCAGAAGGAGGCTCAACACGAGGTCGACGTGTGTAGATGAAAGGATAGGACGAAAGAGGAGAAGGTGCAGGTGGAGCTGTAGGAGATGATAGAGGAGAAGAGTCGACAACAGGAGTAGGTGGAGACTCAGAGGGAGGTGGAGACTCGATAGGACGAGTGGAAGAGGGCACAACAGGGATCGGTGTATCGGGAAAGGTCAGAAAGGACAGGGGCTCAATAGGGGAAGGCGAAGGAGAAGCTGGACGCGGAAAGAAAGGACGCTGAGACACAGACTCACTATGAGGATAAGGTAACTGAATTTGCTTACCCAGTTTACAACCCTGACAATCTAAAGACACGTCTCCTGAGACAGACCCCAGAAGACCACGACGAACTAACGACGATAGACGAGATCCACACAGATGACCAAGACGGTGATGCCACTGCTGGAAGGAGCCGGTGGACGAGCTGACAGAAGCGGAGAGACTGGCAGCGGCGGCAGCTGAGGGAAGGTGGAGCCAGTCAAGCGCCCAGAGATGCTGAGAATCAAGGCGGCGAGGGCCAGAACCAACCAGAGTGCCCGTCTGACGGTCCTGAACACAACAAGAGTCAGAGTCGAGAATAACCCGACAACCAAGATCAGTAATCTGTCCAGCAGAAAGAAGCTGCATGGTAAGGCGAGGCACATGAGCAACAGAAGGAACATGAAACAAAGAAGTGCTAAGAGTGCCTCGACTAGCAACAGGAAGAGGAGTACCATCAGCAGTGAGAACATGAATAGGAGAATCTAGAGGTCTAAGAGAGGATAGAGCGGAAGAATTAGAAGTCATGTGGAAAGATGCTCCAGAATCAAGAATCCATGGGGAAGTACCTGACTGTGTAGAGGGTGGTTTCTCATTGCTAGAAGAGGGAGTAGCAGAACCTGCAGAACCTGTCGTAGCGAGTAGACGTCGAAGGCGTGCGATCTCCTGCTCAGTGAACGAGGTGGCGGAAGTAGTCGAAGCAGCTACAGGAGTCGAGGAAGTAGTCGAGGAAGAAGCTCCAGTGCCCGGTGAAGAGCGACGTGCAAGGTGACGCTTCTTCCGAAAGCAAGTAGACTCAATGTGGCCATCCTTATCACAGTAGGTGCAATGAGGACGGCCACCACCCGACGAGGAACGACCACCACCACCTGTGGAGGCCGCTGTGCTGAGGCGTGGAGCAGGCGGTGTAGCCGGTGGACAAAAAGCAAGCATGGAGGGAAGTGGCAGAAGACCAGAGCCACGCAGACGAGTCTTCTCCGCACGTACCTTCGTAAGTGCCTCCAGAAGCGAGACACGAGGCTGACGGGCAAGAAGCCGAGCACGACGAGACTCAAACTCAGGACGAAGCCGCGTCAAGAACTCATATACGCGCTGGAACTCCCGATCAGCACGAGTATCCTGACAGCACTGACAAGAGCCACAACCAGGACGACGAAGGGAATCCAGCTGGCGCTAGATAGCAGAACTCTGAGCATAGAACTCATCAACCGTGGCATCACCCTGCTGGAGAGAGTGCTCCTAGTGAACCACGGACAAGAACAGAGCGTCGCCAGAGGGCTCATAGCGCTGACGAAGATGAGTCCACATCTGGAATGCCATAGAGAATCCCACAACCTCAGAAGAAAACTGAGGCTGAAGACTGGCGACAAGAACAGCAGCAGCACGAGCATCATCATCAAACCACTGAGTGAACTCAGTCAGCAGAGCACCGTAGGAATCCAGAGCCTCCTGATAAGCGGTGACAGCCACATCATAGGCAGCGCGGTCAGCATCAGTAGGTTGAGCACCAAGCGTAGGCTCAACCGGCACCACAGGACAGGCCGGACACGGAACATCGCCGGAGAGGACGCCCCAGAGACGAAGACCACGCATGTGGATGCGCATATGAGAGATGAAGTCAGTGAAATTGACCCCATCAACAATCACCGGGCAGCGAGGGAGAGAAACGGTGCCCGAAGACATAGTACCTGTTTTTTTTGTACTATCCTATATACGGGCTAATGGCCCGTGCACCTCAGAACAGACCCGTGCACCTCAGAACAGAGGAGGCCGGCCGGACGGGCGGGGGAGGCGTCGGCGGCCTGGACGGCGGCGGCGCCGGCGGACTGGAGGCCAGCGACGGGAGGCCGGTGGACCGGAGCGGCGGCGGCCCAAGCGGAGCGGCTCGGGGGAGGCGAGCCGGCGGCGCGGGAGGGCCGGCGAGGCGGGCCGGTGGAGCGGCGGGGGCGGGTGAGCGGGCTGGGAGGCCGGCGGAGCGGCGGCGGCTCGGGAGGCCGACCGGGCGGGGGAGGCCGGCGGCACAGGAGAAGAGGCCGGCGGCCGGGGGATGGGGAGGCCGGCGGCTCGGGCCCGGATCCGGCACGGGAAGGGGCGGGCGGGATGAGGGGTGGAGAGAGGCGGCGCGAGTTGCGGTGCGCCGGTGGAGATCGAAGGTTGGAAAAAATTTCTAAACCCTAATTGGCTCTGATACCATGTGAGGAAATATGCAACTTAGATCTATTGCACAGCCCAATAGGCATATATATAGTACAAGGTGACTTGGAGTACAAGGAAAATAGAGACTCCTATACCAATACGAATACAACAGTACTATATCTCTAACAAAAACTACATTCGACCAAGATTTCGACAATATCTGGACATGAAAAAACATATTTCAGCAATAAATAATAGATTTCAGCAATAACTAACACATTTCAGCACATAAATAATGCATTTCAGCAATACATCACCATATAATCAGATTGTACCAAGTCACTACAAGATCCACATTACGTATATAATAGTTCAACATCCATAATAGTTTTGCATCCACATTCAAGTTATAATAAGCATTACAAAAGGGATAATTTTTCAAATTGCACCAACTAACACCAAGTCAAATAAGATCAGGATTCTTTTGCAAGATACTCTTGAACGATGCACGGCGGACTTCATCTTCCATCTTCACGAAATTAAGACATTTTCCCTTATGTTCTGTTAGATAATCTAAAACAGCCAACCGTTTTTCAAGCTCAAACTCAGCAAGGTCCATAACGGCATTGTACAAATCAGGGTGCGTTTCAGTATGGCACGTGTTGTTGATAGCACTCGCAATCTCAGCACAGCATCGGACATGTTGTTACACTGGATTGAATCTTCTTCACTCAAAACAGATATCCTCTTTCTCTTCTTACTTGAAGTAGGCGAAGAGTCATTAGTAGCACTAAGACCAGGAACACCAAACTCAAACCCAGCTGCACCATGTATAAATCCCTCACTACTTGTTCCTTGGCCCTCCACATCAATAGGCTTTCCTTGGCCCTTCACATCAATAGGTTGACCCCATTGCAAACTTCCCGGTGGCGAGCTTATCAGTGAAGCAAAGTTCCATATATGCGTAGTTGTCAAGTACTTTGTTGAGGAATTCAACAATAAGCAACAATTCAGCAATAAATAATATATTTCAGTAACAAGTCAGCAATAAATAACACATTTTAGCAACAATTCAGCAATAAAAAATAGATTTCAGCACGTACACACATACCTGAGTGTGGCCCAAATAGTGTTGCTCTTCTAGCACTATCATTTTCTTCTCATCATTCCAAAGTGCCCCACTCAATCCTCTCAGCTGAGTAATTTTTTGCCACCTAGTCCGCCACTTGCGAAGATGATTGTGCACTTAGATGCTAGTCACTTGAAAACCAAGAAAATCACTCAAAGACTTTGCAACTTGCGTAAGATGGATCTCTTTGAATCCTTTATCAGTCTTGACACCTTTTGCCGCTATCTCGGCAAGATATTTCATCATGAAAGCCGACATAGGTGGGGTCCAATTAAGCACCTTCCCGGTCTTCTTGGTTTTAGCACCGACATCCGAAACCTCCTGCACATTTTCAGCCATCTACAACAAACATATATCACATGTGCACATTTTCAGCCATCTAGAGCAAACATATATCACATCACAGATTTCAACACTTCATAAGAGATTTCAGCACTTAATAACAAATTTCAGCAATAAAAAACAGATTTCAGTATTAACATAAGAGATTACAGCAATAAAATAATAGATTTCAGCAATTAAATGTGTGCAATTACAAGTCACAATTCATAGAATGCAACTAAAATAATAGAATCCAAGTCACAATTCATAGAATTCAATTACAACGCCAAGTCACAACAAGATACATCAAATGTGTGCTAACCCCCTATTCTCCCACATTTGAGTTGCAAGTTCATCTCTCTTTTGAGACCAAGAATTATTATCGTGAACAAACTCATTGTGATCTTCGTTGATGGGTTCCGGGTCCCATGTGTCCATCGGCGGGAAATATTCATCCTCACCATGTTGAAGGACCCAATTGTGGAGAATTGCACAAGCTAGCACTACTTTTACTTGGGTCTTGTACGGATGGAATGGCTTATTGTAAACAAACTTTCAACGATTTTTGTATGCGGCAAAAGCCCTTTCAACCGAAGTCCTCAAAGAAGAGTGTCTTAAGTTGAATAACTCTTTAGCATTTTGAGGATGATTCCCTCCACCATACTCCTTCAGATGGTACCTAGTGCCACGGTATGGTGGAAGAAAACCTGGCCTCACAGCATACCCCGCATCAACAAGATAGAATTTTCCTATGAAATAGCAACTATTAGCTATGGGAAAAAACTATTAATAAATTTAGCTAATAGGCTTTAGTTTATTACCTGTAGGAAGTGTCAACCCATCATCCCTCTCCAATGCATTTGCAAGTATAAGGGCATCATGGGCTGACCCTCCCACCCCGCAAGTACGTAGGTAAACTTTAGATCAAAATCAACCGCAGCCATGACATTTTGGGTAGTCCCCTCTTTTCTACCCCTAAAGGCAGCTGAGATATTTCTTAGGACTCTAGCAAGCACATGAGTCCCATCAATTGCTCCAATACAATCCTAATTAATAAGACAAGTATTTTTTATTCATAAGTCGTATCAAATTATTCATGTATAAGATTTTTTGTAAAGAAAATAATTTACCTTGAAGTACGGATTGAAGCGGGTGCTTTGTTGAATTTTAGGGTGGATTTGAGTGGACGGAGGCCGAATCATCTCATCTCACAACTCCCCAACAACAAAAAGCACCTGTCGGCGATACGGGGACTAGGGTCCCCTAAACCGATGGCAAAGGCCCAACTTGACACCGTGTCGCCAAGGACGTAGGAGTCAAGAAGAGGTGCTCGGGGGCTCACCCCGAGCACTGTACCCACTCGTCCTATCAAGGGGGAGCCCCGAGTCATCCCTTAAGGATGCTCCCCGAGCACCCAAGGCGACTTGTCCCGAGTGCCTCCCCTGGATGGTGGGATGGCCTAGGGTGCGTGCTCAGGAGCCCCTGAGTACGGGAACCCCGAGCACCCCCCTGGGACCTTCCTCAGTACACATGGCCCGACAGGCGTATTTAATGTCTATCTAGCGGGCATACCCACTCCAAGTCCACTGCGGACAAGATCGCGGTGTCCTGACCGTTTCCCGTCCCCCCAAGTGAAAAGCCCCATCAGCTGTCGGTCTTGGCAGGGGATGGAGCGGTCAGAAACTTTTTTGACTTTGGGACACGCCGCCGCGCGCTCAGGCGCATGCCTCTGGTCCCTGATCTGCGGGGCCAGGGTAGGTGCAGCATGGTCCATGTCAGAAGGCGTCCCAGGAAGTCTTCATCTTCTGACCCAACCACGTCATGATGATCCAGGTCCCAACCGAAGTGTGACAGGAACTATTCCACTACAGCGACCCTCAACCACCGGCGTGGTTTGCCCACGCCCTATGCATCAGCAACGATACTGTTATAGTGTATTTGCCTTTCGGCCTTTGCGGTGACCCCCGGGTATATAAGGGGAGAACCAAGGCCAGAAGAGGTAGCGGACGAAGAAAAAAGGAACCTAGGAGAAAAGAAAACAGGGAGAACACCTGTGCTTCCAGGCTGATTGTAATCATCCAAATATTCATATATACACGAAAAGCAGGACGTAGGCTTTTACACCAAGAAGGTGGCCCGAACCTGGGTAAATCACGGTCTTGTTTCTAGCATCCTGCCACTCAAGATTTGACGTAGCTCCTGTTCCTCCGCTTCCCCAGCCGAATCCCAAAGGGGGTCCTTCCGGACCACCGACGCCGGCGTTTGTTCGCCGACAGCACCGCCTTAAAATACCTACTAATTACTTCAATAGATCTTCTAAACGTCGGTTGTAGAGCCCTAAACCTTTGGTTGTGGCCGACTACTAGGAGAAACATGGCTACTTGTTCCTCGATGGAAGTATGGATGCTATCCTTCAACAACTCTCTCTCTCTAAACAAAGTACACAAACGGAAAAAGAGAGCTCTTCTCATTCTTAGTTGATTTGAGCAATTTATGTCGCTAGAATGATAGATGTATCTCAAATTTGACTTCCTAGCTATATCACTTTCGACTCTATGGCCAATTGCTATCCTCGGGGTTTGTTCCCTAGCTCTTCTTAACATAAACATCATATAAGCACACAATACGACAACTAGGCCGGCTCCTTTCACAATTAGTTGTCGACGTTTTCTTCTCAAATCATCCATCTATACAATAAACACATATCAATGTTTCATCTATGAATATATTAAATGACAAACTATACAATGCATTAACAAATATACAAACGTTTTCGTGAAAGCACTTGTACTTCAACATATAGAATGTTGCAATTCAAAATTATGGCAGATTATGTGAGCTCTTCCTATAGAGCTTCATCATTCCCTGTTTCATAAATGTGAACTAGTTGACTAGTTGTCTGGTTGATCCAAATATGTGAAGCTCCATTTGTAAGATAAAACACACATGCCTAGCAACCAGCCATTTCCATGTAAAGCTCCATTTCTAGTTAGCATATATAGGAAGCATCCTGCAAGTTCAATACATTTGTGATATTTTTTTCAACTGCAATACCCAAACAAACATAAGCATATATAGGAAGTATTTGTTTTTGTTTGGTTGTCAGGATAGTGCTGTGTAAGTCTCACTGGATCCAACAGAGCACGGGAATTGTTTCAAAAAAAATAGAGCACGGGAATGCCGGCCGTGGCGCACGACCTCGCCGAAGGAGGAGGAGGGCAGGCGGCCGGGCCAGCACGGGGTTGGAATGGCAGTGGCGTCGCGGACTGCCTGGCGTGCTCGCCGGAGCCGGTGGTGCCTCTGGTGGCCGGCGGCGGAAGCCACGGTGGACAGCGGCGCGGGTTGCGTGTGGGCGCGTCGCTGGGCGACTTGTAGCGCGACGGCGAGGTAGGGGAAGGGCAGAGGGAGAGGAGGAGAGTGCTCACCAGCCTTGGAACGGAGTGGCCGGATTTGGAGAGGACAGCGCGGAGGCGGCGATGGCGACCGGACTCGGGAAGTGGCGTGATTCCCGGTGGGCAAAGCAGCGGCGATTCCGATTCGTGCCGGTGACGGCAGCAACTACTCCGACTCGGCACGGGAGTCTGCGGGGTTGGGCTACGGGTGGCGCTCGTGGAGGACGGCCGACGAGTTGGAGCACAGGAGGACGGTGGCATGCGTGTTGGAGAACGGCTGGCGGCGGCATGGTGCGAGGGGGCTGGATCGGCTAGCGGCGGCGGCGCGTGGGATTCGGGAGAGCTAGGTGGCGAGATCCATTTTCACCAGGAGGGGGATCGAGAGGGGAGGCAGCTAGGAGGGGGAAAATGGAGCGCTCGGGAGTTTGGGGGTGGTAACCCTAGCGGGCTAGGTCGCGCTCGCGCGGGGGAGGCGTGGGTTGAGTTGAGATTTTTCGCTGATCGAGGCCAGCCATGCTGTGTAGCAAACCTCGAACCCGAGGTTCTCTGGTGGGCATGGTTACGGGCCTATTTCGGTATGAGCTGAGCATGGCTGTGAGCCTCACACAGGCTACCAAACAATCAAAAACTGGTACAAGGTGAGAATATCTGAGGGCATACATCCTACCAAACACACCCTAGATAGGGCAGTATGCAATGCAGGTAGGGAACAGATCCCCCCAAATTCTGGTGTGATTAATCTAGGTATGGGACGATCGGATCATTGCCCAGTGCAGTTAGACACGAAACATTTGACCCAGGTCAATATAGAACGAGGAATGGCTAGTCCGAAGTTTGAAGCCCGCTGGCTTAATGAGGAAACAGTGGAGGAAATTGTTCATTCGGCCTGGGAGCGAGCGATCCAGAGAGGGGATGCACCAAACTTGCCGGCACGAGCAGCTGCGGTGCTCCATGATCTTCATGCATGGGATCATAGGGCGCTGAAGGGGCCATGAGTTCGTCTCCAAAATACCCAAAATGAACTAGAATAGGTTATGAGGGGCCGGTTGACACCAGAGAATAGACTGAAGCAAAAGGATCTTCCAGTCCTCATTGAAAATCTGCTCGAGCAGGAGGAACTGCATTGGTTGCAACGTGGCTGTGCCAATTGGCTTCGGCATGGAGACCAGAATACGTCATCCTTCCACAGTTTTGCATCAAATCAAAGGAAAAAAAACCTCTATAAAATGACTCAAAGATAACAATGAAGATTGGCAGGAAGGTAACTCGAATTTAAGCCCATTGATTTCTCAGTATTTTGAAGGTTTGTTCACTGCAGAAGCCAAACCGATGGACCCGAACCTATTGGCGAAAGTGAGGCCCAAGAGTTACTAGAGCAATGAATGAAGCCTTGATAGCCCCCTACTCTTCCGAGGAGTCCAGAAAGGCCGCATTCCAAATTGGCGACCTGAAGGCCCCTAGTCCGGATGGTTTGCATGCTGTCTTTTATAAGAGATTTTGGCATCTTCTGAGGGATGATCTGACACAGGAGGTGTTACATATGGTCGATAACAGAACTATACAGGCAGGTTGGAATGATTCGTCCATTGTTTTCATCCCCAAAGTGGACAACCCGGGATCAATCACTCAGTTTAGGCCACTCAGTTTAGGCCAATCAATCTTTGAAATGTGGTGTAGAAGGTGATATCAAAATTATTGGCAGCTACGCTCAAGCTTATCCTTCCCGAGGTAATCTCACATACACAGAATGCTTTTTTGTTCCTAGAAGATTGATTACAGATAATGTTCTAGTGACCTATGAATGCTTTCATGCAATGAAGAAGAAGAGTAAAGGGAAGAATAGGCTTTGTGCTGTGAAGTTAGACATGCACAAAGCCTATGACCGTGTGGAATGGGGCTTCTTGGAGAATATGATGTTGTAGTTGGGCTTTGATCAGTCCTGGGTTGAACTCATCATGGGCTTGTGTTTCCTCAGTCGGATATAGAGTGAGGTTTAATGCACAGGAGACTTTATTCTCGCCTACAAAGGGCTTAAGGCAAGGAGGTCCCCTTTCTCCCTATTTTTTATATTTGTGCAGAGGGACTGTCAAGCTTACTATTACATTAGGAAGAGGTTGGTGGTTTGGAGGGGGTTAGGTTCTGTCGCAATGCTCCCCCAGTCTCCCATCTCTTATTTGCGGACGACTCACTAATACTAATGAAGGCGGATATGGCAAATGTGCTGCCCTACGTCAGGTCCTTGATATGTACTGCTTGAACTCCGGACAACTTGTTAGCGTTGCTAAGTCAAGTGTGTTTTTTAGCCCTATATAGAGGTGCAAATGTGGGCTGATGTTTGTACCGAATTGGATATTGCTAATGAGTCTCTATCAAACAAGTATCTTGGTCTGCCTACTATGGTCGGTTTGGACAGGAGTGATTTCTTCCAACATCTTCAAGACCGGGTGAGCCATAGACTTAGGGTGCGTTTGGTTGGAGGGATGGAGATGGATGAAATAGGGATATCCACTTTTTTGAGCATATCTCTATGTTTGGTTGGAGGGATGGGATGGATATGGGCAACCAACTAAAAGAAATGTTTCATAAATGTGCTGGATAGAGAGAACCGACCAAAATGACTGGATGAGGCTACCGCCCTTCTCTAATCATGACCATTAGGAAATGATTAGTGATAATTAACATGTTTTATTATTAATTAGTATTTGTAACGGTAAGATTAATGCTTAGTGTGTTGATTAATATATGATTAGCAGGTTGATTAGTATATGACTAATAGCAATTAACATATTTTATTATTAATTAGTAAGTATTATGGTTAGCTTAGCATTGATAGGTATTTAGTATGTTCATTAGTGTATAATTAATTATTATTAATATAAATTAAGTAATATAATTTAGTTAAATTGGCTCATCCCATCCAACTTTCATCTCTCCAACCAAACAAAAAATTGGTTCATCCCGTCCATCTCACCAAACAAAAAAAAGGCTCATCCCGACCACAAAAAACTGGATGTCCTTAACCCATCCATCCTTGCCCTCCAACCAAACGCACCCTTAATGGGTGGAAAGAGAAGATGTTATCAATAGGAGGGAAGGAAATCTTGCTAAAGGCTGTGGCACAGGCGGGTCCATCTTATGTTGTGTCTGTGTACAAGCCATCCAAAGGAATTTGCAAAGGGATCATGGATGTAATGTCCTGATTTTGTTAGGGTGATGACGATACTCATAACCGGATGCATTGGTTTTCGTGGTGAAAAATGTACATACCTAAGAAGAAAGATGGAATGGGAGTTGGAGATCTTCACGGCTTTAATCTTGCTAATGTTAGCAAAGCAAATGTTGGAGACTCATCTCTGAACCGGACTTCTTATGTGCACGAATCCTCTGTGTGAAGTACTATCCGGACGGGAATCTTCTTGCAGCACGACCAAAGAAGGATACGTGACCGAGTATAGTTGCTGGTTTACAAACGTTTAAGTGCGTATGTATCTGACGGGTCGGCACTGGTGATCACATCAATATCTGGAGAGACCCTTGGATCCCGTCCAGTTCGACTCGGCACGTTATCACGCCCAGAGGGGGGTGCGATGGTAAACAAAGTTGCTGACTTGACTGAACCGCAATCGGGCACGTGGGATGAAAACTTAATTTACAGTATCTTCTATCCTATTGATGCTCTTCGTGTCCTTCAGATCCCTTTGAATGTTGAAGTTCTTGATGATTTTGTGGCCTGGAAGTATACGAGGACGGGAGTTTTTACTGTGCTCTCAGCTTATCACAGAGAATGGGACCACTAGTTTGGCGCCCGTCTAAGGAGGAGTGATGGACAAGGGAGTATGTCTATAAACTCTGTTTGGAAAACAGTCCAGAAACTAGCATTACTTGGTAAGATTAAAATCCTTGTTCGGAGTATGCGCTATTCCTTGCTTGGGTGTTCTCGCAAACCAGCACATTGCAAAACAGGCGCGGTGCCATATCTGTCGGGGGGAGCGAAGGACATCCGGCATATTCTGTTCACATGCCGTCATGGTGTGGCGAGCGCTGAGCATGTATGATTTTGTTACTCAAACTGTGCTTGAAGATCGTTCGGGCTCTGTGGTCGTGGAATATTTGCATGAAATGTTTGCTGTTGCAGCATGGTATGGTACATTTGGTGGGAGTGGAGCCAAAAGGTGCAGGCCGATCCTGTTATGTCGGCCGGGAGGAGCGCCATGAATATTACTATTCTAACCGCAAACTTTGCTAGGGCTCATAGGATGACTGGAAGGAGTCGAAGAAAGTCTCGCTCACTTGGAGTAAAACAGCTCGGGGGCTTGCCAAGCTTTGATGCTTCTTTTCACCAGGACAGTTCTTCTGTGCTTCTCGGGCTATTCTTCGCGATGACCGGGGTTTCTTTGTGGCGATTGCGATGAGGTTTATACCGCACGTCATGGGCGCTGGTTCAGCGAAAGCGGTTTGTAACACTACACAGAGACATCTACCACAGACGTGACATTTCAGACGATGAAAGAAAACCGTCACGGATTAGGGACATCCTAGATGGTTTCGTAAAGACCATCGTCCGAGAAATAAACAGTCGACTTGGTGTGATAATCAACCGTTTGAGATACAGACATCTCCCGAATGGTTCATATAACCAACCGTCTAGAATAACATCCGAGACGGTTGAAAATACGAACCATCTGGGATGTGGACATATCCTAGACGATTTAAACCGTCTAGGATATCCTAGGCCACCCGCATGTGGCAAGGACATATCCTAGACGGTTTCCCACTTTGAACCATCTAGGATTGTGGCCGTGTATATATGGTTTGGTCCTTTCGGCTTTCTCCTTGTTGCCCGTTGCCCTAACACTCCACACAACCTCCCTGTTGCCCGTTGCCGCATCGTGCGACGTCCTGCTGCTGTGTCTTCCTCCCCTCATCCTCCCACCGTCATAGGCCGCTTTCTTCTCTCCTTCGCCTCCACCAGCCGTTGCCCTAACTCCTCCATGCCAGTTGCCACCGCCGCATCGCCCGACTATGCGGCCGCCTCGACCTCAATGACCTGGCCAGCGTCCTTCCTCCCCCTCAGCAGTGAGCTCTCCAGCGGCGGTCCTCCACTCCCTCGACAGCGCCCCTCCTCCTCCCCAACACCGGCAGCAATCTCCTCCGGCGGCCCTCCTTCCCGCCCTTAGTGGTGCAGGCAGCGAGGTAAGTCTGAGCTCGATCTCCCCCTATGGCATCTGGCCATCCATTAGGGCAGCGGCTTTTTTTTATTTTCTGAAGAATTATTAGTTTGTCTACTAAGGAGAGAAGACTTATTAGTTGGTGATCTAGATGCTTATTTAGTTGACCTCATTGAAGAAAATTGTGAGGGATGTTGGTTGAAAGAAGTGCTATGAAAATAATATCAATAAAATAAATGTGAATGATGATTGAATAATGGTTAGAGGGGCTGTCTCTAAGTTCTTCAAGAGTAAATTTTGTAAAAACTACAACTTTTACAGTGTTAGCGTATGGGATGACAAGAAAAAGGAGTATTACTTTTTTTCTCAATTAACAAACTAGACAACATTGTAAACTAATAGAGTTCCTCTATTAGTTTGGTTGGAGAAGAAAATGATGGATTTGGGCATTAGAGAAGAAAATGATGGATTATAGCATGATGTACTTTACAATATGTTAGGGCATTAGGTACTTTAATATATAATTATCTACTTTATTGATATGTTCTTTGCAATATGTTAGAGCATTAGGTACTTTAATATATAACTATTTACTTTATTGATATGCTCTTAGTAGCATGTTAGAGCACTAGGTACTTTAATATATAATTACTTACTTTATTGATATGCTCTCTGCAGTATGTTAGAGCATTAGGTCCTTTAATATATAATTACTTACTTTATTGATATGCTCTCTGCAGTATGTTAGAGCATTAGGTCCTTTAATATATAATTATTTACTTTATTGATATGCTCTCTGCAATATGTTAGAGCATTAGGTGCTTTAATATATAATTATTTACTTTATTGATATGCTCTCTGCAGTATGTTAGAGCATTATGTACTTTAATATCTTATTTTATTGATATGTGCTTTGCAATACGTTAGAGCATTAGGTGTTTTAATATATAATTATTTACTTCATTGATATGCTCTTTGCAGTATGTTAGAGCATTAGGTGCCTTAATATATAAATATTTACTTTATTAATATGTTCTTTACCATATGTTAGAGCATTATATATATATATATGGAATTGTTCTTAGTATTATATCCTTCATGCCCTAATCTTCTTTCCAACACCTCAAGCTATCCTTTACTCCTGCTGCATCGCTTCTTCTCTCCTCTAGTGTTCTTTCCAATAAGAATAGTGAAGATGTCATCCCCCTTCATTGGCGCTGAGCCCCCACGGTGAACTAAGGATGCCACGACTGTCCAACTCTTCGGCGGCCACGAAGAGCTGTCACCCTAGAAATCCCACTAAGAAGCCGAAAGGACACTATCCAATCACAAGGATCGCTAATGACTTCGGGGCTCTAGCATCCCCTGCCAAAACCGCTCAGAAGTTCAAAATGATATGCAGGGTAGTAGCAAGGTAAAAGTTGAAGATCACCTTAGAAGACTAGAGGCTCCTTACCTTGAGCCAGCACGAGCACCTCGCAGATGAGATAATGAGGTCATTTGAAGTGCTAGAAGAATGGGAGAAAGGTGTGCAACGAGCCACCTTGTTGATAGCTTACAAGGCTTGGAGGCACTTCAAGTACACCCTCATCAAAGACTTTCTAAAGAAGGAAAAGGAACCCTTCGAGAAGTACCCGAACGTGAGTGCAGCTAATTGGGAGCAATTTATGGTGATGAAAACAATGCTGGAATTTTAATGTCGAAGCGACGAATACAAGGAGCTAGTGGCGAAGAACATACACCCACATAGACTTGGCACGCACGGGTACATGGGTACAAAAAATTATGGAAAAAAGAGAACGAAGAGGCATGCCGTTCGGGCAAAGAAGCTCATTTTTCCATAATCCAAACCCCTCATGCCTGAGACTGGTGCAGAGGAAGGTCAGCTATGAGCTCTAGTGAGGAGGTCCACTTTCCTAAACCTACAGACTAGGAAGTCTACCAATAATTGGTAAGCTAATGACCACTTGGTATTACAAATTATGTATAACTTAATATTTCCTGAAATAACCACTCGGACTTTTGCAGGAATCGTGAGTGAACAATCTTCCCAAGGCTCATTTGTGTTCGATAGGATGCTTGATATTTGAGTGTGGAAATCGAGAATAAGGAGCACCCAGGATGTACTCGGGGTCACGGACTCCTCACAACGTGGGACAACACCTTCCCACAGACCACCGCTAGCTTATCCAAGGAAGAGCGGAAGAGAGCTAGAGAGGCGGCGAGGATCGAGCAGATTAAAGCAGACTAACGCAAGGAGTTCGAGCAGATGCTTGATATCAGGGTTAATGCTGCTCTTGATGCCCACATGCAGCAAGGACACCTAGGTCCTAGTGGCCGATGGAGTAGCTGCACATTTGCAAGGTCATAGATATTAAAGAGATTTCGTGTTATTCTTCATAGAGCAAGTACTCAACGTCAAGGGCAAGTACCATCAACTCAAGCTGGCTTGAACTGATGTAAGTACTTTGTGATGTGGATGTGGATTTGTTGATACTTACAATTAAAATTCATGTGTTCTTCATGTATGTGGATATGTCGATGGAATGTTGATGTATTATTTCTATGCATGTGAATCTCTTCTTATGCTATGAATATCAAAGTGTTTCTTGCTATGAATTTGCATTTGTACGTCTAAATGAGTCCTGTGAAATTTTGTGTTTCAGGGTAGAAAAAATAAATATGTAAATAGTTGCCATAACTACTATCCTAGACGGTTCAGCAAAAAAAACCTTCTGAGAAATGAACTATCCCAGATGGTTCAGAGGTGCGAACCGATTTGTTGGAGCAAACCGTCTCAGATAATATCATATTCCAGACCGTTCACTACTCCAAACCGTCTAGGATGTTTGTTATTCGAGACGGTTTACTAACTATCTAGATTAAGGCCCGATTATCCACGATGCATGTTCCCAGACGATCACTGGAATCATCGCGGATAACGATTTTGAACAATCCGAGAACAACTTTTCAGTGGCAGTGCAACTGTCTACTGCTCGCTGATCATCTAGGATGTAACCGCATTGAGGTAGAGTCCGATTGCCTGGAAGTGATACAAGCGATCTCCGACACCAACGGTTCGATGAGCCCCGTCTTCGGCGATTATTGCAGAATGTTCACAGCTGGTAAATCAGATTGGAAGGGCGACGTTGAAGCACTGCGCAAGGGAGCCAAATGAGGCAGCTCACTCTTTAGCTAAGCACTCATGTGAATCTAAGTCTTCTTGTTTCTGGGAGGATGATCCTCCAGATTTTTTGTTGCCAGCTCTTGTAAGTGACGCTACTATTATCTGAGTAATAAAGTCGGCTGTTCCCTAGAAAAAGAAAGTGCGATATGGAGGTTATATCTTGGTAGGATCCCATCCTGTACCACATTATGCCTAGGAAGCATGCCCCTGTTACTGAAGTGTTTAGTATGATGTCTCTAAATATCTCATTTAGAAGAGTCATTGCCGTGTCTAAGCTAGAAGCCTGGAATGATTTGGTTTACCGAGTCTATAGGTTCAATCTTGTCCCGCAACGTGATATTTTTTATGGAATTTACGCTCTCAATTTTCTGGATAGCGGATGTATAATTCCTTGACGAACCTTAACGTCCAGTTCCCATGTAGGCACTTGTGGCGTTTTAAGATCTCTCTAAAATTAAAATATTCTTCTATTATCTTTGTGGAGGGATCATTCTGACTATCCGGCACCTCTTCTTTGATTATCAATTTACATGATTCGCATTGTGGTCGATCTACATAGCATTTAACCTTCCTCTTCTTGTAGTATACCTAATATGTTTGAAAATTGGCTATTAGATTTGAAGGGAGCTTTGTGTGCATAATTTTTTTTTGAATAGTGCCTTATGTTAGTTGTTTTCACTATATCGTAATAATTTTACATTTGATAAAATAAAATTTTTAATCCATTGCAACTATCTTTTCATGTATCAATTGGTTACGATTGTGGTCCTTCCTATAATGGCGAGATGCAAAAGCATATGATGGCGGGTGGAAACAAGCTAGAAGCGATTACCGGGGAATTTATGTTCTTACATAGGTGACAGTCACGTAAAGGACTATATAAATTCTATTGATGCTATGTAGCTCGCTAATTTTCTTATGTGTTGTGCCACTTGGCAATCGATTTTGTAAACATACGAAGGCTGTGCGCATTTTTGGTGCAGAGGCAAGAAGGGTAATAGCCTCTTCTGCCTTTTTAGAAAGGTTGAATTCAGCATTTGCCCTAGAAAGCTAAGAGCATGAGTTGCAACGAGAAAGATCATCATTGGGATGCGAGTCGGGTATCCTTGTGCTGCAACATCTTTGTCAGTTTCCTTTTTACAAGTATAAACATGTATTTGATTGCGTGTCTCAATTCCATATTGTGCATCCACTAGTGTGTATATGATGAATGAGAGCATTTCTTAAACTGATCTTTTTTTCGAATATACAGATTACATTTTTAACTACTAATTTCATAGAACAAAGATGTAGGGACCAACCATGTTACAAAGCTATAGACTTTGTGATGCACTTTTATAAAATTTTGACTCACATGGCATACTTATGTAGTAATGAAGAGGAATGAACATTTCTTGAACTGATCTTTCGTTGAAAACATGTTACATATTTAAATACTAATTGCATGGAACTAGGATTTAGCGACCAACCATATCACACAGCTACGGATTTATGATGCATTTTCATAAAATCTAGGCTCATGTGGCATACTCACAAAACCCCCTAAAGCTATAGTCCTGTCCCTATGATTGGTAGTTCTATGAGATTGGTTCTTAAATCGATAGTTTTTTGATAATTTATATATTAAATATGTAGTTCAATGAAATTTACTCTTTAATTTAATTGTTATAGTATAGGCCCGTGTATCATATTTGCATTGCTTTACATTAGTAGCTGGTGCAATGTACTATTGGAGAGGCACACATAATCCCTAAATAATTTTTAATCTCACTTAACCCTCCAAACTTATAATACCAGATATTTTACCCCTAAACCAGTTTAGCGTAGTGGTTATGATGACTTGGATGGTGATATTACTACATCAGCTGCCACGTCACCAGATTTTTCCATGTGGTTGTCACCTCACCTAAGTTTTCCTCCCCATCTCCCATCACCCTTCTTCGACATCATAGAGAAATGACACCACTAGATTCTATCCCTACCATAAAAACCTCTCCATCGAATCCTCTACTGATCAGGGATGCGAGATGCTCAACTGGAGGGGATGGAAAAGGTCCTACAGCTGTGCAGGTTATGTTGGGAACGGGTAAAGCAGACTAGCGCAATTCAAATTATTTTTACAAAGTTAAAATAGAAACCACTGCAGTTTTAGAGTAGTGGAATGAGAGGTGATGTAGCACGTCAATATGGTTGTAGTCGTACTAGCTCCTTATCATTCCTCCAGGAAGTAACGGATCATTCTAACATGGCAGCCTCATAGCAACGCCTCGAAGGTATCCATATTATAGGGCAGAACCACCCCATAACGAAGTACTAACGTGAGGTAACATGGTTTGGGCAAGGTAAGGGTAGCGGCTATGGCTTTGGACTCACGAATTTTGGTGACCCTAACGCCACCGCTCCTTCTTAAATAGGTGCCCCATAATAGTTCTCTACATTAAAGACCCGCAAAGACCATCTAGAATTCGGGTCACCATCCAAATTATGTTCCAAACCATAAATGTGGGACTCTATAGATTCACAGAGACTTGGATATGGTCCCGGTACACCTACTCAACCACTAATCGGTAGCAGCCCCTAGCTGGGCGTGCCAAGTCCCCAAATATGCATAAAAATCAAATCGGACGAACCTCCACTATGATTATATGCATTTTTCTTTGCCTCGTGATATCGGTCAAACGCAGGGCGAGTAAGTGACATCCTTGTTTAGTTAGTTTGGCCACTCTTTTCTCAATTATATGACTCGGAATCCATGACTACCATTAATTCTTTAACTACAAGTAGCATGGCCATGTATTTCTTAATCTGACCACTCAAAAGGCATAGAGATATCTCTCCTACTGTATAGAGGGGCAAATCCCATCTTGGTCAATCATGTCTTGTAGCATGTTTTATGACAAACCCAAAGCCACTTTATAGTTACCCAATGACCAACTAGTGTTTGACAACCCCTAAATAAATCATTACATGTGTCAAGGACATGTGACAACCTTATACACATTGTTTATGAGGCCAACTGATGATGTAAAAATATAATATTCTCAAAAGTATCTCATGGTGGGTCAATCCAAGATCATGTTCTCTAACATGTGTCCATATTATTAGTATGATATCACCGTATTTATGATCCGTGAAGCATGACCATCAACCAAGACATATGCTAGTCTATTCATATATGTCCTTATATGTTTTCGACTAGGGATCATTTTAGAATAATTATCACAAAAATAAAAATAGAGTTTCACAAACAAGTCATATATAATATTAGACATGTTATTCAAGGAGCAAATTATCTAATAAACCATGAATATAAAGAAATATAATCATCTCTATGATTGCCTCTAGGACATATGTCCAACTGATTATAGTTTGGATTGAGTAAAGAGAGGCGAGAGAGTGTGGATGATGTGGACCCTGGCACACTTGTTACTGTTCCTTTGCAAGTTTGTGTGAAACCTCCTATTTCACATGATCAAGGGATGCATGGTGCTACCGTTGTACAAGTTGGAGACAGGGAATAGAGAGTTCCGGACATTAAGCAAAACTACCTGAGGGATCAGGCAAAGTAGGAGACATTGTTGATTGGAGCAATACTTGTCCGCATTCGTATGCACATCACGGGCCGGAGGAAATCAAGCCAAACTTTAGAATTCCTCTGTCTTTTCTCGTTGGAATCTTTTCCATCGAGAAGGGAGAAGGCGCATGTAGAGAGGCTGCCAGGAAAATAAATATTTTTGTTTCCTTGAAACGTGGATGTAATTCCATACTTCAGTCCTTTAGCAAATAATCAGCCGGTTAGTCACTTTAAATAAAGAGTCCTAGTTAAGGTGACTAGATTCATTGCATTAAGGAAAACAGTACATAGAAGACTGGAGAAGGACAGCTGCCCCTACAAATTGCAGAAACATCCCTGAGACAAAGAAAATTACAACTCGATCCTTTGGGGAATATTTCCGCCTCCCCGCCGCGTCGCCGCGCCGACTTGCCGGAGCGGGGGAAGACAGATCGTCGGTCGTCGCTCGCGGACCTGCAGAAGAGATCAGAGGACGAGGCAAAGCCTCGGACGCCTCGGTCGATAGCCGCGAAAGCCGTCCGCCGCGAGAGGCGGAGCGAACACCCGTTGAAGGCACCGGCGGCAAGGGCATAGCCCGAAGCTTCAGCAGGACATCGAGGTTCTTCCGACCATCGGCTTCACTCCGCCGGCAAGATCCGCAACCAGAGCACGAAGGGGGTTTGCGAGGAACTGCTGACCTACAAAACAAACACAACCAAAAAACCCCAAACTCCACTGGCCCCTCACCATCGCCGACGAGGGCTCCGATGATCCGGATTAGGAGCCGGGAGACCCATACTGCTCGCACCGCCAGGAAATCCGACGAACCGGCGGCGCACAGGAACAGCAAAACGGGACCACCGAGGGTCCTATTTACACGACCGGCCGAGGCCGTGTCTCCCTCCGTCTCGCGGTGCCCGGAGGCAACCGGAGACGAAGAGGAACGACGGCCCCGCCGGCGAGATTGGAGGAGATCCGAAAGACGCCGCCTTCCGCCTCTCTCAACTGTAGCTGGGAGTGGGGAAAGCGATTGTACTGGTGATAGATTGTGAACGTACAGTTTTTGAATTGTGATTGGTTTAGTCCTAGTTAAGGTTGGTACGTGGTAGATGTGTTCAGTTAGGCTACGAGCAGAGGTCGGGCATCGCCGGGGGGCCTGCGTACTCCTTAAATAAAGACCAGACAGTAATGTACGGTAGATCCAAAAAAATTTAGTTGAAGAAATATACACGGAAAAACCTAATGTCGGGAGACAACGAAACTTGGTGTTTTTGCGTACCCTAGAGGGGTGATTGTTTCTGTTGTGCATGTGATCCATTGGTAGGTCAATTCTTGTGCAAGTTTTATTCTTCAATTTCTTGCATCCGTCGCTTGATTTGAAGTGCTACTACTTATTCAACCTGTATTGCTTCTAAAAGTATCGTGAAAGATCGAACCAAGAGGTTTGATCTTCATCAGTGGAGACTTGAAAAGGGTGGGAAAGAAGAAGATAAAATGCCAGCTACATGGGCAAAACTGGGTGATGTGGAAGCCCACGTGGGTGAATCTGGGTGATGTGGGCTGCCCACGTGGCAATAGCATTATCCACATTTAAAACCACTTAGCAAAACTGGTCTATGGAGAAAGTAATCTGGTGTTACTAGTTTAGGACGGTAAATGAGACAAAAGATGTTTAGAGGATCGAATGAGGCGAAAAAATGTTTTGGGTTTATGTGAACCTCGCCAGAAGTTTAGAGAGTAAATTAGACTATTCCCTTTATATTAAACTGGAAAAAACTGAACAGTACTGGACCCCCATACAGTTGCATAAATAACCATTAGAAATATAATTGCATGAGCAACCCCTAAGATTTGTGTTCTTTTGTTTTCAAATTGGTGCCGAAGGAAGGCAATTTCAGTTTGCATTTTTTTTTCCATGATAAGGGTGATATGACTGAATCTGCGAAATTGCATTCAAACTGAAAGGGAATTTTTGACTGAAACATGAGTAAAAATTGATAAAAATCGACGATATTTCGTTGTAAACAGAAGAAGAAGCAGATACAAAAACAAAGTTGGAACAGGGGAAAAGAGTATATGGCATGCTCAGAATAATTGAACAATTAATAGTTCCATCACCGTGCCCACGATCAGTTACAATAATTCAACATACAGCTCAGTTAAATGGCACTTAGTAGCAATAGTTCAGCAATAACTCAAAGTAGCAATGTATGTCGGCGCAAGTTTACAAGGACTTCATGCCTTCTTGCCTGCTTTAATTATTGCTCTAAAATTCTGGCTTGAATGTCTTCTGAACAAAGACACTTAAATTTTAGTTGTACACATGTTGCTTTCTTGAGTGCTACTTTGGTACTTTAATCTACGTGCTCAACGCTTGCGGGAATCTGATCTTATATTGAGCTATATTTTTATTTGAATATACTGAGCTATAGTTGAAACTTGAAAGCACAATGCAACTGAGATAATAATAAAGCTCACAGGCACCGTCTCCTACCTCTCAAAAACTCCACTCCCTCCAAGGATCGAGCTCAGCCCCTCTCCTCTACTCCGGCCTTCCGCCCATATCTTGAGGAGAGGATCCCACCCCTTGTACAACTCTATTGGCTACTAGTTTTTTCTTCTTTCCTGCGGTGGGGCTCCTCCCCTCTTGGATCCTGCAAGTTTCTTGGTTCATTCGCCCTCAGGCAAAACATCCTGGTTTTCCAACCAAAATCTTTGGAGATCCAACTACTGGTTGCGTGGTGGTTTTCTTGACCTTTAGCCCCTGTTCTTACGCTCCTAAAAGTGCATCTAGTCCTTCTAAACGGACTTTGATGATTAATAACAAAAATACTTAAGAGACTAATGTGTGCATTAAAATATTATATGGGTTTTAGTCCCATAAAAGAAGTTGCACTGGCATTGATGACCCCCTAAAAAGATTGAAAAATATACGCGTAAAATTTAGAAGATTAAAAATATTTTCCTAGTCATTTGAGTGATCCGATGATCACATTGAGTATATGACATCTGTTGTAAAAAGGGAGGAGGAGCTAGTTAACAGCAAGGAATGAGAAAGTTTGCTCAGTACTCAATAGAAATTCTTCCAAAAATCTTTAGAGATCTCTCCACACATATCTTCTTTGTACGTACAGAATGTCCGGACTAGTCGGCCGGAATGTCCGAGCGTGTGAGAGTTCAGACTCTAAGCTCTAAGTGTTGATCCGATACCTCTGAGTGAGGTGCGTTCAAAATATCCAAATCTTTTAGTGGTTCTGTCTAAAAGAGCCCATGTTGTTTGGAATCTCCGAGTGAGTTTCACCCGGACATTTTGAGTGACGGCAGAGCTTATGTCCCGAAATTCTTGCTTTGTACAAACCTTCTAAAGTATGTCCGGTACCTCCGAGCCAAGACTTGACTTCTGTCCTAGTGCGTATCTTCGCCCAGACCCTCTAATCCGGTGCTTGCGGAGAAGCAAAGTTAGCTCAAGTTTTGCTTGCTCGGAACCTCTTAGTGGGGTTTGTTCGGGACCTCTGAGCTAATTTTTGTTTCGAGGCAGAAGATTGGTTTTTGTTCGGAACCTCCAATTTTCATCTATCTGAATCCTCTGGGTCAAGGATATTCTAGACGTTTTGAACTATCCAGTGTGTCCAAGCGACACCCTCTGAGCAATGCATTTCACTGATATAACCATTGATTTTTTAATCCCAAAATCTCAAAGTGAGGTGTATTTTCTATGGCTTGTCTATATATACCTCCATCAGGGTAGAGATTGTTGCTTGTGTCCAAAATCCTATCGTACACTTGATCTTTCTTCTCTCTTGCCTTCTTATGAGTTCCTTTGAGAGAGAGAACATTTGGAGATTTAGATTTGACTCCTATCGAGCACTCAAGCAAGTGATCATCTCCAAACTGAAAATCTTGTTACTCTTATAGGTTGGCGCCTCCTAGATGGTTAGGCGTCAATTAGGAGTCTTTAACTTGTGAAGAAATCAAAGAGTTTGTGAAGGTTGAAGCTCACTTACCATCAGGTGAAGAGCTACTAAAAAGTGATGAGAGATTCGTCGCAAGCCTCTTACAGAAATAGCACAATTTGATACCGGCTTCGGTCTTTGGATTAAATTTCCTTAACAGAAACGTTGGACCTCGCCAAGGGTCCATTGGATTTTGTAGTCATTTGTTGTAGTTGCTTGTATCTTCTTCTCTAGGTTGCTAGATTTTATTTTCTGCAATTGTATTTAATACTAATATTTTAAGAGTAGGTTTTTAAATCGTCTATTCACACCTATTTAAAAAATGCGAACTCTACAGGCTGCCGGGCCCACTGCCCACTAGTACGTCACGCTCTGATGCCACTAGAGAAGCTTCGCGCGTTGGTTGGTCGCAATGTGCCTGAAAAGTTATGTGAATGCCGGCGGCAAAGAAAGCATGACATGCGTCTGCAGTATTGGTTGCAGTCTGGTCTGATGGCAGTTGCTATTCAGTCGCGCGCTCATACCTAAGGATTTGGCCGACACAATTTTCTACAGCTCTACTGCTTCCATTGTGTACTGTGCATATACTTCTTATGAGAAAGATCGATTAAATTAGCTAGCTATGCCTATACCATAATTCAAATGCAGACAGCGTTCTTACGAGCTTTTTTTGAAATAATATTTTTTTTAGAAATTTCAGAAATAATACCACGTATGAAATTTTTTCAAAAATGACCTCAATCGCCACGGGTCGTGGCAATTTGGGACTAATCGCCATGGGTCGTGGCGATTTCTCTCTGCCGCCAGCGGAGTGGACGATTCAGTATTGAATCGCCATGGGCCATGGCGGTTTCTCCTAATCGCCACGGCTCGTGGCGATTTCGCGTCGAAAGTGCCCCTGCTCCGCCTGGCCCCACTCCAGCGTCCCTTTTGTCGCCCGTGAAGTTTTAGGTCGCGTCCAGTCCCCTCTCGCAGCGCTCTCTATTTATTCACCTCTCACCTGTCTCTGCCTCCCACCAATTCATGGAAAATTGAAAAATCGATACAGAGAAGAGAGGGAGAGGGATTAGGGTTTGGGAGCGAGGTGAGAAGAAAGAAGCTCTCGGAAGTGGCAAGAGGGAGAGAAGGGACATTAAAGTTCGGGCGGTGTGAGGTAAATAGTTGCGTTATTATTTTGTTTAGTTTGCTAAAAATAATAACTATGCCGTATTGCAAAATGGTAGGAATGGCTTCATCTGGTGCTAACGAGATGCTGAAGCAGAAGATGTGTGCTGACGTGCCCACAGGTGTCGAAGTTCCCCTTTGCTGGTGCCAAGATCCATACAGACTGATGAAGTCGCAAGAGTTCTCGTACACGTACAGAAGAAGATTCTTCATGTGCGCTAACTACGACGAAGAGCCACCGCAGTTTGGCGCGTTTAGACGGTGTGAAAGGGTAAAACTCGCACATACCCGCATTTGTAACACGATGCAGTACTATGGTAACAGTCATTTTCTTGCAGTCTCCACCTACAATATGTGACTACATACAGTGGCTGGACAGTACGCAATCGAAAGAGGACGAGGAAGAACTCATGTGGAAGGCGGCTTGTAGTCGAGATCGGCTTCTGCAACGCATGCACGAGGAAGAGGAGGAGGAGAAGAGAAAGCGTTGGCAGGAGACGCAACGCAAAGAAAAGGAGGAGGCGGAACGTCGAGCTGTGGAGGCACGTGAGGCCGAAAGGGCGAGGAAGCGCGAGATGGCGCGTCGCGCGAAGGAAGAAGGGGAGGAAGCTCACGCTCGTCGTATGAGGAAGGAAAAATATCCGAAAAGCCCTAAGTAGTTATTTCAATGTTCTATTAGGTTGTTTGGTTGTATGCGAATGTTATCGTACCGTGTTGTCACGCCATGCGTAGTGCTAACGATGTATCGAACTCTAGATTTCGAAGAAATAAACAAAGTGTTCCATACAATTCAGTAGAACTAATGATACTCGAAATACGAAGTGCTGATAGAATTTAATGTAATACAGTACTAAAGTCATGGACGCCTAGCCTCGTCGTCCCCTCTTCCTGATCAGCGACGGTGAGTACCTCTGTCTAGGCTGCCCTGCTCCCGCTCTAGGAGCCCTGCCCACCCGAAGTGTCGGGTCAGCCTGTGTATCCTGCGTGGGCGCTGGTGGCTGAGTCTGCTGCGTTGTGCCGAACTGCCCACGTGGAGTCAACTCGTCCGCCTCGTCGTCGTCGTGAAAGCTGAAGCCCTGAGTGTTGGGGCTGTTGAGGATGTAGTCAAGCGGACTATCTGGCACCTCAAGCGGCACGTGACCTGCATATAACCGGAATTAGTGAGCACAACAACGTAAGGAATAATGGTTTGTACGAGACGAGAATTGTTTTACCTTGTGCACTCATGGAGAGTGGGGCCGCACTCTGCTGCCACGCAGAACCACCCGCCTCTGTGGGCCCCGATGGCTGGGAGGTAGGAGGCTGACGGTGCCTCGTCTGTGAAGGACGCGGTGGTCTCTGTGCTCCCTGGCTTGAGCTAGCCCCGGCAACGACGTCATCCGTGCGCGTGCACCTGAATACGTCCATGATCCTCCTAGTAAAATCCGCAACCCTGGACAAGCCTGCGTGGTCCTCGGTGCCGGGTGTGTGACGCTGAAGAACTCTTGTCACCTCCGCGTCCGCCGCTGTCGCCCACTGTCCCTGAAAAGTGAGAACCATAGGTGCGCACGTAAGTAATAAACAAATAGACACAGAGAAGCGGAGCACGAAATTCACTAACCGCCAAATCTAGAGTTTCAGCCGCGAGGATCGGGTACATGTCTGTCGTCTGTGCCGCCGCCTCGTCAAGGTCCTCGCTTCCACGAATAAGGTAGATGCGTGTACGTGGCAAGTACCACTGCAAGTAGGCGTCGAAATCCGCGTACCGGAACGGCCGCTCCTCGGGCAGGACGCTGTTCAGAGCAGTGTCCCATGTGGCAACAAAAGGGGCCATCCGTGATGCCCACTGTGTCTCCCTAGTACCCCCTCCCTTGTGAGTCCACCTGTTTACGTAATAAATTTGTATCTCGTAAAAGGAATAGTCATTCGAAATTTATATCCAATTCTAAAACTTGACTTACGTGTGTGCGTTCGGCTCGACGAGTGGTACGTGTGGAGGCGGGTACTGCTGGTACAAGCCAAACTGCCTCATCACACGGTGTGGTGAGTGGTCCTCCATGAAGATGTCGAAGACAATCTTCGAAGTGGTCCTCCAGTAGCTCTCGTCCCGCCGGCACAGTGAAGACATCCCCCGGTGCGGTGCACGTCGCGCCAACGCATCATGGGAGTACGGCTCCCAAATGACGCTCTGCGCAGGGAGGTGCTGGAACTGCTCCGTGAAAGAGAGGTAACAGCCTCGTACCTGTGCCCTCGCCCACTGAGGCTGCAAGAAGTACGTCATATGAGAGTCATAGTGTCACATCCCAGTTTTCATAATCTTGCTTATCGGCATAACCATGCACGTGTTAGGCATGAGTAGGGTTTAACGTGCATTCGTCTTATTCAACCCTGCCACACATGCACATTCTCCCGACCAAACCCTGATCCGAGAAAACCCTAGTATCGCTCACGCGCAGTAGACCCTAGACCGTTTACGACAACTCATTCCGGAGTATACCGGAGTGAAGAGGAAAGAACCCAGGAAACCGGCTATGCTCCCTTCCACCCTACCGTATCCCGGAACCCTTCCCCTGTTTAATTCCACTTCCAACGAAACCCTAGGGCAGTATTATACGTTGTGCTGCAACCTATAGAAAAGTAAGTCAGGAAATTCCAATTAAACTACGCGGTGCCCAAAACCTACCCACGACTCCACGTATGCACTAGCATAGCCCTGACCAGCTCAAAAACCTCTCATGACCAGCGTCAAACCCGTTGTACGTGTAAACCTCATGCATGGAATAGGAAGCCAAGCAAAAAGGAGTAGGGCAGCTAGCTGCAGAGCTCTCTTCCCGATCCACCCAGCAGGCACAGGTTCACCCACAGCTCCCCATTGT
Organism: Stipa capillata; assembly: GCA_019208055.1. Taxonomy (NCBI): domain Eukaryota; kingdom Viridiplantae; phylum Streptophyta; class Magnoliopsida; order Poales; family Poaceae; genus Stipa; species Stipa capillata. The sequence continues at coordinate 10,117 of JAGXJF010002356.1, read as the reverse complement.
CATCTACCCCTTGGTCTTAGCTCTTGAGGTGGCAAGTCCTCCCTGCCAGTCCATGAAGTCCCTTTGACTCCATAGAAACCAGTGACAAACTCCCCTGTGCTCTCGTACACGTGCATAGGCGTCCCCTGGCACCATTGCCACGCACACGCACAGCCAAGCAGACCTGAATGCGCCGATGCCACTCGGCATGCGCGTGGCCGCGCTCCGGCACTGCCCCGTGCCAGCTGCCTTTGTCAAAGCCGCGACGCCCGTCGTCCAGGGCCCCGGCCATCGCGCCACGGCGCCAGCTAGGTTCTCAGCTCGACTGCCCTGCCTTGCTTTCCCCGGAGCTGTCCCATCCGCCTGGCCGAGCGCCGACTCGACGCGCCGCTCGCCGTCCCAGCGCCGCCCGAGCAATCCCAGCTTGCCACGGCCGCTCTGCCATCTCGCCAGCTTGCCACGGCCCCTCTGCCCCGACTCATCCCATCACCTGCACCGGTGCCTCCTCGAGAGCCTCCCTCGACGCGCCACACGCCGGAAAGCCGCGCCGCCCGTCGGCACGCCGCACGCGCGCCTACCTCAAAGCCGCGCTGCACGCCGTTAGGCCATGTCCCGAGCTAATGTCGCATCCCCAGGACCCTCCTCCTCCCCTGCAACCTCGGCACCACCGCCCAGACCCGTCCCATCACCGGAGCACGGTGCCGCCAGCTCACCGCCGCCAGCTCCCCTTTCCGCTCGCCTATAAATAGGCTGCCGAGCACCCATCTTCTCCCCAAGCCGCAACCATTCCTTAGCCGAGCCCATCTCTCCAGCCAAGCCCTCCTCCTCCTCCATCCAGTGCGCCTTCTCCTCCCATAAGCCGTAGCCCAGCTCGCCGGACTTCCCCAAACCGAGCCCGTTCCCCTCCTCTGTTCCGCACAAAACCGAGATACCCGAGCCGTCCGAGCTCCTGGAAGCGCAAGGGAACGAGCCCGGAGCTCTTCTATTCCTCTCTGGAGCCGCCCCTCTACTCGGATTGAAGCTCGCTGCCGGGAGCCGCTCGCCCAAAGCGCCGCCGCCGCCGCTCGTTCCTATCAGGTGAGCTCGGGAGTTCTATTCCAAATAGGTGAGCACCCGGCTGTCTGAGCAGTGAAAGCGTTCCTTTATTTCCCGCTTCCAGCAACGCGAGAATGAAGTTAATTAGCCTGGGAGCATACTTATTTCGGTAGTTATTTCGTTAGAATCCGTGTAACCCTTTTAGAACAATGCACACGGCTGTAGCTCGCTCCAGAACCAATCTTCCTAGGTTTAGACCAGCTCAGCAAATTTTAGATAGGTCTTTTGGAAATTAGTTCCCATTCTAGAACCCCAGGCTCATTTCCAAAATGTTAGATTCAAAGGAGTTCTAATTTTAAAGTGTTAATCATAATCTAAGGAAATTAAGTTAGGGCATTGTTCCAATTCTTTTAAACTCGCATATACTTCCTGCATGTAGGAATCCAGAGGAGCGTTTAATATTACCAGTGCATTAAAATAACGCTAGCACCCATTAATTCATAAGAGCCGTAGCTCGATCATGCAACCCTTATGTCACGAGCTTTCTGATCCGAATAGAAACCATCGTCATTTCATGTGACCTTTTGCATATTCTTGAATTTTATTTGGAGTTTGTCGCTTGGTTCTTATTCGCCGTTCGTTTCCGACGTATAGTTAACGGAGTGCCGTACGTGCCGCGAGAGGATCCGACGTCACCTCCACCCCAAGATCAGAAACAGGACCCGGAGCTGCCAGGCAAGCTTTCCCTCCTTGAACATGTCGAACCCTATATTTGCTACGTATAATTATCTTGTTTGCAAAAAATCTGCATGCTATTTTATTATCACCGATAATTTATGTTAGCAAAGTTATGCCGAGTAGATGCATATGCCGTAAGGTTGAAATCCGTCCTTTGTAACCCCAGGATTAGTTAGTCGGTCGAGATCGACCGGCAAGGTAGTAGGAGTATAAGCAGTAGCTGTGCATAGACCTGCTCTAGTTAAAAATAAGTTTTACAAAGTACGGAGGGATATGGGATCAAAACCTCGGCTTGTTTATACATGCCGAGGAAATCTTTTAAAAGAAATGTTTGTGAAAACCCCGCATGAAATGATGAAGGATTTTGGATTCGGGCGGGAATGCTAAGGGTGTTATGAGGATGTAGAGTAGCCGGATGCTGCTTGTGGAAGGAATGGTCGGGTAGCCGGTTGCTACCCGTGGGGCTGGTTGGTTATGGAGTCCCGCTCGAATCAGTTAAGGACCGAACCTAAGTGCCGCTGAATCAGTTCCCTCACCGTACGTCCACATGTCCTTTATGGGAAGGACTGGACCTGGTACCTCGTCTAATGCCGGAGCCCGGAATCGTGGGAAGTTAGGTTGTAGTGCTAGTGGATCCGGTAGATCCCTAGAGGATCTCCACGGGACTGCGTAGGGGGAAAGCTCTTCATGGGTCTCACCGTATTGTGGGGGTAAAGCTCAGTAGAGTCTTACAAGGTGCGTGGAACATGGTCCGACACAAAGGGGGAGAGTCCCACCCCTGTCATTCGTGATGCAGAGGATCGGGTAGTCCTCCTAGCGAGTCCGGCTCTGGCATGAACACGGGAGAAGGGTCTCGTTGTACTAGCCCTGCCAATACACCTCATGCGGTGTATCGTTAGCGCTCGGCATTAAGGGTGAACTACATCTTGTGGGTAAAGCCGTACAACCTCTGCAGAGTGTTTAAAACTATTCGAATAGCCGCGTCCTCGGTCATGGACATGGACTGGTAAGGCCACACACTGGTTAGAATATGTTTTGGTTGTGAAAGCTGGGAAAGGGATTAAGGACGTGGGCATGAGGTGCCCACAGGGGGCAATTTACGCTACCCGGATTGGTGGCTAGGAATTGCTGAAGAAAAGGCTAGCTACACTGCCGGGGTGGTGTGAGCGGAAGCCGAAAGGGTAAGCGGTGATGAGCGCGGCTATCCCGCGGAGGAAATAAAGGAGAGGTAGCAAGGGCTACCACGGAGGACGATGTGATACGTTGGGATCGTTGTTTTACAAAGTTCGCTTTCAATCTATTACTGTTATTTACAATACAAACTTACATTTCCGCACAACATGAAACCTAGGATAGAGCTCTCCTTTGAGATACCCCTTTGCATGAACTATGCCGTATTATTTCCCCGAGGGAAGAGCTTGCGAGTACATTCAATGTACTCACCTGGCTTGTTGATTTGGCCAGATGAAGAAGAAGAGTGGTGCTCTGAGGACGAGGTCAGCGACCACGAGGGCTAGGGCGTTCTCCCCAGTCAGTTGCCTGTGGATGGGCATATTGATGGGTTAATAACTGCGCTTTTGTTATTTTTCCGCTGCTGCTTTTATTCGGCCAATCGGCCATGTTGTTGAATAAAGACCATAATGGCATAATTATGTAATATATTCGGTATTGTATGAGGATGTTATCAAGTTCTTGTGTGTACCGACTACTGATCCAGGGATCGGTACAGTAAACACGGGAGACGTATCCGGCCCTAAAACCGGGTACGCCACAGCTTGGTATCAGAGCCATACTGACGGTAGGAAACCCTAGCTAGCACGGCCGTTAGATAGGAATCCAAATAAAAAGTATTTTCTGAAGTCAAGATAAAATTTCTGAAGATAACCGCTAGTATTCTCACCCTTTCTAGTATTCCCCTTATCCTGACCATCTCTGAACATCTAAACTCACCTCATCTTGATTTTTATTTCGCAGATGGCAATTGAAAGGTTTGGAGAAACATGTGCCGCCACTGCCGGAGGATTTCCTCAGCTGCTGCGAGAAGCATTAGGACGATATGGAGGCATGGCCATACCGGAATACCACATTATCAGGAGAAGAAATCAGAGACAATAACAGATTATTGGGCCAAAGTATTTATATTCAAAACAAATCCTGAAGACAGCCGAGTGTATGCCATCACCGGAACTCGCAGCTGGTCCCACGTTCTGGCCATCCAGTTGGCCGCATACAAGGCCCTGGTGCACCTTTGTTATGAGATGCCTGAGTTGAGAAGCTTCAGAGCCACAAGATATTTCCCACAGAGCCCACTAGAAGAAAACATTCGCCACTACACTTCCCCTGACGGCGAAGACGACCCCGCAGTAGTGAGTCTAGCTCACTTTGTGGAAACACAGGACTCCTTACTGCACTGTATGCTTGTCGAACTGGATCAAGTACAAGATGAGCTACAACATGCGCGGGAGCTGTTAAGCCAAGCCACCACTCAAGTGAACGCCAATGCAGTGCCTCCAGAGCCCCATGATATCCATGTTGTGAGTGAGACCGCACAGCCACCTCCACCCAAAAGGCACTGTGGCAACACCCAAGCTTATATTCGTCGGTTCACTCCAGGAGCCGGACCCTCCCGTGCCAATCCTATCATACCCAGTCCCACCCCCGTGCAGACCGCCGCATCGGATTCAGAAGAAGAAGAAGACCCGGAGGAGATTATTCCCGCCGAAGACGATGAAGTGCAGATCATGCCTTAAGCTTGTAGGATCTCCCTTAAGTTATTGGTTTGGGCTAGTGTGCACCAAATAATGTAGACGTTGGTATGCTCCTGTATGATGTACTACTACTATGTATACCGTGTGAAGTACGCCACACCCGTAGGTGTTGTTTCGTACTCACACTACTAATATAAATAAAATGACCTATCCGGTCAGCAGTTGTGAAAGAATGTTTTCTGGTCTACTCTTCTCCGTGAATCCCTCTTACCTGTCATTCAAAACGCGAATCTCGGGTACGGCAGGACACCTCGACACAACCCATTTATGAAGGTAGGTAGCCGTCACATCATAAGGGACACCTGTCTTCCTTACGACCAAAGCCATCACCTTCTTGCCCTATAAATACCCCCAACCTTTCCCCTCTTAACTCATTCCTCTCCGCTACCCTAAAGAGTAAGAAACCCTAGTACCTCTTCTTCTCTATACCATCTAAAGCAATGCCTCGCGGTGTGCTTTATGATGAAACCACCGCGGCAGGACTAGCAGGTTTTGTAGATGTCCTATGGACCGTCGCACAGAGAGCCCTCGGCGCCACTCAAAGGCCCGAGTACGACGTCTACCAAGAGGAAGCCTCCAACCTCAACCATGTGTACTGGGCAGACGTACACATTTACCAAGCCGGCGCCAACCACGTCGCCACTTTCCACATCGCCGGGCATCCGATGCCCAACCCCGACCTAGCTATCCAGCTAGCAGCTTGGAGGCACCCTTCAACTTCACCCCGTAGTCCCAAGTATGCGTCGCCGAGCCTTCAGATTCTACCCCAGCCGCGCACCAGGAGAGAAGTCATCTACGCCAGCACCCAAGCCGAGCAGGACGTCGCCGTCGTCCACCTCACCCAGTACCTCGTCGCCATGACGGAAGTCTTCATCCAGCTCATCGACACCCTTACCCGAGCACAGCATTCCGTCCCTCTTGTACCGCCCCGCCCCCATTCTCGAGATTCCAACCCGGCACCCGTTCAAGCACCGCACCGAAGACCCACCTCTGCTAGGAGTACCTGTGATGATGGGAGGCAGCTTTTTGCCAACCATGCCCGCCGATTATCTTCGGTTGTTTTCTACATATGCGGCCACCACTCGAGCCGCGCACCGCCACAGGAACACGAGTCACCCCCAGAAACACCCCGATGCCCTCCGAGAATGGAGATGTTCACTGGGAGATACCCCTGACCCAGCCCACCAACCTGGACCTAGACCAGGTAGATTAGATAAGTAGGGAGTAGAGTAGTCGCCCCCGCCTAGCAATGATCTTAAGCCCCTATTTTGGTAATATTGTAATAGGGCTTAGCCGCGCCCTTAGGCGCAATGTATGTGTAAGTGCCTCTATGTATTTTCCCTTTTATGCTGCAAATGTTTCTTGGTTTTTCATTCGCTTCTTGGTTGGTGCCCCAACCGCTGACAATCTGTGCAATGTGTTTGACCTTGAGTTTGTGCTACACCGTAAATCCCCTCTTCCCTCTTACCTCCTGCTGAAAGAGTTCAAACACCTGACCAACCCATTTACCACCTATGCAGATCGACAATGAGTCACAACACCAACAACAATTCCCAGGCCCGCAAAACAGGAGCAGATGCTCAGGGCAAGCTCCCGAAACCTGCTGAACCAACACACTCAAAGACACCCGTTGATCCCCAGAAGGCGAGATCTAATGCCAAGAAGTCACAATCCAAATCTCACGCAGAGTCCGTACCGAAGGGACAAGAAGTGCCTCCAGTCAACCCCAGCCGGAAGGAGGACCCAATGTCCCAGTGTGCTGAATCCGTCCACCAACCACAGAATTCCCAACCCGAAGAACCACCCTGTTAGATATACTGAGAATCATAGGACGAAGCTGCGAAGCCACCCAGACTGCGGTGCAACACGCACTGTTACTTGGAAACCCTCCCAATAGAGCCAATAAACTATCGAATTTCAGAGAACATCACCGCCTGTGTTTACCCAATCAACCGAACCACTTGACGCCGATGACTGGCTATTGGTGATTGAAGAAAAATTAGAAGTAGCCCGCTGTAATGAGCAAGAAAAGGTGCTCTATGCTACCCAGTACCTGCAAGGACCCGCGGCTGCATGGTGGAAGAGAATTCGAAGCACACAGCCTAAGGACACAGAGATCACCTGGGCGATGTTCAAGGAAATGTTTCGCAAACACCATATTCCCGCTAGTCTAATGGGGATTAAGAAACAGGAATTTTACGGACTGAAGCAAGGAACAATGACAGTCACAGAATACCTCCATAAGTTTACCCAGCTAGCCCGGTACGCGGGTGATGACTTGACCTCGGAGCAGGCTTTAACGGACAAGTTTATGAACGGCCTGCAGCAGATCCTTCAGTATCAATTATCCTCGCAGACCTTTACGGATTTGCAGCAACTGGTTAACGCTGCTCTGAACGTGGAAGAGAAACGTCGAGGCTTGATTGATACCCGCACACGCAAGAGCGACAAGCACTTTGTCTCAGGAGAGCCCCGCCAACGCCCGCGTTATGAGAAGAAGACCGTCCATCGGACTGCTGCCCCGCAACAACAAGGACTATCCATATGTTCCCCAGCACAGTACCCGCCACTTCCAGACTGCCAAGAGCAATATCAGTAGCTACCCTGCCGAAGGTTCAACAAGAACCAGGGGAACCGCAACTGCTTCTCATGGTGGTGAAAGCGGGCATTTTGCCCGAGAATGTCCTAAGAAAGCTCCAGAACACTCCGATCAACGCCACACGTCAAGGAACCCAATGCCAACGCAGAAGCCAAGATCCAAGGAGCCCAGAACTTCAGCAAGGGACGTGTGAACGCATGTCGGACGCAGAGGAAGCTCAGGACGCAAGCGACGTGGTGATGGATACGTTCCCTGTAATTCAGTGCTTGCAACCAGTATTAGTTGATTCAGGCAGCATCGCATTCATTTGTCTCAAAGAGATTCGTAGGACAAGAACCGATTAGAAGTCCATCTTATGAAAACCCCCATGCAAGTAAGAACACCAGGATCGGTGGTTAAAACTAGGCATTGTTGCAAGAACGTAAGCATCCGATAAGGGGGGTAGAGTTTCCAGCCAATCTGATTGTCTTAGATCAGAGGATATAGATGTGATCTTAGGAGTGAACTGGTTACCCAAGTTCAAGGAATCCATCAATTTTGAAACCAAAACCGTCCACCCTCACCAATGCTCAGGGCCAACGGTTAGTTTCTCTCCTAACCCACCCCGAAACAGTTCTAGCACCCTCAACCGTTAACACACCAGAGTTAAATCAAGTTCCAGTAGTGCAAGAATACCCGATGTGTTTCCGGAAGAATTGCCAGGAATACCCACCAGACCGAGAATTGGAATTTGTGATTGATTGATACCTGGTACGGCACCAATAGCAAAGAGACCTACCGGATGTCTGCAACTACTTAGAGGAATTAAAGAAGCAGTTAGAAGAGCTTGAGGGCAAAAGATTTATTCGACCAGCTCGTCACCATGGGGATCACCTGTATTTGTTGTGAAAGAAGGATAAAACACTTCGCATGTGTGTAGACTATAGAGCCTTGAATGACGTGACTATTAAAATAAATATCCCCTCCCACGGATCGATGACCTAGTTTGACCAACTAATGGAGCCCAAGTAATTTTCCAAGATAGACTTACGATACCGCTATCATCAATTAAAGATCCGGAACAGGAATATACCACAAAGACTTCGCGTTTACCACCGGTACGAGATTATATGAGTATACAGTCATGCCCTCGCGGTTGACTCAAGTGCCCCAGCCTATTTTATGAACTTGATGAATAAAGTGTTCCATGAATACCTAGATAATTTGTAGTGGTATTCATCGATGATGATTCTAATCTACTCCAAGTCAGATCGAGACCACAACAGCACTGAGGATAGTATTAGTGGAAAAGCTGAGCGAACATCGACTGTATGCCAAATCAGCAAGTGTGAATTCTGGCTCAGAGAAAGTGTGGATTCCTCCGGACATATATTGTCCGCAGGAGGTATAGCCGTGACCCAAGTAAGGGTTAAGGATGTTCTTGTTTTGGAAGCCACCCAAAACTGTGGACCGAAATCCGAAGCTTCCTGGTCTACAGGTATATCGCCGCTTCATAGAAAGGATTCTCGAAGCTGGCTTACCCATCGACTCAGTTGCTAAAGAAGGATCAGCAAGGTTTTTTTCAGTGGAGCGCAGAAGTGGCTAGGGATATTTTCAGGAGGATGATAAGAGATTGACAACAGCAGGAAGCGACACCGTATTTAACCTACCCGATCTCGCCAGAGAGTTTTTTTTGGAAAAATATTTACTGTGATGCATCCGACTATGGACTTGCATGCGTGCTAATCAAGATGGAAAGTAGGTCCGCTTTATGCTCAGGCAACTAACGCCTCCCACGAAAGAATACCCAACTCTGCCTGGAACTAGCAGCAGTATTGGCATGCCCTGAAAGTTTGGCGGCATTACCTCATCGGAACCGCTGTGAAATATACACCCGATCCTAAGATCTTGAAATATATATTCACACCAGTCCGACCTCAACGATGAGGCAGAGAGATGGTTTAGAGTTAATTAAAGGATTATGATCTCGGGTACACTACCATTCCGCGGAAAGGCTAATGTTATGTCTGATGCCGCTCAGCCGGAAACGCAGCTACGCTGAACACCATACTTACTTCAATAAACACCGACCGAGCTACACGAGGATTTGAAAAGCTTGACCTTGTTTAGTCGAAAGAGGTTTTTGTAGCCAATTTTGGAATGACCCCGTACTCAGCGGCAAGCATCAAGAACCCCCCGCTCAACAAGGGACATAAGAAGCATAGAAGGTATCAAAAGAGAGAATTAAAAGGTGTAAATGCAAATGTATTAATGAGAAGTGATGAGGAACCCTGTGGTTCGAAGATAGACTATGCTTAACCCGACTGTGATGAACTTAAGTGACTTATTTTGAAGAACCCATGAATCCAGATATTCCATCGCACCACCGGAGGTACAAAGATGTAGCGCAAGACTTGAATTAAAAGTTTTGTGGCATGTGAACTGAAAAGAGAAATATCAGTTTTATAGCCCAGTGTGACATATGTCCAGCGGTGAAGCCGAACATCAGAAACCCCGCTGGTCTGCTTCAACCTATCAAAGTCCCGAATGGTGAAGTGGGACGAAGTCACGTATGGATTTCATTGTGGGACTTCCGAGAACAAGAGGGAACGATTCCGTTTTGGTCATCGTTAGACAGATTAACCAAATATCTCACTTTCTCGGTCAAAACACCTTCATAGGATATCAATTGGGGCCAAGTATAGCTAGCTAGAATAGTGCATTTGCATGGGTACCCAAACGGATAATATCAGAATCGATGCAGCTCAGTATCACCTGCTAGTTCTTGACAACTGCACGAAGCCCACTGGGAACCCGGTTAAATTTCCAGCACAACACATCCAACCACCCCCACCCCTCGCCCCCGCCTCCCAGCTTATCATCCGCAGACGAGCCTGACAGAACGGAACGAGTGAACCAGATTTTGGAGACATGCTGAGACTGTTTCATTTACCTAGCGGCGATAGCTGGGAAGACAGTTACCATACGCAGAATTCTCCTGATAACAATAGTTATCAGG
>JAGXJF010002355.1:0-44583 GCA_019208055.1 Stipa capillata | reverse complement strand
TCCTAACATCACCCTATTGGAGATGCCCTTAGACCCGCATGGCAGTGAAGGGGAGAGGGAATTAGGGCCCCGGGTAAGGGCAGTGCTTTCAGGAGCTAAGCGGGCCTCGACCTAGTAGCACGGTAGGGAAACGAATGGGCCAGGGGCCCATTCGTAGAGGGGGGGTTAGACTTTAGATTTTATTTTTATTTTGCTTTTGTATTTTCTATTTTTGATATTTGACTTTAAAGAAAAGGAATTCCAATGGAGTTTAAAGATTGTAAAATTTCACAAGACTTTGGTTATTCATAATTAATCTTTGGGAGCTTTTTGCAAATAAGAACAATTATATTTTGAATTTTTACTTTATGTTGTCAATTTAGGGTTTTTCTAGAGTGCACTATTGGTGAGGATCTATACGCATGAGAGCAAGCCATGATTTTATTTCCTTCGGTGTTTTACAAACATATATTACAATATTTGGGATGTAACACTACGTCTGCCATCATATGCGGCAGCTCATGGTGGCTTCGAAGATCCAAGAGGTACGTTAAGGTTTATCCATCTTACACTACTTCTTCATGTATTCACATACTACATATATCCATAATAAAATGAACATGCATTCATAATTGCTAACCCAGACGTTTCAGACAGAAAAACCGTCTGAGATGTCAATTATGACAGCACCTACGGAAATGTCTCAGACGGTTCTCAGCGCTGAACCATTTGGGATGTGGTGTAATTCGGGATGATTCGTTGCAATGAACCATCGGTTCACATATGAGAACTGTCTGGGATTTGTGTTATCTGAGACGGTTTACTAACCGTCTGGGTTAAGATTTGATTATTCACAAGTCATGTTCCCACACGATCACTGAAAACGTCGCAAATGACCATTTTGAACCGTCTGGGAACAACTTTTCTATACTAGTGCCACAGGTAACGATATTTATTTGGTGGCGATATACATCATATTTCTATTTATTTTCTTCTGAGGAAATATGTTTAAATTATTTATTTTCTAAAAATAATATTTTACAGAAGTCACAATAGAGTTTCATACCACAACTAGTACTCAGAAGACCAAGCTTACGAGGAAAACTGGATACTCAACACTCCCTTCACATCTAGAATCTTCGAGGCCAAAGATGTGGATCCAAAGGCAGTTGTAGTTACTATTTTTTGATCTACAGTTCGATGGGTCTGAAACTCGAAATCTTTTGGCTCTGATGCTACATCAAATTTTACACCATAATTAATTCACAAAGACGTAAGCTCGAGCACAAAGGTCTGCAGTTGTTTGGAACTTATGGCGACTTACATAGTCATCGACTAGTTTACATCCGTGCCTCTTGTGAGTTGTGAAGACCTGTTTCTGTAGTGCTCCACAGCAGATCACCTCGGGTTGTCTTTGTCTTTACGTCGCACGGGCGCACACTCAGACACGTCCTCGCTTGCAATGGCGCCGCTGTACCCCGGGGCAGCTCACTTGCGACGGTCTTCCTCGCCGCGTCGAGCGGTGGACGTCAACACGTGCCGCGCCTTTATCGGAGGATAGAATGGAAACAACAGTGAGCACATATAAAACGACAGGGTAGCTGAAGCCCCACCATACAACAGTTTCAGTGACATTTATCGAATTTTATAATGTACTACAGAATTGCGGAAGAGATATCTCCATCCTAAAAAATGAAGAATCTTTTCTCTGGGCTTACCGAAAAGGATTGGCGCCTTCTGCCATATGCTGTCATGTTCAAAGGACGTAAATGGGAAAGACGTATCTTTGAACATGTGACCTTAAAAAAGCTTCGAGAACCGAAGATCTAAATGAGAATCTATCTATTATAATTTAAGCGTACAATACAACAAAAGAAAAGAGGCTCAAATTTTTTTTTAAAAATCAAATCTGATAGTCATCAAATATTGTACCATAATCAATAGATCTTCATAATTCTTAGTGTACCACAATCCGATGGACCCTTTTATTATTAGTGGACCACAATCAATAGATTTTTATAATTGTACCTAAAAAAATTATAGCCGATATATCTTCGTAACCATACCTAAACAGATCATAACTTATAGATCTTCATAACTATACCTAAAAGATCACAACCGATAGATCATCATAATTGTACCTAAGCAGATCACTCCCAATAGACATCAAATAGACGGCTTAGTATAACGACTTGCGGGGGTGGCTCACGATCTGAACTTTTATTTCCCGAACTGATCTAATATCACGCGTACAAATAAAGATAATTAAGAATGTCTTTCATGCAATTGCGCGGGACATCGTACTAGTTTTTAAAAAACACAAAATCTAAATGAGATTTTACGTATCATTTGACTGGTGATCAATAGATCTTCATAATTGTACCTAAACAAATCACAGCCGATAGATCTCCATTAGCATACCTAAATAGATCACAACCGATAGATATTTGTAACTATACCTAAAAAGATCAAAACCAATATATCATCATAATTATACCTAAACAAATCACATCCGATAGTTATCAAATAGACGGCTTAGTAAAACGACTAGCGAGCCGGCTCGGAATCTGGAAATTTTATTTCCCGTACTAATCTAATATCACGTGTAATGTTAAAAAAAAGATAATTAAAAATAGTTTTCCGTGCAATTGCACAGACACCATGCTAATTTTTTTAAAAACACAAAATCTAAATGAGATTTCACGTATCGTTTGGCTAGTGCGCACTACATTAAAGTACTAGAAATGACAGTTAAAACTATCACGTATTGTATTATAGAAATTGCTGTGTATCTCTACGTAATTAACGTGGATCAGGACCAAGTGTTGGCTATCTCTACAACTGTACATGCCATAAGGTTTCTAGAATTCCTTGTGTCATCAGTATTAATTAAGCAAATACCTATTATGCGTGCGAGCAATTCGAGTTTTGCCTCCTCACATGTGGCCACGTATATTTCTTAATTATGCAACTCTGCGAGATGACCGTTTCGTGTTTTCACATGCTTCCAAAATCAACCGTCCTGACCTTGGATCGATGCTTTTATGCACAGCATCCTCGCATGTTCTTCTTATATAAAGCCAACCTGTTCATGAGGGCGTCCGTCCATACAAGCCATCACTTACAACCTCAGCTTGATCAGAGAGAAGTGCCCGAGCTCCATCTCCAGCAATGATAACCTCCGTGGGGATTCGCCTCGGCTCGCATCTGCAGGCGCACGACGGCCTGCGCAACCATCGGCCCCACCACCCCAGCGTCTGGGGAGACTTCTTCCTTGGTTTCAGGCCATGCACTCAAACGCAGGTGAACTGAATTTAGCACTCGCCAGTTGAACTCTTGATGAGACTGTTTGGCATCAAATTAATGAGTACTCATCAGTGCATGCATGCTCGCAGTATCTGTCCATGAAGAACAAGGTTGAAGTCAAGAAGGAAGAGTTGAGGAAGATGGTACTAGATTCAGGTTCTGCTGATCTGCCTGTGAAGCTTGGGCTCGTTGATACGTTGCAACGGCTTGGTTTGGACTACCACTATGGGAAGGAGATTGATGATTTATTGTGCGGGGTTCACCATGCTGGTGATGAAGGCTGCGATCTTCACACGACAGCTCTTCGGTTTTATTTGCTCAGGAAGCAGGGATACCATGTTTCGCCAGGTAGGAACTTAAGCAGAATATGTGAATACGTACACATCTACTCATAGTTCTGAAAGAACACTACTACCAGCACTACCAGAAACGTGAATATCCCCATGGACCAACTAATTTTTGGTTGTCAATAAAAGCTCGAGTTCCTACTAATGAGCTAGCCAATGAAATAAAAAAATTCTGATCCTTATAGTTTCTGGCTTGGCTTACTAACGAATTAATATATGTAATTAAACGAGTTGCCTAATTAAAAATGTATATTACATATGACGGCGCGTTGCAGATGTATTCCTGAAGTTCAGAGATGCCGAAGGTAACATTACTTGCAATGACACAAGAAGCCTGTTGGGGCATGTACAACGCAGCCCATCTCCGGACTCGTGGGGAAGAAACACTTCACAGCGCCATCGTTTCCACCAAGAACCATCTCCAGCGCGTTATCGAGCAATCACGATCACCTACGTTATTGGTAGATCAAGTGCACAACGCACTCGAAACACCTCTTTTCAGAAGGCCTAAAAGAGTCGAAGCGAGGCACTACATCTCAGTTTATGAGAAGATGAGTACCCGAAATGAGGCCATCTTAGAGCTTGCAAAGTTGGACTTCAGTATTTTGCAAGCTCTATACTGCGAGGAGCTGATGGCTCTTACATTGTAAGAAACTTTCTATAACTTACCAGTTTTATATACTTATAATGTTAATTTATAGTACTGCAGTTTGTTGGTGCTCGATAATTAGTACATAACTTGTGGGTTCATTTATAATTTGCAGATGGTGGAAAGAACTGCAGCTCCACGATCATCTGAGCTTTGCACGAGACAGAATGGTGGAGATGCACTTTTGGATGCTTGGAGTTTTATTTGAGCCACAATATTCATATGGACGAATCATGCTTACAAAGCTCTTCACATTCATATCGATATTCGATGACATTTACGACAGCTACAGCACCTTGGAAGAAAGCAAATTGCTCACCACAGGAATGGAAAGGTCAAACATGCATATCTAGCATCGTTCTGGTTACTAATATATGCATAGAATTCTAAAAATAACTTGTTAAACCTTAGGTGGGATGAACAAGCGGCTGAACAACTCCCAGGCTACATGAGGAGCTTTTACAACAATGTCCTCGCCACCGTAAAGGCCATCGAAGAAGATTTGAAACTTCAAGGGAACAAGCATGCTGACTATGTAAAAAAACTAGTAAGTTGCTGTCCCATATGAACGTGTTTAACTGGAGAAAATAAATCGATACATACTCTCTTATCGTTATGTACAATAGCCAGCTAGCAATATCACCTAAAACATATATATACACACCCTAATATGCTCCTGAGTGCAGTCTGCATGCTGCCCACCAACCCAACCTACCTAGCCAGTCTCACCCTAAAATCCATTTTGTCCGAAAATTACTAGTATGTGTATATGTTTTTACTATCTCACAGTTAGCGATTTACGGCATCTCCAATCATACCATATTAGAAAGAAAATATTTTATTTAGTTATTTACAATCACTTATATAGCCTAATTGGTTAGAGACATAGAGCTAAGTGCATGAGGTCTATAGTTCAAACGGCACGTCCTCTTCCTTTTTTAAATGAAAGGGGGCGAGTGCACTATGGTAAAGATGTGACTAAATTGCAGTAAAAACCATCATGTATTTTATGACCGACATGTCATGCTTCTCAACAGTAACACGATACACTAGTTTTTACTGTCTAGACTACACTTTTACCATCATACTACCCACGTGCGTCCGGGAAACAAAACTTATCGCCCAAAAACACAATTTTACTATTCGGAACTACAAATTTTACCTAAAAAACAACAGTAAATCATCAGACAATTTTACTATTCGGACCAGCAAGTTCTACCATCAAATTTGAACAGAGGTTAGTTTACACGATTTTTCACTATGATAAAAGTATGGCTAGCTTGAAGTAAAAACCGTCATGAATTTTACGACTAACAAGTCAGACTTCTCAACAATAAAACAACACATGAGTTTTTATTGTCCACGACAACACTTTTACCATCATACTACATACGTGCATCCAGAAAACAAATCTTACCGTCCAAAAACACAATTTTAATGTTCAGAACTGTAAGTTTTACCATCGAAAAACAACAGTAAGACATCACACAATTTTACTGTTCAAAATTGCAAGTTTTACGTCAAATTCGAGCCAGGGCTAGTTTACACGATTTGGTCACTCGGCTAGCTCAGGTTGGCGCGTTCGGCTGGAGAGAAGAATGTGCTTTCGCTCTTATTAGCTCCGCCATTTATATAATACATATACATATATATACACACACATGCCAATAGAAGATTTACTATAGCTATATATAGCTAATGTCATGACGTATTACTACTATATAGTAAACTTACCTATTGTATATATTTATGCAGTTAATAGATGCTACAAAATGCTATTACAACGAGGCGAAATGGCGCAACGAAGGCGAGGCGCCGGCCACCGTTGAGGCACACCTGCAATTCTCATTGCCAAGTATCGGCTGCATGCACATGGCGTGCCTCGCCTTCATCTCCATGGGAGCAGATCACGCAGAGACCAGCGATACCATCGAGTGGGCCATGACCTACCCTAAAATCATAAGAACCTCCTGCTTGCTCGGCCGCCTACTCAACGATATAGCCTCACATGAAGTAAGTACATATAACCAAACATATGTGTAATATTAGTTTAAACCGTCTATGATAGGTTTTTATAAACGAATGGCTCATAACGGTTTTTTCATCAGTCGGTGTTAAAAAGAGTGACCTCTCTGATGTTGATTATTACTGACGGATTTAGTTAGATCTAAGACGAGAGATCTAAGAATTGTGGTTTGTGTGACAATGTAGTAGTTATATGTCAGACCTATTTTCCTGATAGTTTGTAGCCCACGGGAAAATTCGGGATTCTGGCAATTTACGTGACTTAACTGAAGTAGCTAATTGACCATGCATCACTAGCTAGCTAGAAACTGTGCACCAATAGAACAGAATGCAAATGCAATTCTATTTATGAGGTGCTTAATCTGTTAGTCTCATGTCGTCTTGTTTCCTCTTCAAACGTCAGCGAGAACGAGACCAGTCCGGACATGCGATAAAATCGACGGTCGAAGCCTGCATGGAGGAGAACAGGTACGTCGCCAAGGAGGAAGCCTACGAGAAGCTCCGGGAGCTCATCGAGGAATCATGGATGGACATCAGCGAGGAGTGCCTCACGCCCACCGTGCAGCCAGCGCCGTTCCTGGAGACCGTGGTGAACTCGACACGCATACAGAACTTCATGTACAAGGATCACGATGCATACACCTCTCCGCATGCACTCAAAGGGATCATGCATTCCATATACGTGGATTCTGTATAGAAAGATAGTAGTACATTATATATATTACATATTTCATACTAGTAATACGTATTCATAACTCACAAGGATAAAAAATATATGTGGCGAAGATATATATATATATATATGATATGATGATAATGTGTAGTGATGTGTATTCTAAAATACTACATTGATCCGTTCAGAAATATATATGTGACATTTTAGAAAGTGTGCAATCAAAATTTTCTAACATTGACTACAAATAGGATTAAAAAATATTAAAATAGTGAGGTTGAAAGTAGTATCATTAGGTTTATCTAAAAATTATTTTTAAAATATAAATTTTCATAATTTTTTGCTAACATATACATATAGAAAAGTAACAATCAAAGATACATATTGGAGACCACCGCCAATGTCTAAAACGACAGCTATTTACGAACGGAAGGAGTAGTTTCATGAAAATTACGTGCTCCACTTAATGGACTGTGTTTTTTCAACTGAATATTTCTCCTTTCAAAAAAGCATTGAATATTCCTCTATAGTAAATTGTAGAGTGCATGAAGTAATTACGTGCTCCACTGAATTGAATGGATTACTTCTCTCAAAAAATTAAAAAGAATAGGTTATGGGAGGAAAATTCATGCACGTTACGCTTTTTGGGAAGTTCATGCACGTTACAGTGGACAAAAAATGCTGCAAAAAACAAAACAAAACTTAAAAACCTTTCTTACATTGGGCCACAAGACGGGCCTATAGATATCAAGCCCAGTACATGCTTCATGCACTCGCAGGGGGTGGTGCTTGGACCAAAGAAAAGCCAGTGCAGGATGCACTGCACGGGCTCGATAGCCGTCCTCCTCTCCGGCCGCCGGCCGCGGCGGACGCCGACACGCTCACACGTCGGGCGCGCAATATATTTCTGTCACATAGAAAAATTATTTTTATCACATAAAATTTGTTACATAAAAATATTATATTATATTGGTTAAAAAAATTTAATAAAATATTTTCATCATATAACCATGTCATATGTCTGTACCTGATCATGTCCATTGTACTTGTCCTTAACCGTCAGCTTGTCCAGCTCGCCTGTGATGTGGTTGATGATGTCAATGTTAGTGTACCAATTGGAGTCAATCTGGTACGAACCTATTGATACCACCGCTGCCACTCGACCATCGTCTGCCTAGTAGGAGTGATCAAACTGATGGTAGCACTTGTCGCGGGGATTTCACGGCAATACTCATTTTTATGGATCTGGTGGCGCAAGAGGGTGATTCAGGCGGGTTCACACAAGCAATTTTACCCAGGTTCAGGCCCTCTTAATGGAAGAGGTAACACCCTACTCCTGCTGAATAGATTACGGGTCTTGTGTGAGAGATTACGGAGAAATGGCTACCGTTCTTGATTAGAGGAAGAGGATGGCACGAATATTCGATCGTCTCCCCCCCCCCATGCATGGGAGCCCTAGCCTCGCCTTATATAGGTCTGGCGAGGCGGGCGTTACAGGGGCCGACTCGGCCAGTTGCTTGGCTGCAGTAATAGCATAGTTAAGGTGTGCCTTAACTCTACTTAATTCGCCGAGTAACGTCTTCGCCGAGCAATGCCTGCCTTGATGTCGTTGTAACGTCCGCCTTGATGGAGTTGTAACTCCTGGTCTTGATGGGGCTGTGACGCCTGGTCTTGATGGCACCCGGACGTTGCTTCCGAGTGGGCTTCGTTTGGCCCGCCAGCCGAGTGGGCCTCCGTGGGACACCCGGGCTTGATGGGCCGACTCCCCGTCCTGGGCCTATCCGGAGTGTTCCCTCCGTCAGTAGCCCCCGAGTGCTTCAGGGTCTTGATGCAGGCGTCGACTGGAGGGCGAGTTGCATGCTCTCGAGTCGTCTGTGAAGAGACCTTGATGGACTCCTGAAATACCTGAAAAGGTTAAACTTGAGCTAATAGCGGAAAAGTCTCGGTGATACCCGCGTTTCCCTACTGGGGGAATCGGCTAGTGGCCTGCTGAGAGGCGTATCATGAATTCTGGATGATTTCAACCAGCGTCTGGGCTTATCCGAGTTGATCGTTGCCAGCTTGTGACCGTAGGGGGAAACGCTTTCGAAAATCAACCTCGGAACCGAGTCTTCGAACTTCGGCATTGGGCTCTAAGTCAGAGTCCACTTTATGCCACTGGGGATGCCGAGTCCGTCCTTAGCTCGGGTGTTGCCGAGTGACATGCGAACCCTGTTGGGTCGGTCATCGACACCCGTTCGCAGAGCCGGTCTGCATTCATGCGGCGCAGTCGATGTGCCCCGGGATTGCCTGTGGGAGTCGGTGCGACTTTTGGGCCATGACTCGGTGGGCCGAGTCTGGTCCCGTGCTACGTCACTCGGTCCTGCCAGACCCGGTCCTGCCAGACCCGGTCTCGTGCCGACTCGTGGCCACAAAACATTGCGCCCGCGTACGATGTCGCATCTGCATTTATTGTGCACAGTTGATTGGACAGGGTGCTCAAAACGCTGCAGCGCGATGATTTTGCCTTGAGTCCGGCGCGAGGCGTGCGCGGGACATCCGCTGCCGCAGCGGCGACTGCGCGGGACGCTTGAAATGACTGCTCGTAATGATCATGCCTTGAGTCCCACGCATGGCGCGCGCGGGGTAATCGCTGACGTAGCATTAACTGCCCGAAGCGCTTGGGGTGCTGGGCTGCAGAGGAAAGGACGCCTCGGGACTTCGCGCCCCGATTTTCGCGCCAGGCGTGTGCGGGACGCCGGTTGCTATGGCGGTTCGCTGCCACGTGTAGCGCACTACCCGCAACGGTTCGTCTCCCTCGTCTATAAAAGCCGACGCAGGGGAACCCAGCTCTTTTCCGCTACTTCGTCGTCTTCGCACACATCACCATAGCCTTTAGAGCCCTGCTTCCTTTCCTCGCTTCCGAAAACCCTTTCCTCTCACCAGCGTCAACCATGTCTCGCGCCGGTAAGGGAAAGAAAAGCGATGCGCCCTCCTCCTCCACCGCCACCCTTCCTGACGGGTGGAAGAAGGGCGACTGGGTCCCGTGGGTTGTGACCGATCGGATTCTCTCGGGCTTCGCCGGCGAGGGGCTACTTCTGCCTCGGGTAATCGGCAACTAGAGGGCGCCGTACAAGGAGGAGAAGCCCGCCCCGCATGAGCATGAACGGGTGATGCTCGTCCCCTTCATCGAGCGAGGCCTGTCACTGCCTCCTCACGACTTCCTGCGCGGGTTGCTCTTCTTCTACGGCCTCCAACTCCGTCATCTGAGTCCCAATGGCATCTTGCACATCGCGTGTTTCATCACGCTTTGTGAATGTTTTTTGGGGACTCAACCTCATTGGGGGTTGTGGAAGGAGATCTTCATGGTGAAGGCTCAGCCGATCAAAGCCGGCGAGCGCCTCTCCATCTGTGGGGGAGCCGGCATTCAAATCAAAGCCAGCGCCAAGTACTTCAAGCTTCAACTCCCAGACACCGTGCGGAAGTGGCAAGACGGTGGTTCTACTACCCGGACGAGCGCACGCCGACTGGCCACGAGGGGCTTCCCAAGTACACCGAGGGTCCTCCCAAGTGGCGGAAGCGTTGGAGCGCCAAGCCATCCAGCGCGGAGATGCCCGAGGTCGACTGACTCCTGAAAAGGATCCAGAGGCTCCAGGAGAAGGGGCTCATGAGCGTTGACCTCATCGTCACCTGGCTGAGTCAGTAGATTCAACCGCTTCAAGCTAGGGCACACCCGATGTGGGAGTACTCGGGTGCGTCCGACTCAACCAGGATATCGGTCAACGGGCTCCCGGACGATCTCTTCATGGAACTCCTGAAGAGTTTGACCAAGGAGTGATCCGGCCTCAGCAGGGCGCCGCATGTGGTGCCCTTCTCTACTGCTAAGCCTCCGCCCACCGTAAGTCTTTTTCCTTCTGAGTCCGTTCCTTTCACATTTTTGACTCGGGTTCTTTTCTGAATCTGAATCCCTTTTTTTTCAGACCTTCCTAGGCTTAAACTCCATGCCACCACTTCCCAAACAAAGTCCGGCTCCGTGGGTCCTGGACGACATGGAGGTCGATGAGGACGCCCCGGAAGGCGGGTACCCGTCGGACTCGGGCGGCGAGGCCCAGGATGTCGAGCCCTCGGGCTCTCCGGCTCCAAAACGGAGGCGGCCGGACGATGCCTCCGGCTCCGGAGCCTCACGGGCGTCAGTGGAGCCGGCGCTGATGGAGTCAGCGTCAAAGCGGGCGCGGGCTGAAACCACCAGCCCCGCGACGCAAATTGCCACCCAAGCTAGCACGCTGGCTGCCGCTCTGTCAGCGCCGTCTACCTCTTTCAGGGTCTCATCCGCCCTGGGAAAACCAAAGAAGAAAAACGTGGTGAAAGTAATTCCCACGTCCTCCAGGTACGTCATATTTCAGCTTGTCGTTTGCCTTCTGGTCGATCGTGATGCTAAAGTCGGTGTGGGTTTTTGTCTTCACAGCGTCCAGAGGAGGCTCTCTGACAAAGGAGGCTTCAACCTGGTTTGACCGCAGGACCGACTCCCACTCAACCATCAGAGTCAGTTCCCCTGGCTCCGACTGTGGTGGCGCCAGTCACGCAACCATCCACTGGCCCCGTGGCGGAGACGCCCGAGTTGGTCAAGGCACCGGATCTCCCGGCTCCGACCGAGGCTGCAGTTCCGGAGCCGGTCGCAGTATCGGAGCCAGACGCTGGAGTTGGGCCAGTGGGGGCCCCGTCTAGTGACCCACAGCCCCCGCCAACTCCAACAGCGCCGGCGGGCGTGACCGCGGGCCAGTCCTCCTCCGACTCGGCCGCCGTGGGCACCGCGGGAGCCGCGGCCTCCGACACCTCGCCAGTGGAGTGGAGCCTTGCACTCGCTCAGTCGAGTGCTGCCGCTCCTGTCCCGCAACTCCTTCCTCTGACTGGCAACACGGAGGAGCGCACGGCGGCGCAGGAAGCGCTGCAACGAGTCATCGCCGTTGGCGCCAAGCTGAAGGAGTTCGCGGACACGGCTGGTACGCTAGCGGACGTAGCTGGCGTCTTGGAAAATTCCGTCAGAGTAAGTTTTCGCTCCCTTTTCTTGTTTTCGATTTGATGCTGGGGGCACGATCAATGCACCCAGTGGGTGTAGCCCCTGAGTCTCTGGCCTACTGTTTGAGTCAGCTTGAGACTTACTAATTCGGGTTTTACCTTTGCCCAGGTGGCGGTCCGACTCGGCGGAAACAGCCAAGCCCTCATGGAGAGGAACTCCTCCCTTGAGAAGGCGCTGGCTGAAGAAAGGACCCGGAGCCGGCAGCTTGAGGAAAAGCTCGCCGCCCTCGGGAGTAAGTATCCGGATTATTGTAATCGTTTGCCTCAGAATTTTCTTGATTTTGATCTTTCTGACTCGGCAGACGTCGAGGCCGAGAATGCCCACCTGCGTGGACAGTTGAAGGCCTTCGTCCCGTTGGAAAAGGTGTCAGAGATGATCGACGCCAAGGTGGCCGAGTTCGACAGCGAGCTGAGGCAAGCTCGTGAGACCATGAAGACCGCCGCCTTGCTGCAGTCGGAGCATCAGCAGCTAGTGGAGCAGTATGGACAGTCACAAGCTGTGAACCGCGAGCTGCGGGTGCAAGTCGACAGCTTCTACTCGGAGATGACCGAGTCACAGAACCGGCATGCGGCGGCCATCGTCGAGTGGGAGAAGCGCGAGGCAGAGCTCATGGGGCACCTTAAGAAGGCCAATGAGACTCTACTCGGTAAGTCCCTACTTCTTTTCGCACGCTTCCTTGTCCGCTTCCTTGCCATAACTCGTACCCAGATGCTTGCCCATAACTCAAGGAACAGGCGAGGTAGGCGGCACTCCGACTCCGGGCACTGATGAACCCAGCGGAAGCGGCTCTCGAGGCCTCCTGGACACCAGAATTGATGTCCAGCTGCGTCGTCACTGTGGAGGACCGACTCCTCCAAGTGAAGAGCCTGGTGCAGAGCATGAAGTCGGCTGCGCAAGACCTCTGCACCACGCTGTGGCCGAATGAAGAAGCGAGCTCCAGCATCTTCGCCCTCATCGATAAGCTTTCGCAAGGCTCGGTGGAGGTGGAGAAGTGGAAGGAGTCGGCAGCTCGCTCGGGAGCCGGCATGGCGCTGGCGATGGTGTTGGCACACCATCCCGACGCGGACGTTGACAACATCTCCGCTAGAGCTCCACTCGATGCAGAGGGCAAGCCGGTCAACCCGCTCGAGCTGCTTCCCCGAGTGCGCCGCGCCGCCAGCCGGATCGCCGGGTTCACCGATCTGGAGGAGCGCGTGGAGCCGGCTCCAGAAGAATAAAAATATTTTGTATTAGCCCTCGATATGCCGAGTGGAATGCTGTAAAAACTTTGTTATTTTGCAATGAAATGTTTCAAGTTATTTTGTACAAGTTATTTTGGTCATCCGGGTTTGCTTCTACGCCGAGTCCTTTCGGGTGCAGGCCGACCTTTAGCTTTTTCTCTTGCCAACCGGATAGCCGGGTTGCGACTGTAGTTGGGGACGAAGAGTGGACCTTAGGTACTGTACACGTTTACTTAGATGCTCGTGTAGACACAAAGTTTAGACGACTCAAAACAACTTGCACCGAGTGACGATACACCCAGTGGGTTGAGGTAGCCCTCGGGGGTTGCCCGAGAGAGTCAAGCCACTCGGTTGTTTAGTGTAGCCCCCGGGGGTTGCCCAAGGGAACACAATTAGTTGAACAGCAAAATTATGAACAAGACGAGTCCATCTTAGAATTGTGGAAAAAATGTGTTTCCTGAGTTCCGCTCGAGAGAAACAGATTTTATTGATGATCGAACAATAAATTATTGAAAATACAAAGTTCAAGTGAAAAAAGGACGCAGCTGAGCAATGTTCTAGGTCCTTTCGATGACTGCTCCGGATGCCGGGTCCTCCAATCGGTAGGCTCCGTTGTGCAGCACTTGGTTAATGATGAACGGCCCCTCCCAAGGCGGCGAAAGCTTGTGCATGCCGGCTTTGTCTTGGATGAGTCGGAGGACCAAATCCCCTTTATTGAAGACTCGGCCCCGGACTTGGCGGCTGTGATAGCGGCGCAAGTTTTGCTGGTATATAGCCGAGCGTAAAAGAACGAGTTCCCAGGTTTCCTCTAGGAGATCAAGGTCAACCTGTCGTGCCGACTCGGCATCTGCTTCCACATATGCTGTGACTCGCGGGGAGTCGTGGAGGATGTCACTCGGCAGGACAGCTTCAGCTCCATAGACCATGAAGAAAGGCGTGTAGCCAGTCGACCGGTTTGGAGTAGTCCTTAAGTTCCAGAGGACAGAAGGGAGCTCGTTGATCCAGCAGTCGGCAGTTCTTTGTGGAGGAACCAGCAGCCGAGGCTTGATGCCTTGGAGGATGAGCGCATTGGAGCGCTCAACTTGGCCATTGGACTGCGGATGAGCCACCGAAGCGTAGTCGACTCGGATGCCGTGGTCCCGGCAAAACTGGCGGAAGACTTCAGCGGTGAAGTTCTTGCCATTGTCGGTGATGATACTGTGAGGGATGCCGAATCGGAAGACGACCCCCTTCATGAAGTTGACGGCAGTCGGACCATCGAGCTTCATGATGGGCTTGGCCTCAATCCACTTAGTGAATTTGTCCACTGCCACAAGGAGGTGGGTGAATCCCCTCTCGCTTTCTTGAGCGGACCCACCATGTCAAGTCCCCACATGGCAAAGGGCCATGTGATAGGGATGGTCTTGAGCGCGGTAGCCGGCAGGTGTGATTGGCGGGCATACTTCTGACAACCTTCACAGGTGCGAACGAGTTCCTCTGCATCAGCATGAGCAGTGAGCCAGAAAAAACCTTGGCGGAGAACCTTGCCGACCAACGCATGTGATGAAGCGTGGTGACCACAGGTTCCCGAGTGGATTTCCTCGAGCATTGCTCTGCCTTCCTCCGGGAATATGCATCGCTGGAACATTCCAGTGGTGCTACGCTTGTAGAGCTCGCCGTTGATGATGGTGTAGGCTCAAGCGCGGCGCACAATGCGGGACGCCTCAGTCGGATCCTCGGGGAGCTCCTTGCGCAGAAGGTAAGCGAGGAACGGCTGGGTCCAGAGCGGGATGACCGCCAGGATGCCTTCCTGGGCCGGGAGGGCCAGTCCAGGTTCTTGAGGTTCGACTTCAGATGACGTGGTTGCCGACTCCATTTTGACGGAAGGTTGCAGTAGCTGCTGAAGAAAAACTCCGGGTGGCACCTTTTCACGAGCAGAACCAATCCTGGCGAGGGAGTCGGCTGCTTCATTGTCGGCCCGGCGAACGTGGTGAAGCTCAAGGCCTTCGAAATGGCCTTCGAGTCGACACACGGCGGCGCAATATACGGCCATGATGGGGTCCTTGGCGTCCCACGTCTTCATCACCTGCTGCACCACCAGATCCGAGTCTCCGCGACAAAGGAGTCGGCGGATGCCAAGTGAAACGGCTATGCGCAGGCCATGCAGCAGCGCCTCATACTCCGTGACGTTGTTGGATGCCGCGAAGTGGAGCTGCAACACGTAATTGAGCTTGTCGCCTTTGGGGGAGATGAGGACGACTCCAGCCCCCGAGCCCGCGAGCATCTTCGAGCCGTCAAAGTACATGACCCAGTGCTCCGAGTGCAGTTGGGTCGGGAGGGACTGGGCTTTAGTCCATTCGACGATGAAGTCCGCGAGAGCCTGAGACTTGATGGCCTTGCGGGGCTCATAGTTGATGTCGTGAGGCATGAGCTTGATCGCCCACTTAGCGACTCGGCCCGTGGTGTCCCTGTTGTTGATGATGTCTGACAAGGGAGCATGGCTGACCACGGTAACCGAGTGGGCTTGGAAATAGTGCACCAGCTTCCGCGCTGCCATGAACACACCGTAGACGAGCTTCTGGTAGTGCGGGTAGCGCTGCTTCAACTCAGAGAGGACCTCACTGACGTAGTAGATGGGTCGCTGCACTTTCTGCACCCGGTCTTCTTCTGCTCGTTCTACCACCAGAACCACGCTGACCACTTGATTGGTGGCTGAAATGTAGAGCAGCAAGGGCTCCCCTTCCATTGGTGCAGCGAGGACTAGAGGTGTAGACAGCAGTCGCTTGAGGCCATCGAAGGCCTGTTGAGCTTTGCTGGTCCATTCGAAGGAGTCGGATTTCTTGAGTAGTCGGTAGAAAGGCAAAGCTTTCTCCCCGAGTCGGGAGATAAACCGACTTAGTGCGGCCACACATCCGGTTAGACATTGGATGGCTTTTAGGTCCTTCGGTTTGCCCATCTTGAGGATGGCGTCAATCTTGTCCGGGTTTGCCTCGATTTCTCGTTTGGAAACGATGAAACCGAGCAACTTGCCCGAAGGAACTCCAAAGACGCACTTCTCTGGGTTGAGCTTCATGTCCAATCTTCTGAGATTGGCGAAGGTTTCGGCTAAGTCAGTCAAGAGATCCGTGCTCTTTCTTGTCCTTATCATGATGTCGTCAATGTAAGCTTGGACATTCCTGCCTATCTGGTCATGCAAACATTTTTGCATACATCGCTGATACGTAGCACCAGCATTTTTTAAACCAAAAGGCATAGTGATATAACAATAAGCCCCAAACAGGGTAATGAAAGAAGTCTTTATTTGATCTGATTCCTTCATTTTAATCTGGTGGTAGCCTGAATAGGCATTCAGAACACACAAACGCTCGCAGCCGGCTGTGCAGTCGACTACTTGGTCGATGCGAGGTAGCGCGAACGGGTCCTTGGGGCATGCCTTGTTCAGGGATGTGTAGTCTACACACATGCGCCAAGTCTTATTCTTCTTAAGAACCAGGATTGGGTTTACCAACCAGTCCGGGTGAAGAACCTCCTTGATGAACCTGGCTGCAAGGAGTCGGGTGATCTCTTCTCCAATGGCTTTATGCCTGTCTTCAGCAAAGCGGCGAAGAGATTGCTTGACCGGCTTTGCATCTTTAGCGACGTTGAGGGAGTGCTTGGAAAACTTTCTTGGAACTCTCAGCATGTCAGCGGGCTTCCATGCGAAGATGTTCCAATTCTCACGAAGGAAGTCAACAAGCGTGCCTTCCTATTTGGCCTCAAGGTCGGACCCGATTTGAACCGTCCTGGACGGGTCATTTGGGTGAACCTGGACACTCTTGGTGTCCTTGGCTGACTGGAAGGCGGACTCGGTTGCCGCCTTTTTGCTTGGTGGAGCCTGCTCGAGGTCGACAGACCTCTTAATGTCGTCCAGCCCCTGAGTCGCAATCAGAGACTCGGCTATGTCTGCACTGGCGATGTCGCACTCGTTGGAGCGCTCGAAGTCGCTAGTGATTGTGATGACCCCCTTGGGACCCAGCATCTTCAGCTTGAGGTATACATAGCACGGCCTAGCCATTAATTTGGCGTAAGCCGGGCGACCGAAAATGGCATGATAGGCGCTTTTGAAGTCGACAACTTCAAAAGTCAGGGTCTCGACTCGGAAATTGTTCGGCTCGCCGAACACAACCTCCAAGGATACTTGGCCCAGAGGTCTGGCACACTTCTCTGGCACAATCCCATGAAAGGTTGTGCTAGTGGGACGGAGCTGGGATTCCGAGATCTGTATCTTCTTCAAGATGTCCGTGAAGATGATGTTGATGCTAGAACCACCATCCATGAGGACCTTGCGGAGTTTGAAGCCGCCGACCTGCGGATCCACCACCAAGGGGTGTTTGCCTGGATGCGGAACTCAGTCCGGGTGGTCGAGCCGGTCGAATCCGACTGCCACTTCGGACCAGTCCAGCCACTGGGGAACTGCTGGCACTGTCGCGTTTGTTTACAGTGTAATTTGGCTTTTAGGGTTATCCAGTTGGCCAAATTAATGTTACAATTGAAAGTCAAAATAATGGACTAACAAGCTGTGGCTCTAGCGTTAAACTTTTATGCAGGCTTGACTACTGTAGCATTCCTAACGGAACCTCTGGACACCGAGCACCAGCACGACCGCGTCCCCGAACACTGGTGTGTCCCGAGTGTCTGTGACCCCGAGCACTCGCAGTCCGAGTATCCGGGTTGCCGAGTACCTACATCCCCGAGCACTCGTAGCCCGAGTATCTGTGAGCCCGAGTACTCGCAGCCGGAGTATCTGTGAGCCCGAGTATTGGCATTCCCGAGCACTCGCGACCCCGAGTGTTCGCAGCCCGAGTGCCTGTGCTCCCGAGTACTCGCGTCCCCGAGCAACCCGTGTCCCCGAGTACTAAGGTACTCACAGAAGCTCCCGAGACCCGCATAGACGTGCATCAAGTCAACCGTGTACAAGTCTGCTTCCGATGATAAGATCTTCAACTTGGAGGTGTCAGAGGGCTTCGACTTGGAAAACAAGGAACCGTGGAGGATTAAAAAGGAAAGTTAATCACGGATTTGGAAGGCTACTCGCACACAGGAAGGAATCCTAATTGAAAGGTGGTTACGGCTTATATCAGGATCCTTTAGATAAGGAAAGATTGCATATCTGTATTCGGTTAGAATCAGGAGTCCCGATCTCCTATGGAAAGACCAGCCGCCCTATAAGTATGTAAGGGGTGACGACCGATTGAGATATCCAACAATCGACACAAATCAATCTACTATTTTACCTTTTACCTTTTCATTCTTAGCAGTAGATCTTTATCGTTTTGCGCTGAAAAACGATCGGCTCTTCTTCACGTTAGCAAGAAGATCTTTGTTGCTTTACTCGAAAAGCAATCGTCCGTCGTACACGAAAGTGCGATAATTATCCTTTGTTGCTTTGCCTGGAAAGCAATCGTTTATCGTACACGAAAGTACGGTTGGCGACTCCACATTACCTAGGTGTTCCGCAGATCCAATTTTCGCGCGAATAGCGTTCACTTCGCGGTACCGCAGCTTTCGATTCCTTTTGGAATCAGATCCTCGGAAAATCATGAGGACGCCCTTCTGCGGGGGATATTGGGCGGCGCCACCGCCCGCAGCTGGGCCACCCTCACCGCCAGCGTCAGGATCGGGTTGCTTCTCTTCCTGAAGGTGCTTTAAGAAGCTGCATTCCCTGGTCGAGTGGCCCGCTTGGTAGTCGGGGGTGCTGTGGAAGGAGCAGGGTTTGTCGAGGATCTCCTCGAAGGTAAGCCTTGGCGCCTTGCATTGCTGCCAGGGGCGCTCCTTCTTTCAGCCGCCATCGCCGCGCTTGGGGCCGCGTTCAGCGGTTGCGACCAAGTCGGCGCCGCTAACTCCATCCCTGGTGCTAGCTTTTCGCTTCTGGGGGCGGTTGTCGCCACGCTTCTGACCCGAGTCGGCGTGGTCTTTGCGGCTTGAGGACTCGGCTTTTGACTTGCCCTTGTCCTCGTACCGCATTGCCTCCTTGCCAATCGCATACTGGCTGGTGACTTCCATGAGTCGGCCCATGGTCTGAATATTAGACCTGGCCAACTTATGCTTTAGGAGCTCATATTTGACTCCCTGAGAGAAGGCCTAAATGGTCTGTGTCTCAGAGACGTCCTCGATGGAGTTGCGTAGCCGGGTCCAGCGCTGAATATAGTCGCGGACCGACTCCCCTTTCTCCTGGACGCAGAGCCAAAGGTCCTGCGCATTCCCGGGGCGCTTGTACGTGCCCTCGAAGTTTTTGACGAAGGCCTCCTGGAGGTCCCTCCAGTCGTAGATGCTGTCTTCGGGGAGGTTGTTGAGCCATGCCCGCGCCGATCCCTCGAGCATCAGGGGAAGGCTGCGGAGGGCGACACGCTCATTGCCCCCACCAATGTTGCAAGTGACGAGGTAGTTGGCAAGCCAAGTCTCCAATTTGGCAGTGCCATCGTACTTGTCGACGCTGATGGCGATCCGGAACCGATCCGGGAATGGTTCGGAACGGATCTGCCTGCTGAAGCACAGCGGACCAGTGGAGGCCAAGCCACCCGGCTGATTGACCTCGGTGCCACGGCACTCAGCACGCGCCCGGGCCGCGCGAATTTCCTCGAGATCGTCCCGCGCGTCGCGGGCGCTGCCAGCCCGGCCTCAATGGGAGTCGGCTCGGCGCTGCTCCTCGTGGATCCGGTTGATCTCCTCGCGAGCGTCAGGATGTCGGTTAGTGGAGCGACTCGGTTGCGATGAGCCTATTGTGACAGGGCGACTCGGAGCCGCTGAGGGTTGGCTCCGTGCAGACCTGGAGGCCAGCCGGTCGCGTGCCGATGTGGCCTTGTTTTGCTATTCTACCGCCGTCTTCATCAGGGTGACGACTCGGCGGTAGGTTTCTGCCACAGGGCCGTCCGCCGGGGGCGGGAGTGAGTCGGCCAGCGTGGCAGCCGCGATGAGATTTTGAGCCGGAGTTTGGTAAACCGGAACTCCGTCTTGCTCTCGTCCGAAGAGAGAATTGCGGATGGCGCAACTCCTCCGAGCGGCTAATGAAGAGCGCCGATTTGAACGCTGGCGGGACCCGTGAGCCACGGCCTCATCATGCTCACGCTCTCGCGCCTCGATCAATGCGCTCCTGCTCGGCCAGGATGGCCTGCCGAGACGCCTCCATGGCCCTCTCGGTTTCCGACTATCCATCAATGGGAGTGCGCAAGAGCTCGTCCCTCGCCCTGACCGCAGCACCCGACGTGCCTGCGATGTCGATGGCGCTGGGCGCGACCACGTATACCTCGGCCGCAGAGGCATGGCTATGCGAGCTCTCGTCCCCGTCAGATTCGGAGTCCAAGACAGGCAGGAGAGAGTCGGAGCCGACCATGCCAACGAGTTGGGAGATCGTCTTGCCGTCACTCGGGGCGGATGGAGATCCCAGGAGACATCCAGGCATCGGTTCTGCCACGGAACGAGAAGCTGGACCCTGGAGGTTTAGCCGGTCACGAGCCCGTCGCCGGTGGCTGGAGGAGATCCCGCCTGGATCACGGCTCCGGCATGCGCGGCCCCTACCTGGCGCGCCAATTGTCGCGGGGATTTCACGGCAATACTCATTTTTATGGATCTGGTGGCGCAAGAGGGTGATTCAGGCGGGTTTCACACAAGCAATTTTACCCAGGTTCAGGCCCTCTTAATGGAAGAGGTAACACCCTACTCTTGCTGAATAGATTACGGGTCTTGTGTGAGAGATTACGGAGAAATGGCTACCGTTCTTGATTAGAGGAAGAGGATGGCACGAATATTCGATCGTCTCCCCCCCCCCATGCATGGGAGCCCTAGCCTCGCCTTATATAGGTCTGGCGAGGCGGGCGTTACAGGGGCCGACTCGGCCAGTTGCTTGGCTGCAGTAATAGCATAGTTAAGGTGTGCCTTAACTCTACTTAATTCGCCGAGTAAAGTCTTCGCCGAGCAATGCCTGCCTTGATGTCGTTGTAACGTCCGCCTTGATGGAGTTGTAACTCCTGGTCTTGATGGGGCTGTGACGCCTGGTCTTGATGGCACCCGGACGTTGCTTCCGAGTGGGCTTCGTTTGGCCCGCCAGCCGAGTGGGCCTCCGTGGGACACCCGGGCTTGATGGGCTGACTCCCCGTCCTGGGCCTATCCGGAGGTGTTCCCTCCGTCAGCACTTGAGTGCAATATGGCCGACTTTTCCACACACTTGACACCTATTTCCAACATGTTTTGAAACAGAAGTACTTTTCTTCAATATCTACTAATTATGTCTTATATCACGAGAGCATGTAATTTTGTTTCACTCTTACCATGCTTGATATAATCAAATTAACAAACCTGTATGCACGCATAGACTAAGATCTGCCTCAATTTTTTTTCCTTGAAGCGAGAACAAGGATCAGAGCATGTGGTGTCCACGGTGCAAACTTGCACAAAGGAGTATGGGATCACGACAGAACAAGCCAATGAAAAGCTCAAAGTGATAATCGAAAAAAGCATGGATGGACATAGTCAAGGAATGTCTCGAACAAAAGTATCCAATGGCAATTCTGGAGAAGACGGTCCATCTTGCCCGAACAATGGATTTCATGCACAAGCGTGAAGATGCATAGACACAGTAACTTCAATCTACGTGAATTTTGTATGATTTTTACTATCCATCATTGATCACTTCCAACTTTTCAGCATAATTTTTCCATAATTATATAATTATTGAATAATGTGAGGTGTACTATATATGTACCTCTTATATAACTTTGTTCATCCATATATATTGCCTTATGATTGATATCCATACGAACAAATAAAAGGAATGCCAAGAATTATATTGTTGTCTAAGAAAGCTTGCATATGCTCCAAAATGTTATCACAATATTTCAAATAAAAAGCCATATTATCAAATAACTTCTTTCATATGTGTGATCTTGTATGTGCTCAAAAGCAACCATGAAGTGTATGGGTGACACTGAGGCATATCTACCAGGGGCCAGCCTGGTCCGGCCTAGGTACCCCTAGCACCGGCTTATTCAGGCAATATGGCACTATGATTTGGAGGTCTCATCTCTCTAATTTTGTTCTTGCGTACGCCACTTACTAAAATTGTGGCGAGTGCCGTACTCTCAATATAGACTACGTACGTAAAGTGAATGGTGTGAATGCTAAAGCTAGGCCAAACAAGATAGATCAGGGAAGGAAACTACTAACTGAACTAAACTTAAAATAAGACTCCCAGCCCGACGAGCTAAGAATGTTTGTGGTGGGAGAGTGAAGGAAGAATTAACGAGTACAAAATTAGAAACTATGCATTGGGAAGCGTGGGATGAGAAGTAGTATTAGTTGTGAACAAATAAGGTGGTTTAAAGTTAAAAAAGTATCCACGAATGGAGGAAATCTATTGCATTGCTCCCTCGTAGGTAGTAGAGCTCGTAAAGTCTAAACATTTACCATGTTTTCAAAATCTGTATTGTCAAATGACATCTTTCATAGGTACACTAAGAATCATCGGTGTAGATAAAAGTTAATCCAGTTGTAAAATTTGTCGGTCAAAGAAGTCACTGGGCTCGAATAATTCTACATCAATCTAGGCTCATTTAATCTCCAATAAAATGGGCTTTTTCAGGTTTTGGGACTAACTCAATATTGACGCTTTCACCAGTTCTCCAAGACTATGCCTCTGTTTCACAAGATATGGCTGGTGATAGAGCTTGAAAGCATAAGAGCACAAAAAATTAAGTAATATGCATGGCAACTATCTTTGCTCCCATTACATACACTACTAGTGCGACTATCTAATAGAGACAAACATGGTCCATGCTAAGTCTGTATGCTCTAGACATATATTATAAAATTGATGGAGCATTGGTTTTGAAGTCACGGTCTATGCTAGATAGACACTGCACTCTCCGTTTAGAAATATAAAATATATTTTAATTAGTTAAAAGAAGATCTTGAGTAATAATTACTTTATTAGTATACGACTTATATGATACAAAGTCATAATTATAAATAAATATTTTTAAATATAAATTTTTAATAATATTAATTTTATGTCATATAAATCATATATTAATAGAGTAATTGTTGTTCAAAGTCTTATCTTAACCAATCAAAATATGCCTTACATTTCTAAATAAAGAGATTACTAAATATACAGAGTCACCATATGTTCTGTTGCTGGTCCGAGCATGCGTCTAATCTAATAGTGCCAGTTACATATTTTGTGCTCGTTCATTGGTCTTCCACGAGTACATATCGAAATATCAGACTAATTAATAGCCATGTTAATCCAGTTTACACTGAATTCATTATCCAATATCTTTTACCACAAGGGTACACATTTAAATATTACTCTCTCTGTTCAGAAATATAAGACATACTTTGATTGGTTAAAAAAGTTTTAATCAATAATTACTTTATTAACATGCGGTTTATGTGATACAAAATCATAATCATAAATAAGTACTTTTGGATACGAATCTAATAATATCAATTTTATGTCACATAAATTATATATTAATAGAGTAATTATTGATAAAAGTCTTATCTTAATCAATTAAAATATGCCTTATATTTCAGGGACAGAAGGAGTACGTGTGTATGATATTCAGAAATGGCATGAAAAAATTATCCCTTGCGAGCTGTCAAGACAAAGCACGTACCAAGTCATTGAATTGGGAATTTTATTCGGAGAAAAATCGAACACCTGGAGCTTACTGGAAGCTGAAGACCATGGCTCAAAGGTGCCAACACCTACTTCACCCGAATCTCTTCAATAGTATCTGCAGTTTTGTGCGAAAAATATATGAGACATGACCAATATATTCATAAACATTTTTAGTGCAATTTACAGAAAATAATTTTGTACAGCCTGCTGGTGGGTCGGTCCACTTCGTATTTATTAATTTTTAATAAATAAATAATTTATATATTTTCAAGAAATGGCGATAGCAGAAAAATATAAAAATCACGCTTAATCGAGAAAACAGAAAAGGAATTCCAAATATTTCTATGTTCCACTGTTAATGCGAGCAGAAGGTTTCGTTATTTGATAGTCATTCTTGCACTGTACGAGCAAAATGTTCTAGTGTTTTACATGATTGTTGTGGTAATTCATATTCAGTGGTGCTAATCTTGTATGTTGATCTTACGTTTTAGTTTGAAACAAATACAAAATTACTAGTGAGAAAAATGGCTAGAAGGCTTGTCTTCCGGAAAATCCTTTCAGCGCACGTGGACTTAATCTCGACACGTTATGGCCCTGTTTGATTGGGCTTCTGGGAGCTTTTTCATTGGAAAAAGCCGAAGCCCAACCAAACACCTAGATTCCAGGCCGTCTCTTGCCAGTGGAGCTTCTGAGCCTGTGTGTTAAACGGGCCATTGCGGGAAGCCGCCCGGGAGCAGCTTCCTGTAGTAGTCCCGAACTCCCGATCCCCTTCTCCCCCATCTACCCCGCCCAACTTCTCCTCAGTCCTCACCCGTCAACGCTTCCCCGCTCCCTTCCCCGGATCCAGCCAGCCGCCCGTCCCGCCGCCTCCCCACCGGCGTCCCGCGCACCCCCTCCCCGTCTGCCGGAAGCTCCTCCTCTCCCGCCGCCAGCCGCCGCCCAGTCCCCGCCTCCCGAGATGCCGCCCGAGCTAGCCCCTCCGCCCGCTGCCCCTCCCGGCCGGCCACTCCCTCCGCCCCCGCCCTCCTCCTCCCCCCGCCGGTGCCACCCTCCTCCGTCCCAGCCGGCCGCCCTCCTCTACCGCAACGGCGAGGCCCCATGGGCCGGGGGCACTCGGGACAGGGGAGGAGAGGAGGGGCAGGGCGGTGACGGGGAAGACCAGGCGGCGCGGGGAGACAAGCCGGCGGCGGCGGGGAAGACCGGGCGGCGCGGGAAAGACGGGCCTTGGGGGTGAGGCGCGGGAGACCGGCCGGCGGTGGCGATGGCGGAGGTAGCGAGAGAAGCGGCGATGCCAAGAAGAGTAGGGGAGGCGGCAACGCCGAGGAGAGTGGGGGAAGGGCCGCGGCCGACCGCCGGTGGCAGTCGCCGGAGCCGGAGGTGGCAACGCGCCCTGGGCGGCGGCGGCGGCGTCAAGGAGGAGGCGGTGGTGGAGTGGGGCTGGGAGGGCCGATGCCCCCTGGCCCCCTTTTTGTTTTCTTTTTTATATATATTTGTCTTTGTATTTATTAATTTTTGTAATTTTATTTTAAGCAAGTATTTGTATTTATATTTGTAGGTCAAAAATGATTGTTCCCTATTAATTCGGGTTGAAAACACATCGAATATATTTTATACGTACAAATAAACTCCAAATTAGCTCACATACATACTCTCGGCACTCTAGGGGCATTTCAGACATTTCCTTCAGACACAGCTAGCAGCCACAACCCAACCAAACACTCTGAACCACAGGCTCAGGTGCCAACAGCCACAGCAGCTTTCCCAACTAGCCAGCCAATAGTAGTTTTCACAACAGCTATAGCCCAACCAAACACCCCCTAAAGCTGCTTGTGCCGCTAGCGGCCACCACCATTAATTGTGATAAGACTACAAATTCATTTCGAATATTATTCAAGGCACATAGCTAGTTGGTGGTCTATTACTTGTGGATCCAATACGTACGTCCCACACGACTACATTGTGGTCAGTTTTGCCGAAAGGGAAATGGTTTTACTTTTGCGTGATGACTACATTGTCGCTTAGGACGCTGCAGTCCCTACACCTACAGATGCTGCCGGCAGCAACTTGTCATGCAAAGGACGTACGATAGATGTTAATTACCTGGCCGATTGAAAGGATCAGGAGTGCCGACTAGAGAGGGGGTGAATAGGAGGCTAACAAAAATTACTTCTTTCAGCTTAGATTAACAGATTAAGACTTGAGCAGAAGCAAGTGTTAACAGGTTGTGTGACAGGCAATAGACACAGGTGTGATACGATATAAAAAATAGCATGCAGCTGTCACACAGGTGTCTGACACAGGTAAGATCAAAACCTAGCACAGATGAAGATAGCTATTGCCTGTGTCACAGGTAGCTATGACAGGTAACAGATAAGATCTCTAGCAACTGAGACACAGCTAAGCTAAGCAGGTATAAAGGTGATCTATCACAGATAAACAAAGATAGCAAGAATCACACGAGTATACAAAAGCATATAGTACTGCAGAAAGTAAACAGGTAAAGCACTCAGAGACAAGGAGGTTTTTCACCGAAGTTCTCAACTCTTTTCAGAGAAGGTACGTCTCCGTTGGAGAAGCTACTTCGAAGAGATCGCCAGCACTAAATCGTGCTTGTTCTCCGAGTACCTGACGTTCAGACCTCTTCCTTAGCTTGTGGAAGTCCTTTTGCTCGCAGCAGGTAGACTTCAATCACCTTCATAAACTTACTGGTCCAGCCCACACAAGCTTGGATGGTACCAGCAAATCCTACACCCGTCTAGGAGCAGACACTCCAAGAGTAACAGATGAACCAGCAGCAATCTCTTGGAGGAACCTTTGCTCTTTGCTCAAAGCTCACACACTCACCCGAACTATCACTTATGCTTTTGGCTTTTATTCGGTGGTTGGAGGCTTTGCAACGGTCGTATGTGATTCATAGGTTTTAGCAAGGTTGAGGACGAAGTCCTCCCCTGGTTCCCTATATATAGGGTTCACAGGCACCCGACCGTTACACTGTTACCACGTAGGATTAGTGAGCCACAGGTGTCAGCCACCGGTGACACAGCCAACCACTCCGCCCAACTATAACGGCTCGGGCAGACCGACACCTGTGTCACCGGTGACACGCACAAGTGAACCCTTAACTGACGCAGCCTAGCTACTCAGCCCGATCTTGGCACATGACATGCCCTCAGCATACAACACTCTCTGAAT
This sequence comes from Stipa capillata, assembly GCA_019208055.1. Taxonomy (NCBI): domain Eukaryota; kingdom Viridiplantae; phylum Streptophyta; class Magnoliopsida; order Poales; family Poaceae; genus Stipa; species Stipa capillata. The sequence goes on along the minus strand of JAGXJF010002355.1, from coordinate 17,500 downwards.
CCTATAAGGAGAGAACCTCCGACAACCCTTTGACTCAACAGACCAGCTATCGCAGTGCAGTTCCCTTAGCATTTACAAGCTCTTCCCTGGTCCAGAAAAGTACCTGAGTCTTAGAGTACTAGACCACCTGTGACACAGCTGTGTCACACCGGTGACTCTAGCCCCTGGGGTTTTCTACTGCTTACACACTGACCCTCTGAGCATTGAGCAAACATCCCTTAGACAACTGATACTGATTACATCCCTCTTGATAGTACGGGTTTTCCTGTGGACTCAAAAGAACTAGCAAATCTAGGCTTTACCTGCCCACCAACTGTAGTCACGGCCCTTGACGCATCAAGCCACCATCACCTTGCTTGTAACTCCTTGCACAGCACCGGCTTCTTCATAGCTGTGGCACAGCTGCCTAGCACCGCCATTTCTTAGTCCTGGAAACCACCCTTGTACCTTTTTGGTGGTCATCCTTTTCTTGATGACCCTTCTTTCTGGAACCTAAAAACCTGCTTACACTCACTGTAAACGTTAGATTCCAGTTTGAGTTGCCATTAACCATCAAAACCAACTTGGAGCCTAGATGCTCTTTCACCGATACCATCACCACCACAAGGAAAATGTGTTTTTCATGGCCAAAATTTAGATCAGTCAAAGAAAACCTATGTTCGCCACACTTTGACGATATTTGTTGTGTCGTCACTAATATTCAGGTTAGATTTTGTTTTCTGTACAGCAACGTTTATTTCAGACAATTTAAAGAAACTCTCACAAATTGGACATATTAGAGGCCGTTCCGCAAAACCCAACATCTAAAAAAGAATAAATGTCTCGTGCAAGAATAAATCATCTGGAATAAAGCCACATCTAGACGGTTCAAATAATCAACCGTTTGGAATAACATCTGAGACGGTTAAAAAAAACCAAACCGTCTAGGATATCATGGCCACCCACGCTTCGTCTGAAGCAAATGATATATCCTAGATGGTTCATAATACGAACTGTCTCCGGTTTGGGCCCACATATACGGTTTCCCTAGTGCCTTTTTGCCCTTCCTTCGTGCCCTTTGCCATTCTTACATGCCATAGCTGTATCGCCCGCCGTCACCTCTGCTCATCCTCCCCGACGACCTGGCACCTCCAACTCGACGTCCCGGCCACTCCATACCATCCGGTGCCAAGGAGCAACAACATTAGCCGCCAACATCAGCAAGGAGTGACAGTAGCCGTCGGCGACGAGCTCGAAGAAGCAACAGCAGCGGTTGGCGACCTCTCCACCAACCTCTACAGCGCCTCGATCTGCCGGTGGCCTCTCTAGCCACCACCCTCTTCAGCGCCGGCCGGCACCACTCTCCAGCACCAAGGTAATTCATGGATTCGCCACCCTCTGCTGAAGATGGCATTAGAGAAGAATTTTAGTAAACAACAATTTAGAAAGGGATGAGAGCAACTGGGCATAAGATGGCATTATAGAAGAAAATGATGGATCATTCCTTGTATATTTTCCAAGTTCTCCACTTAGTTTACCAGATGGCATCTGTCATTTAATTTTGCTGTCTGGTTGTTTGCTTAAGGCCATGTGCCGGGGAAGGTGAATCAAGTTGGGCCTTTTCGGCCTGATGTGAGCTGATTTTCTTTTCGCTCGGACTTAGCTACATGAGGCAGCCCATCTTTTGTCTTGTCCAATACTTATATGGGCCCTTTACTTCTGTATGGACCTTTTACTAGCGCGCATGTCATAGCACCGTGTACGTGCATGAGTTGGAGGTTGATTTTAGGGTTTGCAGAGTGGACTTAGGGGCTGATTTTTGGATTTGCGGACTAGACTTAGAGCATACATGCAACACATGCCTATTTCACCAAGTCCCAAACATAATTAACCATTCAATTCATCAAAATGATATTATTACACATTGAGGTTCATTCTGAATTGATCAAAAAGCTAGGTTTCGTCGTCTTCGACACGCTTCTCAATAGTAGTTTTGATCTTCTTGCTGGTATACGTCAGTCCTTCGGTGTGACTGCGTCTTATGTAGGGACACGCATCCTGAGTACCTTTGCGCCTTTTGCTCGTTCGAACATCCACATCTTCTTCTTCTGTGTCCGGATCATCGAATTGGTCGTAGTCCTCTTCGTCAACTACACCATCGACTCTGACAATACTCCTTTTCCCTTTCCTCACGACAACACGCTTCTTATTCTTTGGGTCTGTTATGTAGAAGACTTGGGCAAGTTGTTTGGCTAATACCCATGGCTCATCTTTGGCACTGATTGATTTGACTTATCGTGACTCCATAGGGATCGGTGGAGGTATAACCATGGTACTGGTGTTCATATCTTCAATTCTGATGTCTTTCGCCTATCTAACATGAAACATGGGGATCTTGGTCATGATGTAGTCAAGTTCCCAGATCTCTTCGATCACGCCATAGTACCTACACTCCTTGCCCTGATGACCAGTTCTAGACTCCCGCGTTACACCGTAGTTCTGGTACGTACTACGCCGGTCTTGAGCCTCATTATAGAATGTGTATCCGTTGATATCATACGATTGCCACGTCATGACTTTGCTATCGGGTTCTTGTGACAACATTTGGACGGTTTCTTCTTCTCCATTTGACGGCTCCCTTTCATACTAGTAGTTCTTTAGCCACCCGGAGAACTTTGCGTTATGCTCTTTCGTGAGCGCAACTGTGCCCTTTTTCGAATTCGCTTCGTGCAACTGTTTCATGTGGATCTGAATATAAGGCTGTACCATAGCTAAGTGTTGCAACACCACGAAATATGCTCTGTTGTAGTCATATGATCTTTCTGATTGATACACATGTAAATTTTTATGCCCGATCACACATTTACCATCGAGCCTGCCTGTGTGCCACGAAACTGGAATACCTATAGGTTTTTGATCACACATGTAATCCATGCAGAACTCTACGCCCTCTTCGGTAGCATAGCCTTGGATGATGCTACCTTCCAGATGCGCTCTGTTACGAACGTAGCGCTTCATAACCCCATTGTACCTTTCAAACGGGTACATATTGTGCAAAAACATGGGACCAAGGTCCAGTCACTACTGCAGTTTGGCCCTCTGCTGAACGACCTCCACTGACGGGAACACACTGGCCCGTCGTTGGAAGGGATCACCGCTGACGGACGCGTATCCGCCCGTCAGTGGAGAGGATAGCCAGGCTGGACGTGAGGACCTCCATTGACGGGCCACTAAGTCGCCCGTCAGTGGAGATGCACCCAGGGTGCTAGAGATGACGTGTTCTTTTCACTGACGGGCAGTACGTAAGTGACCGTCAGCGGAGAAGCGGTCTCCACTGACGGGCATGTCTATCGGGCCCGTCACTGGTATTTTAGCCCAAAAGCACTGCATCAACAAACATCAATAACTTTTTATCTATAAGTCTAAATAAAGTGATTCATTTTGCAAAATTTGTAAAATAAATAGATCTAGACAACAGATCAAGTTTCATAATTTTCTGAGTTTCCTAGAATTTCTAGTATTTATTTTATTTTTTATTTCTTTTCTTGGGAGATGCTTGAGTTACAAAGCAATGTATAGTCCAACTTTTCTGAAATTGTCTGATATTTTAAACACAGCCTCATGAGGTCATCTCATGACACCATGCCAATTTTCATATTTTTTAGACCACATTTAGATTTTATATAAAATGAAAAATCATTAAGATGCAAGTAAAGGTTTGAATTTTCCCAAGAAAATATTTGAATTTTTTATATATTTTATGGATAGGAGCTAAAAAGATACATAGGTACTTATATATGAATTTTGCTTCCATTTAGAGACCTTCTTTAAGATACTTGTAGCTCAAATTTGAAATATATCCAGTAAATAGCTAGATATTCATTTAATGCCTAAAAATAGCAAATGATTTCAGAAAAATGCCTAATTTTGAAATTACCAATATAATGTAGTATGTTCCATGTATGAAAAATTTGGACCATTTTAGATAAATATTTCGGGAAGGTACTACACATGGTACCTCAAATTGGTATTTCAAAAAATAGAAAATATAAATTATTACATAACAAGATGGAACATGAAGAAATATTAGCGTATAATAGTGTAATATCCAGTTGTAGTCCAAATCTCAAGTTCAAATGATGAAGAAACTATGATGTGTACTTCAATCTTCATACTTTCCCTTTGAATGCTATGATGCTTCCTTGGAGATGCTTGAGTTACAAAGCAATGTATAATCCAAATTTTGTGAAATTGTCTAAAATTTTGAACATAGCCTCATGAGGTCATATCATGACCCCACGCCAATTTTCATATTTTTTAGACAAAATTTAGATTTTATAAAAGATGAAAAACCAATAAGATGCAACTAAAGGTTTGAATTTTCCCAAGCAAACGTTTGATTTTTTATATATTTTCTTGATAGGAGTTTAAAAGATACATAGGTACCTAGATATGAATTTTTCTTCCATTTAGAGGCTTTTTAAAGATACTTGTAGCTCAAATTTGAATTATATCCAGTAAATAGCTAGAAATTCATTTAATGCCTAAATAATAGCAAATGAATTCAGAAAAATGCCTAACTTTGACACGAACAATGTAATGTAGTATGTTCCATGTAGAAAAAGTTTAGAGCATTTAGATAAATATTTTTGGAAGGTTTTACACATAGTACCTCAAATTGGTGTTTCAAAAAATAGAAAATACAAATTGATACCTCTACTGACGGGCAGTTACAAGGTGCCCGTCAGTGGAGAGTAGTGTCCTACCACTGACGGGCGGCTACGAGGCGCCCGTCAGTGGAGACCCCGCATGTATATAAGGTAACGGGCGGGACTTGACGAAAAATTCACCAAGTCCCGCGCGTCCTCGGGCCACCGCCTCCGCGCCGCCACCTCTCCCTCTCCACCACGCCGCCGCCTCACCCTCTCCTCCACGCCGCTGCCTCCACACTGCCGGCCAACAGCTCACCCCGCGCCGCCATCATCCCCTCGGCCCAGCTCGGTTTCTTGCCGCCACCGTAGCCTCCCGGCTCGAGCCCCTCCTGGGCACGTCCGATACTGGCGTCACCTGATTGCTCACCTTGGCTCCTCGCGGTCGCGAGCCTGAGGCTTGGGCCCCGCCCCGCCAGCCTCACCCCATTGCGCGTCTCGGCCGCCGCCCGGGGTGGCTATGGCCGGCGTCGCAGCCCCGCCACCGGCGGTGCTTCGCCAGGCCCGCCTCCCGTCAGTGGCACGGTGACTCTACATGCTATCAGTGCCCTTACTCTTCGGTAAGCTTTCTTTTCCCCAAGCCCCCTTCCATCAAAAATTTGTGTTCTTGATTCTAGGGTTCTTTCGTGATTAAATTGACTGGAGTTAGAATTTTGATTTCGTGCTTACTCCTGCTTGGCAAAGTAATGTGATGAATTCAGTGGTTGAACCCCAAGTGATGCCTTGATAGCTTAGTATATATGCATCTATGCGGTTCTGTTGATTTTGCATCAAGTGTGCTGATAAAAGATTAGCTGGATGTTTGAATGAGCTAATGCTTGCTTATATTTACAATTGCCTAAATCCTAGATATGGTTTTGCTACATGTTAATGATAAAACTTCTTAAACTCTACCTGGTAAGATGGATTGTGCACTTGATTTTTACCTTTCTTTACTGGTTCTAGGTGTATTTTCTCTTGTATTTGCCAAAGTTAAAGAACAAGTACCAGCCTGACCTTTAGTCATTTTCTAATCCTAGTATGTGGTTGGATTGGTGCTGCCATGCCCTAGCTACTTTTGTTTGAGTAGAATTCCTAAGATTATTGATTTTTTGGTTCATACCTGGTCATTCATCAAGTCATTATACCAGTTCTAACCATTGGAATCTCTGACTGCATTGTTGCCATAAAGATGTGTACTCAGATTAACCTTAATTGTAGGTGCTAACAAGAATAAGTATAAACTGCTAAAACTATGACTTTGGTAACTAAGCCTACTAATGTTACCTACTTTCTCAACTTTATCTAATCGATCAAAGTATACATATGTTTACATCATACATGTAATTGTTATTAATTCTTATTCCAATTAAGGTAGATGTTATCTTCGATGTAGTTTACTCTACATGGATGTTTTTCTTGGAATTTCAGATTTGACGCTTTAGCATCTAAATCTAACAAGAACATGTGCTTTTACCTGATGCTCTCAGATATTGGTATATGGTGCGTTTACATTTGTGAAATAGGCTCCCAACTTAAGGTTGTTTGGTCAATATTGATATTTCTTATCTATATACCAGGTTGCCTAAACTAAGAAAACAGATGCTTTACACTTGATCCTAGTCTCTCTGTATTTTCCACTTATCTATATGCATGTCAGACCTCTTAAACTGAAAGAACAGAAATTCTATACTTGTCATTTTGATTATTTGTGTACTTCAGTGATAGCTAAAAGAAGAATTGAGAAAAGTGATAAGAACAATTACTATACTTGTTTCTAATTTTTTTATTTGGCAATTGATAATGATATAGCATCTCTCCTCCTGAAAATTGTGTTTCACTAATACAATCTTTTGTCCATATCATGTGTTCTCCTCAGCTGTCATGGAAGCTGCTTTAAATGGTAGAATAGAATTACACCTGTTAAAAGTAATGTTTGTGTAGTGTTTACAATAGTCCAATGGAAAGAAATGGTGTTTGTACTGTTATGATGAAATATGCATTGCAATTTGCTGCAATTTGCAGCTCTGTTTTTATTTTTATTTTTAAACCTCATAAATCTACCAGTGACGGGCCCTTAGAAAATGCCCGTCAGTGGAAGGGGGAACCACTGACGGGCGCTCACCAGGGGCCCGTCAGTGGTGAGAGCGCCCGTCAGTGGTGATACCTCCAGGCGCCTGCCATGCCAGCCCTGGAGGGGTTTCCTCTGACGAGCAAACTGGGCCCGTCACTAGTCATAGCTACTACTAATGGGCGGCCCGTCCATCAGTGGAGGGCACCCCTCTACTGACATTTCCAGCCTGACGGGCCCCCTGCGCGTCAATAGAGGGGGTTAACTGCCTGTCAGTAAAGGCCCATTTTGCAGTAGTGAGTATCTCCGGGACGATATAGATCATGAGATGTACCATGACATCGAAGAATGCTAGAGGGAAATACATCTCAAGTTCGCATAGTATGACAGTTGATGATGAATAATACAGTTTCCCGCATATTATGGGTATCCGTATACAGAATCCCGGGACTTTAGGAAGGTACAGCGTACCCGGTAGGGATCTCTGGACGATAAGGTAACCCCTCTAAGGAAGGGAAGACTCCCCTTAAATTAGGAAGTCAATCCCGACGTTTAAGGAAGCCAAAGTCCTACTCGGGCGTGAGTCCATGTCCAGTACGACCCTGGGAACCCCCTATATAAGGATCAGTAATCCCATAGGGGAGGACAGGTTCTACTAGTCGCAGCACGAGCAGCATAGGATCTCTGGAGGTGAAGCCCTAGAAGACCCGCAGTCTCGAAGGAGTTGAGCCCGGAGGATTAGCTAGATTAGTCTACGATTAGGCCTAGGATAGCCACTAACATACACCCCCATTGTAAAGCGTGTTCTCCATCAATATATAGCAACAGGACGAAGGGTATTATCCTGAGGGAGGCCCGAACCTGTATAAAAACGGCTGTCCCCTGTTGTCAGAGCTCCTGGCACTTGGGCCCTAGAGGTCCCTACCCCCCAGTAATCATCACTCCACGAATACAGTAAGATCGCCGATTCACCGATCGTCGACAACAGTAATCTCGGCCTTCAGTTTCAGGCAGCGTTGCATCGGGATTGACTTCTGACAGATAGTGTTGAAGAAGTTACAGAGATCCGTGATCGTCTTGTGTACACCTGGCTCCATGATACCTCTAATTGTAACAGGCAGTATCTGTGTGATCATCACGTGGCAATCATAAGACTTCGTGCCAATCAATCAGTGAGCCTTCATGTTAACAAGTTTTCGGATGTTTGCGGAGTAACCCGAAGAAACTTTGACACCATAGAGGCATTCGCAAAGGCTATGGAGCTTGTCTCTACTCAGAGTGTAGCAAGCAGCAGGACAGCTGGTCTTGACTCTGATACCATTCTTTCCCGTCTTGGTCATTTCTCTGGTTGCCCACAGCTCATGTCTTATATTCATGTGTTACATGTCTGCTCGTGCCTTCAGTCCATCTTTTGTCTTGTCCGGAGTGTTGAGCAAGAGACCAAGCAAATTGTCGCAGACATTTTTTTCGACATGCACTACATCAATGCTGTGACGTGTGTCTAGGTGAGGCCAGTAAGGCAATTCTCAAAAACAGATTTTCTTTTCCAGACGCCCTTTACCGGCGGTTGTTTCTTTTCTTTTCATGGCTCAACTTCGTCCATTTCATTCAAGAGATCATATATTTCTTGTCCGGTCTTCTCGCGAGGGTTTGGATGGGTTTCTTTTGTTCCGTCGAACCTTTCCGTGTCCTCTCTCCATGGGTCATTCATGGTCAGCCACCCTCGGTGGCCCATGAACACAATTTTTGTAGAGCCCTCTAAGAAAACACTTGTGGTTTCTTCCATGCACTTAACACATGCTTTGTATCCTTTGGTGCACTGACACGTGTTGTTCCCGTACGCGGGATAATCTTGCAACGTTGTGAACAACAGGCCTTTCAGAGTGAAGAACTCTTCTTTGTCCGCGTCCCAGACCTGAGCCCCTTCTCAAGATGGCAATGGGGCCCCGTTCCCCGATCCCCGTCGGGGAATTCCTCTATTAGGGGACGGGGATGGGATAGATCTAGTCCCCACGAGGATGTAAACAGTCCAAAACCAATCCCCGTCGGGTATGACGGGGCCGGGTACGGACGCTTAATCCCCGTACCCGCCCCCCACGGGGACCCGAAAAACTGACATGTGGGTCCATTTTTATGTAAACCCTAGCCCCAAATCTCCAATTCTTCCCCCCAAAACGCCCTCACCCACCCAGCACCCTCAGCCCCTCACCCGGTCACCCCCGCCGCCGCCGCCCCCAAGCGCCCCCAAGCGGCCAGGCCCCAGCGACCCCCGTCTCCGCTGCCCCCTGCTGCCGCTGTCGCGGCCCCCGCCTCCGCCGCGCAGCCCCCGCCTCCTTCGCCGCGCAGCCCCCGCGGCCCCACCTCCTCCGCCGCTGCAGCCGCCCACGGCCCACCCGCCGCGCCGCACCCAGCGCCCAGCGAGCTGCCCTCGGGCCCCGCCCCTACAGCCCCTCACCACCGCCGGCTGTCCTGCTCGCCTGCCTGCCGACGTGGTGAAGAAGACGCCGGACCTCCCGTCGACGTCCCTCCTCCAATCCGCCGCAGTGAAGCCGGCGGCCACCTGTCCTCCTCAAGACTTTGATTTCAGCAAACATTGGTACAAGGAATGACGATTACAAGTTCAATTGAGAAGAATCCCTCAATCCCTCAATCCCCTATATAAGTGTCCCTTTTTTAATTGATAACCTAATTATGTTCTGTACTTCTGTGACATTATTATTTGTACACTATATACTTCTTGATTGTAAAGAGCTAGAGGTACATATTCTCATGAATATCAGGTTAACAATAAAGGAAATGCCGATATTTGATAGTGTGTTTTTTCCCCTTGAAGTACAATGTGTTCTATTTTTTCCATGCATCCTATGAAGTCAGGATTCAGAAAGTTAGGAAATGGAAGTCACGAAATGAAGAAAGAAAATAAAGTAACATGACAGATGATTTTTGTTGCAAGTTTAATTACATGATGACCTATTTAATTTTTTGATATTTTCTGTGGCCTATCTAATTCTTGAGATATTGTCAATTGTTGTATCTAGTGTCTCTCTACGGTCTTACCCTTGATTCTTTTGTCTCTAAACATGCAGAGTAATAATGTTGACCCCTGTCACCGGAAGTAGCAGTCAGAACCAATCTAATGCTTTTTCGGATCATGATTCCGCCACACCTATAGATGCAAGCAATGACGACAATAACCTCATCGACATTTCACATGGAGAAGAGGAAGAGGAAGAGGAAGATGATAGTGTTGGCTCAAAGAGAAAGTTGACTTCTGTTGTTTGGAATGATTTCAAGCGAGTCAAGATCGATGGAAAATGGAAGGCCAAATGTTTGCATTGTAATAAGAAGCTTGGAGGAGAAACAAAAAATGGAACCAAGTATCTCCATGATCATTTGAAGAGCTGCCCATACGTGAAGATCAAGTTGAAGGGCAAAACAATGGCTCAATCTGCTTTGAGGCTTAGTTCTAAAGATCAAGGTAAAGTGAATGTGGAGAACTACACATTTGATCAAGAAATTGCTAGAAAGGAGCTTGCTGCCATGATGGTATTGCATGAATATCCATTATCTATGGTCGATCATGCTGGTTTTCGAAGATTTGTTAGTGCACTCCAAACCTTGTTCAAATGGTGACAAGGAACACTATCAGGTATGTATAAATTGTCCATTGCTATGCTATATTACGAATTTTTTATTGCGAATTAGCTATGTTACTAAATTTTTATTTTCACTTCTAAATTAATAGAAAGGATATCATGGAACAATATAAAGAAGAAAAGAAGAAGGCTATTGAGTACATGGCGGGAAATAGATCTAGAGTTGCAGTTACCACTGATATGTGGACATCTGACAACCAAAAGAAAGGGTACATGGCTATTACAGCCCATTTCATTGATGAATCTTGGAGGCTTAGGAGTATTGTCATGAGGTAAATATATTTTGCTTTAGTCTTGTTGCTATTATAAAGCTATTTGTTGCTACTATAAAATTATTTATTGCTTGTTTGAAGGTTTACTTACGTGCCGAGTCCACATACTGCAGAGGCTCTAGCTAACCACCTGTATGAATCATTGGTTGATTGGAATATTGATGAGAAGCTATCCACTGTGACGGTTGATAATGCCTCTACAAATGACAAGACAATTGAATTGTTGGTGAAGACGATTGGGCCAAGTAAGTTTATGTTGAAAGGTACTATGCTTCACATGCGTTGTTGTGCACACATTCTGAATTTAATTGTGAAGGATGGCTTGGATGTGATGAAAAGTGCAATTAAACAAATTCGTGATAGTGTAGCCTTTTGGACTGGAACGCCAAAAAGAGTTGAGAAATTTGAGGAAATTGCTAAGTTTATGAAAATGAATGTTAACAAAAAGTTAATTCTCGACTGTAAAACGAGATGGAACTCTACTTTCATTATGCTTAGTGTTGCTTTACCATATAAGGTTGTCTTTGAGCGTGCAAAAAAGGTTGAGAAACTGTACACCTGTCTTCCTACTGAAGAGGAGTGGTTGTTTGCTGCTAATGTTGTAGAGAAGTTGCAGTTGTTCTTTGAGATCACTGAAATGTTTTATGGCACTGATTATGTTACTGCTAATATTTACTTCCCCAAGATTTGTGAAATTAAAATGAAAATGAGGCAGTGGTCAGTTTGTGGTGATGCAATCATAGAAGCTATGACAGCTAGCATGAATGAAAAGTTTGACAAGTATTGGTCTGATATTCATGGACTAATGGGTATGGCTACACTTCTTGATCCTCGATTTAAGTCTGAAATGCTTCTGGTTTGCTATGAGATGCTTCATGGTATTAGTGCTAATGAGTGTGAGACACATGTTAGAGATGTCACTTCATCATTATGTTGTTTGATGGATGAATACCAAGTTGACATTGATGCGGATAATTCACAAACATCATCCTTAGTACCTGCAATGGATGCTCCGGCTGTCATGTCAATCTTCAATGCACGTGTTGCTAAGAAAAGACCAACATCTTTTAGGCTAAAATCTGAACTAGATCGTTACTTGGAGGATGAATTAGTGCCGGCTTCAAAAGAGAACTTTAGTGTGTTGGATTGGTGGAAGGTGGCCGGAACACGCTACCCAACTTTAAGGATGGTAGCACAAGACATTTTTGCTATTCCGGTAAGCACAGTGGCTTCGGAGTCCGCTTTTAGCACAAGTGGGAGAATTCTTAGCGAGCATCGCAGCCGCCTTACTCCTCATATGTTGGAGGCACTAATGTGCTCACAGGATTGGCTTAGAAACAAATATAAAGGTATGCATATAGAAGAATTTCTACTAATCATGTTATTTGTCAACTCAAAAGTTTACAATTTTCATCTTGGCTTTTTGTAGGTGACGAGAAGGGTGAGCTTTCTGGCTTCTGGACTTGTCTTCAAGACGTTCAAGAAGGGCTACAGGTAAAGTACTTTCTACATAGCAATTTCAATCAATATAATGTGAATATATTTCATTTGAAAATATTCAATTATTTCTTGTGATCTTGTGTTGTATACTCGTATAGGACTTGACAGTTTGAGTTGGTCTATGAGAATGGTGCTACAACATCAACATGTTAGCTTGGTGAGAATGGTGCTGCTCATGTTTGAAGTGTTGATGGTCTTTTGTTGTTCCCCGTAAGCTTGAGTTGTTCATTGTGAACTTGTTGTGAACTTGTGATGTAAGGTTAAGATTTAAGAATTGGTATTTGGCCTATGAACTTGTTAACTATCAATGACTTACTATTAAGTTCTTGATTCTTATGTGATATATCTATGTGGTTGCTATTATCTGTGATATCTTCATGATGCAATTGATCTATGAACTATATATAATATGTGATATATATCTCTGTGAATTTATGATCTATCTCTGTTATGGGGACGGGGAACCCACGGGGCTTACATCCCCGTCGGGGCGGGGACTGGGAACCCAACGGGCTTGCATCCCCGTTGGCGGCGGGGAAGGGGAACCTGCGGGGATTGTATCCTCGTCGGGGACGGGGAGCGGGAGAAAAGTCCCCCCGAGACCAGGGACGAGGATGGGGACGGGGAGATTTCGAGGCCGCGGGGATGGGTCTGGGGAACCAATCCCCAGCGGGGAATGTCCCCGTTGCCATCTTGAGCCCCTTCTTCCCATAGCGTAGCTAGTTCGTCCTTCAGTAGTTGTTGATACACATTAAGATCCATTTCAAGTTGTTTTGGCCCTTGAATGAGAATAGATAGGTGCATGTACTTCCGCTTCATGCACCACCATGGAAGGAGGTTATAGATCCAAAGAACAACAGGCCATGTGCTGTGTCTGCTGCTCATGTTACCGAATGGATTTATTCCATCCGTACTCATACCAAACCTGATATTCCTTGGATCACTACCGAAATCTGGGTATTTGGCGTCGATTGCCTTCCATTGACAAGCATCAGCTGGGTGTCTCAACACCCTGTCCTTTCTTCGCCCCTCTTCGTGCCATCGCATCAGCTTTGCCTCCTTCTTGTTACTGAATAAACGCTTCAAACGGGGGAGAACTGGAAGGTACCATACAACCTTTGCAAGGGCACCACTCGTCACTTCTTCCTCATCATCATTTTGGTTTCTACCCCGCTTATATCGAGATGTGTTGCACATCAGACATTTGTGCAGCTCTTTATACTCTTTGCGATAAATAATGCAGTCATTTCGACAAGCATGGAGCCTCTCTCTACATCCAATCCAAGGGGGCAGACCACTTTCTTGGCTTCCTCGATGCTCGTAGGCAACACGTTCTCCTTTGGAAAAACCGTCGCAAGGTAAGCCAGTGTCTCATCGAAGCTTGCGTCCAGACAGTTGTGGGCTGCCTTGATCCTTAGAAGTTCTAGCGTGACTGATAGACGCGTGTGCTCAGGATCGCAGCTGCGATATAGTGGTTTTGTCGAGTCTTCCATCAGTTTCGCAAACTTTGCAACCTCTCTTTCATCCTCGGGGTCTTCGACCACCTGGTCCGCCATGTGACTGTCCCTCAACATTTCAGCCAAATTGTTCCCCGTCTCTCCCATCAAGTCTTCCCTACATTCAGAAAGATGGTCTTCATCTTCTTGTGCGTCTTCATGTATGTCCTCTTCTTCTAAACATTCAGGAGTAGCTAAAATTTTCGCCTCCTCACCGTGACTTGTCTAACGTGTATAACCTTCCATGAAACCTCGAGTTAACAAGTGTAGCGGCAACATGCCTCTCTCCCTGAACATAATCGTGTTCGTGCATACATAACACGGACAACACATATTGTTCACACCCTTTTTTCCCTATCTTCCTTGGCCACATCTAGAAACTCATTCAAAGTATCGATGAAACTCTGTGTTGCCCTTTCGCCGTACATCCAACTTCAATCCATCGATCCCTACAACAACAAACTGATTGATTATAGTCCAAATTAACAGAATAAACACAAAATTTATTCTTTTCTTTCATGTACTACATCGTACCAAAGAGAGCTCGCTAGCGCCGTCAAGGAGTGGACTCGAGAGCCTTCCGAATAGGGTAAGGAGAGAGAGGAGGGGAGGAAATAGAGGGGAAATGGGTGAAGAGGAGGAGGGAGGGTTAAAAGAGATCTAGATCTAGATTGTATATCTAGGAGGAGGAGGGAGGGAGGAGGGGAGGGGAAAGAGAGGGAAAAAGGGGTGCAGAGGAGGAGGGAGAGGATTGAGAGAGATCTAGATTTAGATTGTAGTATATCTAGAAGGAAGAGGGAGAGAGGAGGGGAAGGAGGGGGAAAAGGAAGGAGAGCAGCCTAAATCAACTCCACTGATGATGATGGCATGGAACCCGGGTATCGTCAAGGAGGACAAAGCCGGCCCTCTGGACATAGGGTGGGCCGGGCCGACAACTCGGAGTCTGACTTCTACACATGGGCACCTCATCGACTTGGAGTACAAGATAGGGATAAAACACTTAACTGGCAATCCCGGATTCTATTGTAACTAATTAGGAACCCAATCTATAAGCCGATCAGGACTCTTGTAACCCTACCCCAGTCGTCTATATAAGGCTAGGTAGGGATTCCCTGATCGGTAAGCTCTCATACGCTTTTATCAGTTTCCATATTCTTTACACATATAGCATAAGCAACCTAGAGATCTGTTCTCAAGGTCCTACGGCACTCGGGATATAAGCAATACCATCCACCAAACATAGGACGTAGGGTATTACCTCTCCTTGAGGGCCTAAACCTGTCTAAACTTTGTCTCCCGTGTGCACCCATCTAGATCTGCTATGCGTACGCCGCCCCGCATTCATTATTGCCGGATTACAACACCGATAGTTGGCGCGCCAGGTAGGGGCTGTGCGAATAGATTCATCAGGACAGATCCAGATGGGTTTCTTCAACAACAATGGTAGCTTTGTTCCAGGCAGCATCATGCAACTTGCTTCCCTGAACGTTGTTCCTAATCCAGGCCAGCTTTTCCGATTCGGAAAGCTGGACTTCATCGCCGATCAGATCGGCAAGCTTCACCTCTGCGACTCGACTTCCCGCCGATCATCGGAGGCTTCATCGACATCTTCACTCGGACTAGCCCTTGAGTCCCCGCCTTTGGCTCCCCTCACCAACAACGAGGTTACGCCGAAGTCGGATCTGCTGCTCGAAAATGGGTTCCCACCCATCCGGCAGGGATCCCGACAAGTTGGTGCAATTGAGTCTATCCTACCTGTCCTCGAATATAACTCGGATGACTTCGAGAGCTCGGGAAGCCACCATCCTTCTCAGAAAGTCTTCATGGCTAGCCCGGACGTACCGGTCAACAATGACAACCGACTCATCCCCATCGAAGAGCAGACTCCCGAGCAGCTCGCGGCTACTCGGCTCCGCCTCATTGCCAAGGAGGAAGAATTGGCCCAACAGCTAACCGCATTGGCTTGCCAGCGCAGAGAGAGAGAACGCAATGAGGACATGCGGGATCGTGGATGCCAGGTCCACAACGCACTCCGCATGCGTGAAAGGGACGGCGCCCCGATATTTCCGCTTCCCAGTCACAACATCGTCGCTGCTTCGGTGGCGGCACGTGCCATCAACATTCCTGAAGGCACGCCAGGCCACGATGAACTTCGGCGGCTCCAGATCCTAGCAGAGGAAGCAGCCCTCCAGCAGCCTGAGATTTCTGAGAACCGTGCAGGTTCCTCGGCGAGTGCTAGGAGCCGGCGTGTTTCCCCTCCGGGAAACCCACAAGCCGCGGAGCATCATCACGCCAACCCCGAACATCATCACCCCACCGGGTCGGTTTGCAACTGACTCGGACCAAATCGTGACGCGCGGGGGACTATTGTTGCAAGAAACCACGCTCGACAAGGTGCAGACAAAAATGCTCACCCTGTCGGATTGGCACGCGATCAACTCGGGCTGGACCGCGACACGTGGGACATCCTTGATGCCAGATGCGATGCTCGCCGAGACGCAGGGAGGGACAACCGCAGCGCTACAAGCCGGCGCAGCTCTCCAGCTCCCTCCGGCATAGCCTATGTAGGCCCAAAGGCGTTCGGATCCCGCATCCGCGATGCCGTCTTCTCATCGTGATTCTGAGTTACCGGGATCGACAAGTATACAGGTGAGACTCGGCCAGACATCTAGCTGGCCGACTACCACACAGCATGCAGGACCAGTGGCAGCAACGACTATGTTGCGGTTCACTACCTGCCCTTGTTTCTAGCCGACTCAGCTCGAGCTTAGCTCACTAGCTTGCCTCAAGGTTGCATCCAATCATGGACCAACTTTGAGACCCTCTTCATGAACAACATCCAGGGCACCTACAACAGGCTCAAGAACACGTGGGATCTCCACAGTTGTACCCAAGAGGAGGGTGAAACTCTCAGAGAGCACATCCAACGCTTCTCCAAGAAGAAGAACTCTCTGCCTGAGGTCCGAGAAGGTGACGTCATCACTGACTTCTCCAAAGGTGCTCTGATCGATTGTGCTTAACGGCCGTAGTGATCGCGCATACCACATACCCTGTATGAACGGGGCTAAGCTAAAGTACCCTTTACCCTAGGCCTATACTCCCCTAGGAAAGGAAGACCTCAACAGTTGTATCCGGAGTATCAACTGTTGGGAAGGTGGCGCTAGCCGTTGGCTATCCACAAGCGTTGTATCCGTAGTATCAACGTGAGACTGGTAGTCCTTGCCCGTAGTACGAGACTGCGACGCGGAGTATAACCGAGCAGGCGGCGAAACGGCTCTGTGATCATGGGTACGTGATTTGGGGGTCGCTCCCTCGGATACATATTTATGATCATTTGTGGGTACAGTTGCGCACCTCTGCAGAGTGTATAGAATTATGGCATTGTCACTCCATACTCCTAGTTGGAACTACGAACCCGGCAAGAAAAGGATTCATCGGGAATCCTAGCAGCTTGTGAGACATGAGATCATTAGCCTCTTAAATTAAAACTTGACTCCCTTACCTTACAAAACTGCATTGCTTTTGGAAAACATTGTTCTTCTCAGTAGATGGTGCATCAAACACCTCTTTGCTATTCCTGGACTTGTTGAGTACCTTCTGTACTCATCCCTCTATTCTAATTCCTTTGATTAGGAGTGTCGGAGTATTATTCCGGCAATACTAATTATGGGGCGGCGTGAGCACAGTAAATCAGGATGGCTGCACACGGGAGACAAGATTTAGATAGGTTCAGGCCCTCTTGGAGAGGTAATACCCTACGTCCTGTGTTTGGTGGCTGGTATTGCTGTATCCCGAGTGCCGCAAGCCCTAGAGAATCGATCTCGAGGGGGCTTGAGCT